>JXCR01143574.1:32870-59720 GCA_002079205.1 Phalaenopsis hybrid cultivar
AAAATTTTTGGATCTCCTCAATGTGGAAGAAATTCATGGTGAAAATCAAATATTTTTAACTTGGAGTGAAGCTCTTAGCTAGAGAAGATCAAATCCGGTGTCAAAAAGCCTTGAAATCACCCCAAATCCAAGATCTCTCAAGCCCTAGGTTGAAAATTTTATTTTTAGGAGGAAGGGGATGATCAATAGTGGCGGTTGACTGGTCAAAATTACGGTAAAAGGTCTTTTTTTGTGAGCTCGTCATCGGCGCGCTCTATTGAAATCTAATCAGAACTCTCGGGAAAAATCCGCCGTCGGCGGGGTTGAGGGCGCCGTCGGCGGGCTCTATTGAAATTTGTTCAATTCCTGGATTTTTGCAATTTTAATCAATTTCAAGCCTAAACAACATCTGTTCAATCATTATAGACATAATTTTAAGTGGTTAAATGATGTACTTATCACAAATAAACTTTCACAACACAANTCGTCAGCGGGCTCTATTAAAATTTGTTCAATCCCTGGATTTTTGCAATTTCAATCAATTTCAAGCCTAAACGACATCCATTCAATCTTTATAGACATAATTTTAAGTGGTTAAATGATGTACTTATCACAAATAAACTTTCACAACACAAAACATCACATTTATATATAAAAGTTGCAATATGATCTAGCTCATTAACTGAGTGACCTATTGCTGGCCATGATGTAATAGTGAGTATTGCCCACGAGGACATCTCAGAGGGCAATACCAACTATTACACCCTGACTAGCACGTCCATGTTGTGTTGAGGTTTCAAGGGGTCTAGTTGGTGCCACTTAGGCTTTTCCTTCTAATGAAATATTCTAAAAGTATAAAATTTATATTTTTTTTATTTCGTATTTGTCATATTCTTCAAATATATCTCGAAACTATTACATATAGTTTAAACCATACATAAGGTCAATCTCTTAAAGTTTTTTTTTTTTATATATAAAATTTGAATCTAGTGACACCTCTTAGAATCATTGGATCCCTAGGATGAGATCGGGGACGACAACTCTGTTAAAACATACGCTATATTTNATCTAGCTCATTAACTGAGCGACCTATTGCTGGCCATGATGAATAGTGAGTATTGCCCACGAGGACATCTCGGAGGGCAATACCAACTATTACACCCTGACTAGCACGTCCATGTTGTGTTGAGGTTTCAAGGGGTCTAGTTGGTGCCACTTAGGCTTTTCTTTCTAATGAAATATTTTAAAAGTATAAAATTTATATTTTTTTATTTCGTATTTGTCATATTCTTCAAATATATCTCAAAACTATTACATATAGTTTAAACCATACATAAGGTCAATCTTTTAAAGTTTTTTTTATATATAAAATTTGAATCTAGTGGCACCTCTTAGAATCATTGGATCCCTAGGATGAGATCGGGGACGACAACTCTGTTAAAACATACGCTATATTTTATCTTCACCCTGCACTCACTTAGATGTTGTGATTAGGAAACTATTCGCTAGATGGTGTGTTAGGCTAGGAATAGGGAGCAAGGTAGTCTTTTCGATGTCCTGGCTATTGTTCTCTATTATTTGGTTGCCCTAGCCAGACATCACTTTTCTAAACTTTTTGTGTGTTTACTAGGAAGTGAGATGTCCACACTAGTATGTTGGGGGCGGTCTTCATGCAGGGAGTCATGTCCTATTGGGAGGTGTTGAAATGATTCACACTAACGCATTTTTTGCAGGTGCTACTCAACTCTCCTCCCATCATGCATGGTTTACTACGTTGCATACCTATAACCTGTGCTAAACCCATTAATTTGCTGATCAAGTTTTTTTTAACTTTCATTATGTACTTTTTAGAGTCCTTAGAATTGAGTCATGTATTAATAATAAGGTATGTGCAAGAATTTAGAGGTGTCAGACCCACAAAACCACATGGTAGGGACCATGAGCTGCTTGCTCATGTCACATATCTTCATTACAAATCTTTTGATGTATAGAATTAGGATCAGACATGTATGTGTGGTGTCTATCCACCTTTTCTTTTCTAGGATATGTTGTCAAGCCAATGACACCTGACATGTTCTTGTTATTTTATTCTTGGTTTGATTTCCTTTTATTGTGGTGTGTGCTTTGCCAGTTATGCCCTTTTTCACTTATGGTTTGTTTGGGAATCATGAGTAGCGACTTAGGATCTCTAAGGACCTAAAATTATAAATTTTCTATAAAAACCTAATAAAATATTAAGACTAATCAAAATTTTGGATTAAACATTTTAAGATTTTTCAAAATATTTTTTCACTTTCTCGCATGGTCTTCAGGTTGGATTTTAAATGGGTTGCATAGCATGACATATCGTTAATACTATTAGAGCCTCCAAGCTTAACGCTAGATAGTTTCATTATATTGTACGTCTTGAGAAGAAGTCCTCTTGCTTCTTCAACCCGACTTGTTCAGCGTAGATTTTTACTTATGTGAATGTCTAGTGCTATTATGGTTTTGGAGGCTTCCTCAACTTAAACGGGGAGTAATTACTTTGTGAGAGTATTTTAGCTTCGTAGTCGTTCCTCTCTTCTCATTCCACTTCAACGACTTTCAGACCATTTNGCATTATATTGTACGTCTAGAGAAGAAGTCCTCTTGCTTCTTCAACCTGACTTGTTCAGCGTAGATTTTTACTTAGGTGAATGTCTAGTGCTATTATGGTTTTGGAGGCTTCCTCAACTTAAACGGGGAGTACGTCCTTTGTGAGAGTATTTTAGCTTCGTAGTCGTTCCTCTCTTCTCATTCCACTTCAACGACTTTCAGACCATTTTGGCAGGTGTAAGTCCCACCTCTTCTCTTATTCATAAGATTTAGAGTTACCTTCTCCCGACTTTAGGGCTACCAAGGTCCCATTGGATGACGTAATTCACATTTTGTAGACAAGGGATCTCTGGTTGTGTTGGGTTGACTAGCTTTACGACCAGGTAGACTTGGGATCGTAATAGCTTGGGATGGCGGATCCTTGATATCTTAACCTGACTATATCTACCTGATAAGAATTACTCGACCCTTCCATTGCTTACTGACTTTGAACTATATCACTCATTTGACGCTTTCTCAATGTCATCTCATAGACTTTGATTATGGATAGGTTGTCTCCCATTTGGGTTACGATGATTCACTCCTATAGTGTAGACCCTACATGATGGCCCCATTATTTTGTAGACCCCGTTTGCCCATGAGCAATTACTCATTTGGGATTAGGAGGTACTCATTATTTGCACTGTAGCTTAGCAAGAGCTTTTATGGCATTCAGATGCTTCTATGAGATAACCATCCTCTCTCACTAATCATCACTTGAATGTAAGATAGACTCCTCTAATCGAGAGTATTCTTGGGTTTCCCCCAAGATGTAATTAACCAAATGTGTTACATCCCTTTGGGAGTTGGTCTTGACCACAGAACAAAAACATTCTTTTTGGTTCTCTAGTTATTTGGGCAGCTTATGTAGGTATTCTTTTGTGAATATTCAGTTTAAGATGTACTAATCAGATTTTGTTTGGATGCACGCCCATGACCTATTACACGAGGTTTATCTCGCATATGCTCTCCAGGTTTTTCCTAATCTTTGGCTTAATTTCTTCTCTTTTTATCCCTCCTCTACTCTAAATCATTTATACGATTCATGTAAGAGGGCTAGTTAGGAAAGAGAATCTTAAGATGATAATTGGACAGGCTAGCAACATTTAGTTACAAAAAGAACAGAAATACAGGCCATTAGTGCACACAATGAATAATTCAAGCAATTAGAGGGCAAGCGCAAGAATAATTCTAGGGATACCGATCAAATATTGTAGAAAAAAAAAATTAAATTGCAGGGGAATCGCTTGCCTCGATAAGGAAAATAATAGACGTCACTCAACAGGTCACATATCAACATCATAATGGCTATCAATAATGAAAAAAAACATCAAGAAGCCAAGGCCATTAAGAAATCCAGATGGTGGAAGCAACCTTAAAATTGTTATTTTCANTCATGGAAGTTAATCTAAAAGATCAAAATAAAGAGCAAATTAAAGTTATTCAATTATGAAGTGGAAAAGAAGTTGAAACAAGGATCCAAAGAGAAACTAAAGTTGATGAAGAAAAGGACGAAATAGAAAATGATCAACAGGAAAATGAACAAACACAGAGCACTATAGAAAAACCATTACCCCCTTTTCCTCAAAGACTGAAACAGAAGAATAAAGATAAAAAATTTACAAAATTTTAGAAATCCTTAAGAAGTTAATGATAAATATTCTTTTTGTTGAAGCTTTGAAACAAATATCAAGTTATGTTAAATTTATGAAGGATGTATTAAACAAGAAAAGGAAGTTTACAGATCATGAGACAGTTGCACTTAGTGAATAGTGTAGTGCTATTATTCAGAAAAAGCTTTTAGATTCTGGTAGTTTTACTATACCTTGTGCAATTGAAGAAAAGTTTTACGGAAAAGCTTTATGTGATTTAGGAGCGAGCATCGACCTTATGCCTTTATCAATTTTTAAACATTTAGATTTGGGAGAAATTTTCCCTACTGTTGTAACTCTTCAGTTAGCTGATCGATCAATAACTTATCTAAAAAGAGTTATAGAAGATGTACTAGTTGACCGCGACTTTATATATGCTTAAAAATATAAGTAATTAATACTGCTGCTAAAAGATTTAATTCCTCAGCAACTGTACCAAAACTTAATAACAGTTATAGATTTGATAAAGGTTTATGTATAAAATATTCAATAATTGTAAAGTCACACTTATCAATGCAAGTATATGTATCACTCAAGTAATATAGGGTTCTAATGGAGTCCTAGATATTGATCCCACAGGGAGTAATATTAGAACTACGAACTAAGACTTTAGAAAAGCAATACATTAATCACAACAATGGAATTCAATTTGCTTATCTGTCACTAATAGGCAATTGAAAAAATATATAATTTAATAACTATAAAATAACTAAATATACTAATGAGGTTTTTAATGTGATATTCAATATATAAGAAACTATCATTCTCCTTGTCAAGAAATTATAGTGAATGGATAAAGTGAATTAGTTCAAATTATATTCATCATTCTCCTTGTCAAGAAATTATAGTGAATGGATAAAGTGAATCAGTTCTAATTGTATTGTAAAATAGGAGCATACCTATTCCTTACCCTTTGGTCCAGGCATAAAGAACATTGACTAATCCTACGCTTGTTTACTGAATATGCGGCTAAGCTGGGAGGATACTGACTCTCACTTCGGAGCTCCCACGTTCCCCTCGCATGAGGGCTAACATCTACACTTCAGCACCCAAACGNAGGGACTCATTCTTTGCACTGTAGCTTGGCAAGAGCTTTTAAGGCATTCAGATGCTTCTATGAGATAACCATCCTCTATGAAGCCCTCTCACTAATCATCACTTGAATGTAAGCTAGACTCCTCTAATCGAGAGTATTCTTGGGTTTCCCCCAAGATGTAATTAACCAAATGTGTTACATCCCTTTGGGAGTTGGTCTTGACCACAGAACAAAAACATTCTTTTTGGTTCTCTAGTTATTTGGGCAGCTTATGTAGGTATTCTTTTGTGAATATTCAGTTTAAGATGTACTAATCAGATTTTGTTTGGATGCACGCCCATGACCTATTACACGAGGTTTATCTCACATATGCTCTCCAGATTTTTCCTAACCTTTGGCTTAATTTCTTCTCTTTTTATCCCTCCTCTACTCTAAATCATTTATATGATTCATGTAAGAGGGCTAGTTAGGAAAGAGAATCTTAAGATGATAATTAAACAGGCTAGCGACATTTAGTTACAAAAAGAACAGAAATACAGGCCATTAGTGCACACAATGAATAATTCAAGCAATTGGAGGGCAAGCGCAAGAATAATTCTAGGGACACCGATCAAATATTGTAGAAAAAAAAAATTAAATTGCAGGGGAATCGTTTGCCTCGATAAGGAAAAGAATAGACGTCACTCAACAGGTCACATATCAACATCATAATGGCTATCAATAATGAAAAAAACATCAAGAAGCCAAGGCCATTAAGAAATCCAGATGGTGGAAGCAACCTTAAAATTGTTATTTTCANCTAATAGCTTGGGATGGCGGATCCTTGATATCTTAACCCGACTATATCTACCTGATAAGAATTACTCGACCCTTCCATTGCTTACTGACTTTGAACTATATCACTCATTTGACGCTTTCTCAATGTCATCTCATAGACTTTGATTATGGATAGGTTGTCTCCCATTTGGGTTACGATGATTCACTCCTATAGTGTAGACCCTACAGGATGGCCCCATTATTTTGTAGACCCCGTTTGCCCATGAGCAATTACTCATTTGGGATTAGGAGGGACTCATTCTTTGCACTGTAGCTTGGCAAGAGCTTTTAAGGCATTCAGATGCTTCTATGAGATAACCATCCTCTATGAAGCCCTCTCACTAATCATCACTTGAATGTAAGCTAGACTCCTCTAATCGAGAGTATTCTTGGGTTTCCCCCAAGATGTAATTAACCAAATGTGTTATGTCCCTTTGGGAGTTGGTCTTGACCACAGAACAAAAACATTCTTTTTGGTTCTCTAGTTATTTGGGCAGTTTATGTAGGTATTCTTTTGTGAATATTCAGTTTAAGATGTACTAATCAGATTTTGTTTGGATGCACGCCCATGACCTATTACACGAGGTTTATCTCACATATGCTCTCCAGATTTTTCCTAACCTTTGGCTTAATTTCTTCTCTTTTTATCCCTCCTCTACTCTAAATCATTTATATGATTCATGTAAGAGGGCTAGTTAGGAAAGAGAATCTTAAGATGATAATTAAACAGGCTAGCGACATTTAGTTACAAAAAGAACAGAAATACAGGCCATTAGTGCACACAATGAATAATTCAAGCAATTGGAGGGCAAGCGCAAGAATAATTCTAGGGACACCGATCAAATATTGTAGAAAAAAAAAATTAAATTGCAGGGGAATCGTTTGCCTCGATAAGGAAAAGAATAGACGTCACTCAACAGGTCACATATCAACATCATAATGGCTATCAATAATGAAAAAAACATCAAGAAGCCAAGGCCATTAAGAAATCCAGATGGTGGAAGCAACCTTAAAATTGTTATTTTCACCATGCAAAAAGGCATTCGACAGAAAAATATTTTCAATTAAAGGAAGAAATTAACATCTGATACACCACGGTCACCTAGGTCACTAATTACAAGAACAAGGTGAGGGGAACCAGAAGAAATTCATCGAGGTTATCAAATGAGAAATATAATCCAAACTTATCTTATAAAATCCTAATTTTATTCTAGTAGATTTTATGTTACTTCAAAAATTATCATTTAGTGAAATTTTTTATTCTTCTATGAATGGTTTTTTGTGCAGAAAGTCTCCTTGATGGTAAGTAACAGTTAATATCTCCATCCTTACCTCTGGAAGTCAAGCCCATCAAGTAAGACTTGATGGGAAGATACGTTATTCCTGAAAGTTTAACCCAAGAGGCAAGACTCAATGAGAAGCTGCCATACCCTTGGAAGTCAAGGTCAAGAGGCAATAGTCAATGGGAAGATACAATACCCCTGGAAGTCGAGACCAAGATGAAAGACTCAATAAGAGGCAACCATACTCCTGGAAGTTAAGCCCATGAGGCAAGACTCAATGAGAAGATATAGTACCCCTGAAGGTTGAGCCTAAAAGGCAAAAATCAATGGAAAGGAAACACACCCCTAGAAGTCAAGCCCAAAATGCAAGACTTGATGAGAAGATGCGGTACCCCTAGAAGCTGAGCCCAAATGGAAAGACTCAATGGAAAGCTACTATGTCCTTGAAAGTCAAGCCCAAAAAGCAAGACTCGATGAGAAGATACAATATCACTGGAAGTTGAGCCCAAGTGGCAAGACACAATGAGAGGCAACCATGACCCTGGAAGTTAAGCCTAAGAGGCAAGGCTCGATGGAAAGATATGATACCCTTGAAAGTCAAACCCAAGATGCAATACTCAAAGGGAAACTACCATGCCCTTGGAAGTTGAGCCCAAAAATCAAGAAATTATAGGAAGATACGGTACTTGTGGAAGTTAAGCCCAAGAGGTAAGACCCTATGTGAAGCTACCATGCCCCTAGAATTCAAGCCTAAGAGGCAAGGCATGATGGGAAGAAATGGTACTTCTTAAAGTCAAGCCCAAGAGGCAAGACTCGATGGAAAGCGATCATGCCCCTAGAAGACGGGCCTAAGAGGCAAGTCTTAATGAGAAGCTAGTAATGGACAGAATCTTCACTAGAAAGACTCCAAGAGAGCAAATGGTTCACAGTGTCTCTACTCAAAGGTCTGAGAAGACTACAAGCCTCAGAAGGCAAAGGAACATTAAAGACCTCAAAAGGCTTCAAAAATCAAAAGACATAGGTACATCAAAGAACACAAAAGGCTACGAGCCTCAGGAGACATAAATACATCAAAGACCTCAGAATTCTTTAAGCCTTAGAAAGTACCAACACATTTAAAGCTCGTAGAAGGTATAAGCCTCAGAAGATACACACCCAAGTGGATACAATTCTCAAAAGGCATGAGACTAAAAAGGTATGGGATTATTTTTTATAAAGTTTATGTGCTAACTTTAATTACAGAATTCTTCATAATTGAGATGCCATAACATCTCAAAAAGAGGCAACTCCAGCTTAAAAGGAAAGACAAAAGCAACCTTAAAAGTAGTGTACAAATTTTATTACATTAAACTAGAGAAAAATTTACAAACAAAAACATCATCACCGTATACAAATGTCGCATCAGACATTTAAAAGAATAAAAATAACAACATGTACGTGTATAAGGACTACAAAAAATCAGCTCATCTTTGAAAGGAGTCAACATTGCCTCCCTAGAATTACAATACTTCTATTGATCTTCAGGGGGGTCTCAAGATACTGCCACAACATAAGCATGAAAATCTCTCCCGAAAAGCACAATGAGAAAACTCCATTTATTCATCTCCACTGAAATGCACAACAACAACAAGCAAGAAGAACCCGAGTCAGTTGTTGGGCATGGACTGGTATAACTTTCTTCATCTCTACGTCACGAAAGAAATTTTTTTTTGATCTCCTGCTACTTATTATGGGGATGACCTTCTTCTATGCTGCAATGAGAAAGAAAATCCAGTTGATTGCTTGCTACGTGGGATATGTATGAATTTTGTCTGCACTGCAGTGCGAACGAAGATCCCGTTGATCGCCTATTACATAGAAGTGGATGGCTATCTTCTGCACTACAATGCAAAAGAATATCTAGTTGATTGCTTGATATGGAGGACATGGATGACTCTCTTCTACACTGTGAGATGAAAGAAGATCTTGTTGATTTTCTGTTACGTAAGGCAGGGATGACCTTCTTATGCACTCTAACGCAAATGAAAATCCCATTGATCGCTTGCTATGTAGGATGGAGACAACCTTTTTCTGCATAGTAATGTGAAAGAATATCGCATTGATCGCATGCTACATATATGAAAATGACTTTCTTTTACATTACAATGTGAAAGAATATCTCGTTGATCGAATGCTACACAAATGAGGATGACTTTCTCTTGCACCACAATGAGAAAGAAGATCTCGTTGACTAGCACAAAAATTAGAGTGAAACAAGGAAGTTTGGAAAAAAATTGTCTCAGCATAGCCATGCTTGAATTTGGCATGTCCACCCCACTTGAGCACCGTTTTCAAACTAAAATACAGTGTGGTCACGTCTAATGTGCCAAAACAGATAGTATGAAAGAGCTTCTAGCATAGCCAAGCCGAAACACGGCGTTACCATGCCATCCAATCAAACCCATGATGTAATTATGTCACAGGTCGAGTGTGGTCACGCCGCCGCATCTTTTCACATTTAAAATATTTNTGCCATCCAATCAAACCCATGATGTAATTATGTCACAGGTCGAGTGTGGTCACGCCGCCGCATCTTTTCACATTTAAAATATTTTTAATGTAGGATTCTGAAGAATTTGGAAAGGTTTTTGAATTTATTCTATAAAATCATTGTGAGGAGAAGATTTAGAGAGTTTTTTGGAGAGAGAATTCCAGAGGAAGCTAGAGTTTTGTGGGAGAATTCTTCTCTTCTTCCTAATTTTCTCGTGTCTGTATTTTCTAAGAGAGTTGTGATAAAAATTGGAGGCTATTCTTTTAGGAGATCAAAAAGTTGTAGGTATTTTTTATTGCAATAAAAATGTTTCTTGCAGGTTTTATTTTTATGAAATCTTCTTTGTTTTTCTCTCGATCCATGAGTAGCTAAACAATTTTTTATTCCTTAAAATACTTGGGATGTTTTTCTTGGTTTGATTTTATTTTGGATTTCTCATATCGTTTTTTGTGCTTTGAATTTTTAAGAGTTATTGGTNCTTCTCGATCCATGAGTAGCTAAACAATTTTTTATTCCTTAAAATACTTGGGATGCTTTTCTTGGTTTGATTTTATTTTGGATTTCTCATATCGTTTTTTGTGCTTTGAATTTTTAAGAGTTATTGGTTAATCTTTTGGCCTTTGTTTACTCCTAACTTGGCCAATTAGGACGTTAAAATCCATCATGATCTATGACTTTGATAGAAGCGTAGTGGAACAATTAAATTAACCACAAGATTTGAATAAAATAAGAATATTTTATTTCAGATCTTACAACCAATCATAGGGCATCAGAATTTATTGGGGAAGCAATGAAGATAAGCAAAAGCTATCTTTATGGAATTCAAAATTTTCTTTGAACCTAGACATGCACAAAAAGAGCTCAATATCCCTAGTTGACAACCACCACAAAGGAGAAATTTATATGAAAATCAAGCCATGTGTCACACCTAAACTGCAGAGGCACTATCCTTATTACTATTGAAAAAACACCAACAAAATTTGATCCACGTTTTCATCTATTTTGCTTTCTTCAAAATCTATTAGAATTAGAATTTTCTTTCCTTGCTTTCTAAATTTGCCAACCTTGGTTAGAATAGTCAATAAACCAGAGATTTTGCTTCTTCAAAATGATTTTTTAATGAGCTTCGCTATGGGATCGTTACGTGACAGTCTTTAATAGCATTATTACTTGACACATATACTTGTGTTGTGCGGCCAACTTACATCGTGATACGTTTTGGTGCATCAACATGTACTGCTTTCTTCTGCACCACAACGTGAAAAAATATCTCATTGATTGTCTGCTACACAAAATGAGTACAAATTTCTTCTGCACTGCAACACAAAAGAAGATATTGTTGATTGGCTGTTACACAAGACACAAATGACTTTCTTCTTCTAGGATGTTGATTGGTCGCTAACGAATTGATAAAACTTGNAGTGAAAAAATATCTCATTGATCGTCTGCTACACAAAATGAGTACAACTTTCTTCTGCACTGCAACACAAAAGAAGATATTGTTGATTGTCTGTTACACAAGACACAAATGACTTTCTTCTTCTAGGATGTTGATTGGTCGCTAACGAATTGATAAAACTTGACTCTACTCTTCCTCCTTTTCTTGTCCTCCTCCTATCAATTGTGATTTTTTTCTCTCATCCATGTCCTTTATTTATAGGCTTGAGATGAAGGCTTGCATTAAAAAAAATTCTATTAAAAAATTGAAATTGGCCTAAAAATCTCGCGGGTCCGCATTCCAACCTTTGGAATTCCGCTGCTCTAATTCCAAGTCATGAGCCCGTTTAAATCCTCATCATTCCAAGCAGCCACAATTTTGGCCGTTCTAATTATAGGAGGCTCTACCGGCCATAATTTTTTATTTATTTATTTTTTTACAAAGGAGGGGAATAGAACCCTGCTCCAAATTCCAAGCTTGAAAACTTCTTGACCAATCGAGCTGCACNAGCTCTAATTCCAAGTCATGAGCCCGTTTGAATCCCCATCATTCCAAGCAGCCAAAATTTTGGTCGTTCCAATTATAGGAGGCTCCACCGGCCATAATTATTTATTTATTTATTTATTTACAAAGGAGGGGAATAGAACCCTGCTCCAAATTCCAAGCTTGAAAACTTCTTGACCAATCGAGCTGCACTACTTTCTACAGATAATTTTTTTTTATATTAATACTCAAAGCTACAAATATAATATATATATATATATATTATCATGAAAGTGTAAGAAGTTGCAGACATTAATATTTTCGGAAGCCAAAGTTGGTCCCACCAGAAAATATGTATTAAATTGATATATCATCAAAAAAATTTCTATCATTCAACAGGAATCGCGAGGCAAGCCATTGATCTCGAGGTAATCATTTGAGTAAGAAATAATCAGACTTTAATTAAGAGTCATTCAAAGCTCCAACTTCATCAAATTTATAATTCAATTGATCGGCTCGATGAGATGTACAAATGATATCAAAACTGGTCTAATCCAAGTGAAGTAAAAATAAAAGCTTTTTGAGCATATTTAGAAGGTCAAATGAATGACAAATGTCACGATCCAGATCGGGGCTTGAAATTATCCAAGGTAGGTACAAACAATNTTTATCATGAAAGTGTAAGAAGTTGCAGACATTAATATTTTCGGAAGCCAAAGCTGGTCCCACCAGAAAATATGTATTAAATTGATATATCATCAAAAAATTTCTATCATTCAACAGGAATCACGAGGCAAGCCATTGATCTCGAGGTAATCATTTGAGTAAGAAATAATCAAACTTTAATTAAGAGTCATTCAAAGCTCTGACTTCATCAAACTTATAATTCAATTGATCGGCTCGATGAGATGTACAAATGATATCAAAACTGGTCTAATCCAAGTGAAGTAAAAATAAAAGCTTTTTGAGCATATTTAGAAGGTCAAATGAATGACAAATGTCACGATCCAGATCGGGGCTTGAAATTATCCAAGGTAGGTACAAACAATCGAACAGTTTGAATTAAAATTTCTATATTAATTTATAATTTAACAGATGAAAGAGTCACAATAAATTAAATTAAAGTGATACTGTTAAATTGCCTTGTTACTGGTTGCCTCCATCATCTATAAACATTTTATCGTCTACCGCCAATCTTTTAATAATTTAGTTAATACAATAGTAAGCTAAATAAAACTATTGAATGCATATACTCATAAACTATAACAATACAAGGGAAAAGAACAATATACATGCCAATTAAGTTTCTTTATCAATCAATATAATTATTTAACATGCTATTCAAAGAGTCTATATCAATATTATATTAATATCTCTTTATATCTATCATAGGAGCACCATCTAAAATTGTATCACTTAAGGTACTTTAATATCAACATCCTTTTTCATTTACGTGTGCACATACATTGTGTTCCCCATTAATACTTTTAAAGTGTGACTTCATCATAGTCAATCATGCACTTACATACATCCAATAAAATATCGTTTGCTAATAAAAATCTATTCATTTTGCATAACAGTCAAATCTCTAAATAATGATGTGCACATATTATTCTTTCACTGTGAACAAAAAATTCAATAGAATTCTAAATCATAAGTTGTAGTAATTTCAATATAACCAATGATAATACAAACATATACTTTTGATTTTAAAAAGACAAAATATCACTATAGAATAAGAACATAAGTAATCACTTCAATGATGAACAGTCTGCCTACTATTAATTTGTATTATTTATATCAAATTATCATCTATAAAATGTAAAACATTCAATTATTACTTTACTTAATGTTTTAATTTAATTATCAATTATTTTTACGTTACACTATTTTTAGATTTCAATACTTAAATATTTCAATACTTGAAATTTGAATTTTAATTATTATAATATACATATTACAAATTTATACAAAATATTTTTAGAATTAATACCCTAACATTTCTTGAGGGCCGACACATTAATAAATATATTTGTATATATATATATATATATGTGTGTGTGTGTGTGTGTGTGTGTGTGTGTGTGTGATCTTTTTAACTTAAATAAACTTACAACTTAAAAATTCCTCACGCACTAAATTTCTCCAAACCTCCTCTCTCAGCTCGACTCGACACTACACAATATCTTCTCCATCCTCCCGCTTCCTCTTCCTCTATAAGACACCCAGGCCGACTCGATAGAGATGTTGTCGCCGAATATCGACATCACCCCTCTTTCTCCTCCTATGTAATGCTCCTTCCTCTCTTCTTCTTCTTTGTCGGTAGACTAGGGTACGAGATCCTTTGCCACTCCCATCCTCCTCGCATCTCTTCTTAGTACCAGGCCACTTGAAGCTCGATGTAAATATTTTGTCTTCCTCTTTAACTTGACTCGACGGTGGTCAATTTGACACGAATATGCCTTAGCTAGCAATATATTTAAGCCTCTCGCACTTACCTACTACTATTAATACAATTCGTCTAGTTTGTGTCTGACTCGAAAATGATACAACTCGAATAGAGTGAAATCGAACACGACCTGAACAAAAAATGGGTTGAAACTAAGACACGAACCCAAACAACCTCGAGCTTGACCTGCTAACCCGAACCCGATCTGACCCGAAATTTCGTGCTTATTTAGGTTATATTTGGGTTCTCGGGTTCAACCCAAACCTGAGCCGAATAATAAATAGGTCGAATTCTTTGACCCTAACCGAATTCAAAAACATTAGGGTTAACCCTAACCCGATTTTTTCAAATCAAGTCCGAATTGTGTTGAATCAATTTTTGAGAGCCCTATCCTCGCACAGAATCTGTCTGTCTTTGTCCTTAGCATTTTATCCCTTCAGTTCTCTCGCCGTCTGTAGAGCTGTTAAAGCTCGTCATTCGTGAATAAATAAAAAAACCTCAAGCCCGTAAACCAACCGGCTCCGCATCCCTCGAAAGCTTTCAGGTTGGGCAACCTATCCCTCTTTATGTCTTCTCCTTCTCTTCTCCTCCCAAAATCGCGAGAAGCTTTCGGCCGCGAGAGCTTAGTGTTTGTCGTTTGTGTTCGTTCTCTTATTTCTACTTCTATTTGTCCTTGATAAAGTATCTTTGTGCTTGGCGAGTCGGCGTTGGCTCGATTGCTCGGTATTCTTGCTTAGTTGCTCTATATTCTTGCTTGGTTACTCGATGTTCTTGCTTGGCTGCTTGTAAGGACACATAGGTGTCATTTTTGAATATCTTTTCTTAATATTTTATATTTATCTTCAGGTTGGAATCTTAGCTTAAATTCTCTTAAATTTCCTTTAGATTTATTTAAATTTTTTGAGTGAAACCTAGTTTTTGAAGTATTTGGGAATGAAATCTCGCATATTGCTTCTAGATCTTATTTTTTTTTAATGGATGAGATCTGATATAAGGATTTTGTTGTGAGTGTTATTGTGCATTTGTGCTGTGATTCATACGGGTTTAAGCATTAACTTCATACAAGTATAAGCATTTGTGCTGTGATTCAACTATTGCCTCTAGCTCTAATCTTTTTTTTTTTATGGATGAGATATGATATAAGGGTTTTGTTGTGAGCTGTGATTCGACTATTGTGCATTCTCAAATTTTATATGAATTGCGTGAATGGTTGTCATTTTAATTTGGTAAAGCATAGCGTGATTGCGTGAATGATTGTCTATTTATAAATTTCTCTTATTGTAAATAGGGGTGTAAACGAGCCGAACACGAGCGAGCCTAGGCTCAGCTCCTATTCGGCTCATTTATATTTCGAGCTCAAAAAGTGTGTTCGTGTTTGACTCGTTTGCTTAGCGAGCCTAACACGAGCCGTTCACAAACAAAGAGTCGTTTCGACAACCCTAATCATGTAGCCATAAAAAGTTAAAGATTGAGACAAGATTTAAAACATCGTTTGAATCTAATTTATAATTTTTATTCTATTTTCTTCATTAATACTTTTAATTGATTATAAATCTTTGTAGCTTTGTAGTCAATTATTTTTTTTAAAAATATTACTTATCAAAGATAATATATATAATTGATTAGTAGTATTTCGAGCTAAAATGAGACGAACATGAACGAACAAATATTTATTCTTGTTGTTCGTGTTTGGCTTGTTAACTTAGCGCCGAACACAAGCTTCTTAACGAGCCGAACACGAGCTGTTCGCGAACAGCGTGCCGTTTTGATAGCCCTACTTGTAAACACATAAGAATTGTGTGGTATATTCGTAAATGTCCCTAAATATAAAGTTCATGCATGCTTACAGTAGATATACCCTTCACAAGAAGAAATTGTTGTGAAAGGGAGGCTTTTATTAAATTTTATACTTAGAATTTTCTTATGATATTCCATCAATTCAAATATGCAATTAATTATAAGAAAAACTAATATATATACATATATATATTATGATGGGGGCATTATGTGGAAGCTAATTAATGAAGCAAGTTTTCTAAATTTAACACAGGTTATGAAGCCAATAACTAATATATGGCTCAAGCTAACATGCTATTGGGTAGAACGAAGCATAAGAATGAAGTTGCAGTAGGAGATGGATCATTGGGTAGAATACGTGAATCAAATAGCCCTTCAAATTTAGTTTCTAGTTGCAGCAGGAACTACAAGGAATACAATTTAATAATTCTATCTATTTGCATTAACATGCTATGATTTACACCAATTAGTTAGCAAAAAATGAAGATGCAAGCAAATCATATTGATTTAAAGTTTCTAGAAATTTAGATCACTCCACAATGTATTGAATGGACCTGCTTATAGATCCGGGCATAAGAAATTCTTCAATATCTAAGACTCTTTGAAAGGAGTAACAAATATGAGAACAATCTAGTCCATTTTGCTTTCAAAATTATGCCTTCCAAAAAACCTAAACTAAATGAAGCAAGTCAAGCCAACCTAAACAGGATCATAGTTTAATTCAGGCTTTCAACACATACCAAGTGGCTCCCATGCTATTGGTTAGTAGAAAAGATGGTGATTGGATCATAATGAAATGAGATGTGACATATTCCCAAATAATAGTAGAGGAAGACAAGGGTAACACTAAATATAGCAGAGCACATCTAGCTCAAACTAAGGTATAAATTCAAGGACATAAGAAGCTCCTTATGAATCATGGCGAAATAGAAGCATGTGGAGGTGTGTATCTCCTATGGTAAATGAGAAGGAGGATTTTGGGATTTTATCCATCTACTTGGACTGACTATCATTAGTTGCACCTCCCAAGAAAGGGGAGGAGGCATTACAAACTTGATGGTGGCACTCACAAGGCCTTTAAGACTTGCAGTATCACACAAAATTTTATACAAAATGATGAAAAATTTACGGTTGGTAAGNGGAGGATTTTGGGATTTTATCCATCTACTTGGACTGACTATCATTAGTTGCACCTCCCAAGAAAGGGGAGGAGGCATTACAAACTTGATGGTGGCACACAAGGCCTTTAAGACTTGCAGTATCACACAAAATTTTATACAAAATGATGAAAAATTTACGGTTGGTAAGATTCAAAAAAGTAAATTTAGGTTTGTTCAGATGGACAATTTTATGATTTGAGCCAAGTTTTTTATTTTGGTTTACTTTAGTTTTATTTTTTTTACTTATTATTCTTTTTTTTTGTTTTTATTGCTTTTGTTTAATTTCAATTGTAGTTCATTGGAATCATGCCTATGATCATAACCANGTTTTTATTGCTTTTGTTTAATTTCAATTGTAGTTCATTGGAATCATGCCTATGATCATAACCACTTTGGAGGATATGTTGTGTTTTTTAATTCTTATGCTTATTTTGTTGGGTAAGATGTTGTTTTTTAAATTTTATATGTTTACTATTTGCTAGGGGCCACTCTTTTATTATTCAATCACTATTTATTGATTCAACCCTCTATTGAGGTAGGTACATTCATGGGATTCAATTTATTCCACTCCAACAATTCTATATCGGGCTTACCTTGGCCCTTCGTTGTTGGAATTTATCAAGCATCTGTGTTTTTTTGTTGATTAGTCTCTTGTTATCTCTTGTTATTGGTTAGTCTTTTTCATCAACAAAAGCAAATATATGGCCCAAGCTGATCAGAAACAAAGGTTGAAGACATTTGAAGTTGGTGATCTATATAATAGAAGTTGCAAGCATTNATTGGTTCATAGTCTTTTTCATCAACAAAAGCAAATATATGACCCAAGCTGATCAGAAACAAAGGTTGAAGACATTTGAAGTTGGTGATCTATATAATAGAAGTTGCAAGCATTNTAATGATTCACACTAACACATTTTTTGCAGGTACCACTCAACTCTCCTCCCATCATGCATGGTTTACTACGTTGCATACCTATAACCTGTGCTAAACCCATTAATTTGCTGATCAAGTTTTTTTTAACTTTCATTATGTACTTTTTAGAGTCCTTAGAATTGAGTCATGTATTAATAATAAGGTATGTGCAAGAATTTAGAGGTGTCAGACCCACAAAACCACATGGTAGGGACCATGAGCTGCTTGCTCATGTCACATACCTTCATTATAAATCTTTTGATGTATAGAATTAGGACCAGGCATGTATGTGTGGTGTTTATCCACCTTTTCTTTTCTAGGATATGTTGTCAAGCCAACGACACCTGACCTGTGCTTGTTATTTTATGCTTGGTTTGCTTTCCTTTTATTGTGGTGTGTGCTTTGCCAGTTATGCCCTTTTTCACTTATGGTTTGTTTGAGAATCATGAGTTGCGACTTAGGCTCTCTAAGGACCTAAAATTATAAATTTTCTATAAAAACCTAATAAAATATTAAGACTAATCAAAATTTTGGATTAAACATTTTAAGATTNTCATCATGATCTATGACTTTGATTGAAGCGTAGTGGAACAATTAAATTAACCACAAGATTTGAATAAAATAAGAATATTTTATTTTAGATCTTACAACCAATCATAGGGCATCAGAATTTATTGGGGAAGCAATGAAGATAAGCAAAAGCTATCTTTATGGAATTCAAAATTTTCTTTGAACCTAGGCATGCACAAAAAGAGCTCAATATCCCCAGTTGACAACCACCACAAGGGAGAAATTTATATGAAAATCAAGTCATGTGCCACACCTAAACTGCAGAGGCACTATCCTTATTACTATTGAAAAAACACCAACAAAATTTGATCCACGTTTTCATCTATTTTGCTTTCTTCAAAATCTATTAGACTTAGAAATTTCTTTCCTTGCTTTCTAAATTTGCCAACCTTGGTTAGAATAGTCAATAAACCAGAGCTTTTGCTTCTTCAAAATGATTTTTTAATGAGCTTCGCTATGGGATCGTTACGTGACACTCTTTAATAGCATTATTACTTGACACATATACTTGTGTTGTGCGGCCAACTTACATCGTGATACGTTTTGGTGCATCAACATGTACTGCTTTCTTCTGCACCACAAAGTGAAAAAATATCTCATTGATCGTCTGCTACACAAAATGAGTACAACTTTCTTCTGCACTGCAACACAAAAGAAGATATTGTTGATTGTCTGTTACACAAGACACAAATGACTTTCTTCTTCTAGGATGTTGATTGGTCGCTAACGAATTGATAAAACTTGACTCTACTCTTCCTCCTTTTCTTGTCCTCCTCCTATCAATTGTGATTTTTTTCTCTCATCCATGTCCTTTATTTATAGGCTTGAGATGAAGGCTTGCATTAAAAAAAATTCTATTAAAAAATTGAAATTGGCCTAAAAATCTCGCGGGTCCGCATTCCAACCTTTGGAATTCCGCAGCTCTAATTCCAAGTCATGAGCCCGTTTGAATCCCCATCATTCCAAGCAGCCAAAATTTTGGTCGTTCCAATTATAGGAGGCTCCACCGGCCATAATTATTTATTTATTTATTTATTTACAAAGGAGGGGAATAGAACCCTGCTCCAAATTCCAAGCTTGAAAACTTCTTGACCAATCGAGCTGCACTACTTTCTACAGATAATTTTTTTTTATATTAATACTCAAAGCTACAAATATAATATATATATATATATATTATCATGAAAGTGTAAGAAGTTGCAGACATTAATATTTTCGGAAGCCAAAGTTGGTCCCACCAGAAAATATGTATTAAATTGATATATCATCAAAAAATTTTCTATCATTCAACAGGAATCGCGAGGCAAGCCATTGATCTCGAGGTAATCATTTGAGTAAGAAATAATCAGACTTTAATTAAGAGTCATTCAAAGCTCCAACTTCATCAAATTTATAATTCAATTGATCGGCTCGATGAGATGTACAAATGATATCAAAACTGGTCTAATCCAAGTGAAGTAAAAATAAAAGCTTTTTGAGCATATTTAGAAGGTCAAATGAATGACAAATGTCACGATCCAGATCGGGGCTTGAAATTATCCAAGGTAGGTACAAACAATCGAACAGTTTGAATTAAAATTTATATATTAATTTATAATTTAACAGATGAAAGAGTCACAATAAATTAAATTAAAGTGATACTGTTAAATTGCCTTGTTACTGGTTGCCTCCATCATCTATAAACATTTTATCGTCTACCGCCAATCTTTTAATAATTTAGTTAATACAATAGTAAGCTAAATAAAACTATTGAATGCATATACTCATAAACTATAACAATACAAGGGAAAAGAACAATATACATGCCAATTAAGTTTCTTTATCAATCAATATAATTATTTAACATGCTATTCAAAGAGTCTATATCAATATTATATTAATATCTCTTTATATCTATCATAGGAGCACCATCTAAAATTGTATCACTTAAGGTACTTTAATATCAACATCCTTTTTCATTTACGTGTGCACATACATTGTGTTCCCCATTAATACTTTTAAAGTGTGACTTCATCATAGTCAATCATGCACTTACATACATCCAATAAAATATCGTTTGCTAATAAAAATCTATTCATTTTGCATAACAGTCAAATCTCTAAATAATGATGTGCACATATTATTCTTTCACTGTGAACAAAAAATTCAATAGAATTCTAAATCATAAGTTGTAGTAATTTCAATATAACCAATGATAATACAAACATATACTTTTGATTTTAAAAAGACAAAATATCACTATAGAATAAGAACATAAGTAATCACTTCAATGATGAACAGTCTGCCTACTATTAATTTGTATTATTTATATCAAATTATCATCTATAAAATGTAAAACATTCAATTATTACTTTACTTAATGTTTTAATTTAATTATCAATTATTTTTACGTTACACTATTTTTAGATTTCAATACTTAAATATTTCAATACTTGAAATTTGAATTTTAATTATTATAATATACATATTACAAATTTATACAAAATATTTTTAGAATTAATACCCTAACATTTCTTGAGGGCCGACACATTAATAAATATATTTGTATATATATATATATATATGTGTGTGTGTGTGTGTGTGTGTGTGTGTGTGTGTGATCTTTTTAACTTAAATAAACTTACAACTTAAAAATTCCTCACGCACTAAATTTCTCCAAACCTCCTCTCTCAGCTCGACTCGACACTACACAATATCTTCTCCATCCTCCCGCTTCCTCTTCCTCTATAAGACACCCAGGCCGACTCGATAGAGATGTTGTCGCCGAATATCGACATCACCCCTCTTTCTCCTCCTATGTAATGCTCCTTCCTCTCTTCTTCTTCTTTGTCGGTAGACTAGGGTACGAGATCCTTTGCCACTCCCATCCTCCTCGCATCTCTTCTTAGTACCAGGCCACTTGAAGCTCGATGTAAATATTTTGTCTTCCTCTTTAACTTGACTCGACGGTGGTCAATTTGACACGAATATGCCTTAGCTAGCAATATATTTAAGCCTCTCGCACTTACCTACTACTATTAATACAATTCGTCTAGTTTGTGTCTGACTCGAAAATGATACAACTCGAATAGAGTGAAATCGAACACGACCTGAACAAAAAATGGGTTGAAACTAAGACACGAACCCAAACAACCTCGAGCTTGACCTGCTAACCCGAACCCGATCTGACCCGAAATTTCGTGCTTATTTAGGTTATATTTGGGTTCTCGGGTTCAACCCAAACCTGAGCCGAATAATAAATAGGTCGAATTCTTTGACCCTAACCGAATTCAAAAACATTAGGGTTAACCCTAACCCGATTTTTTCAAATCAAGTCCGAATTGTGTTGAATCAATTTTTGAGAGCCCTATCCTCGCACAGAATCTGTCTGTCTTTGTCCTTAGCATTTTATCCCTTCAGTTCTCTCGCCGTCTGTAGAGCTGTTAAAGCTCGTCATTCGTGAATAAATAAAAAAACCTCAAGCCCGTAAACCAACCGGCTCCGCATCCCTCGAAAGCTTTCAGGTTGGGCAACCTATCCCTCTTTATGTCTTCTCCTTCTCTTCTCCTCCCAAAATCGCGAGAAGCTTTCGGCCGCGAGAGCTTAGTGTTTGTCGTTTGTGTTCGTTCTCTTATTTCTACTTCTATTTGTCCTTGATAAAGTATCTTTGTGCTTGGCGAGTCGGCGTTGGCTCGATTGCTCGGTATTCTTGCTTAGTTGCTCTATATTCTTGCTTGGTTACTCGATGTTCTTGCTTGGCTGCTTGTAAGGACACATAGGTGTCATTTTTGAATATCTTTTCTTAATATTTTATATTTATCTTCAGGTTGGAATCTTAGCTTAAATTCTCTTAAATTTCCTTTAGATTTATTTAAATTTTTTGAGTGAAACCTAGTTTTTGAAGTATTTGGGAATGAAATCTCGCATATTGCTTCTAGATCTTATTTTTTTTTAATGGATGAGATCTGATATAAGGATTTTGTTGTGAGTGTTATTGTGCATTTGTGCTGTGATTCATACGGGTTTAAGCATTAACTTCATACAAGTATAAGCATTTGTGCTGTGATTCAACTATTGCCTCTAGCTCTAATCTTTTTTTTTTTATGGATGAGATATGATATAAGGGTTTTGTTGTGAGCTGTGATTCGACTATTGTGCATTCTCAAATTTTATATGAATTGCGTGAATGGTTGTCATTTTAATTTGGTAAAGCATAGCGTGATTGCGTGAATGATTGTCTATTTATAAATTTCTCTTATTGTAAATAGGGGTGTAAACGAGCCGAACACGAGCGAGCCTAGGCTCAGCTCCTATTCGGCTCATTTATATTTCGAGCTCAAAAAGTGTGTTCGTGTTTGACTCGTTTGCTTAGCGAGCCTAACACGAGCCGTTCACAAACAAAGAGTCGTTTCGACAACCCTAATCATGTAGCCATAAAAAGTTAAAGATTGAGACAAGATTTAAAACATCGTTTGAATCTAATTTATAATTTTTATTCTATTTTCTTCATTAATACTTTTAATTGATTATAAATCTTTGTAGCTTTGTAGTCAATTATTTTTTTTAAAAATATTACTTATCAAAGATAATATATATAATTGATTAGTAGTATTTCGAGCTAAAATGAGACGAACATGAACGAACAAATATTTATTCTTGTTGTTCGTGTTTGGCTTGTTAACTTAGCGCCGAACACAAGCTTCTTAACGAGCCGAACACGAGCTGTTCGCGAACAGCGTGCCGTTTTGATAGCCCTACTTGTAAACACATAAGAATTGTGTGGTATATTCGTAAATGTCCCTAAATATAAAGTTCATGCATGCTTACAGTAGATATACCCTTCACAAGAAGAAATTGTTGTGAAAGGGAGGCTTTTATTAAATTTTATACTTAGAATTTTCTTATGATATTCCATCAATTCAAATATGCAATTAATTATAAGAAAAACTAATATATATACATATATATATTATGATGGGGGCATTATGTGGAAGCTAATTAATGAAGCAAGTTTTCTAAATTTAACACAGGTTATGAAGCCAATAACTAATATATGGCTCAAGCTAACATGCTATTGGGTAGAACGAAGCATAAGAATGAAGTTGCAGTAGGAGATGGATCATTGGGTAGAATACGTGAATCAAATAGCCCTTCAAATTTAGTTTCTAGTTGCAGCAGGAACTACAAGGAATACAATTTAATAATTCTATCTATTTGCATTAACATGCTATGATTTACACCAATTAGTTAGCAAAAAATGAAGATGCAAGCAAATCATATTGATTTAAAGTTTCTAGAAATTTAGATCACTCCACAATATATTGAATGGACCTGCTTATAGATCCGGGCATAAGAAATTCTTCAATATCTAAGACTCTTTGAAAGGAGTAACAAATATGAGAACAATCTAGTCCATTTTGCTTTCAAAATTATGCCTTCCAAAAAACCTAAACTAAATGAAGCAAGTCAAGCCAACCTAAACAGGATCATAGTTNACTTAAAAGGAAAGACAAAAGCAACCTTAAAAGTAGTGTACAAATTTTATTGCATTGAACTAGAGAAAAATTTACAAACAAAAACATCATCACCGTATACAAATGTCGCATCAGACAATTAAAAAAATAAAAATAACAACATGTACGTGTATAAGAACTACAAAAAATCAGCTCATCTTTGAAAGGAGTCAACATTGCCTCCCCAGAATTACAATACTTCTATTGATCTTCAGGGGGGTCTCAAGATACTTCCACAACATAAGCATGAAAATCTCTCCCGAAAAGCACAATGAGAAAACTCCATTTATTCATCTCCACCGAAATGCACAACAACAACAAGCAAGAAGAACCCGAGTCAGTTGCTGGGCATGGACTGGTATAACTTTCTTCATCTCTGCGTCACGAAAGAAATTTTTTTTTGATCTCCTGCTACTTATTATGGGGATGACCTTCTTCTATGCTGCAATGAGAAAGAAAATCCAGTTGATTGCTTGCTACGTGGGATATGTATGAATTTTGTCTGCACTGCAATGCGAACGAAGATCCTGTTGATCGCCTGTTACATAGAAGTGGATGACTATCTTCTACACTGCAATGCAAAAGAATATCTCGTTGATTGCTTGATATGGAGGACATGGATGACTTTCTTCTACACTGTGAGATGAAAGAAGATCTTGTTGATTTCCTGTTACGTAAGGCAGGGATGACCTTCTTATGCACTCTAACGCAAAAGAAAATCCCATTGATTGCTTGCTATGTAGGATGGAGACAACCTTTTTCTGCATAGTAATGTGAAAGAATATCGCATTGATCGCATGCTACATATATGAAAATGACTTTCTTTTACATTACAATGTGAAAGAATATCTCATTGATCGAATGCTACACAAATGAGGATGATTTTCTCTTGCACCACAATGAGAAAGAAGATCTCGTTGACTAGCACAAAAATTAGAGTGAAACAAGGAAGTTTGGAAAAAAATTGTCTCAGCATAGCCATGCTTGAATTTGGCATGTCCACCCCACTTGAGCACCATTTTCAAACTAAAATACAGTGTGGTCACGTCTAATGTGCCAAAACAGATAGTATGAAAGAGCTTCTAGCATAGCCAAGCCGAAACACGGCGTTACCATGCCATCCAATCAAACCCATGATGTAATTATGTCACAGGTCGAGTGTGGTCACGCCGCCGCATCTTTTCACATTTAAAATATTTTTAATGTAGGATTCTGAAGAATTTGGAAAGGTTTTTGAATTTATTCTATAAAATCATTGTGAGGAGAAGATTTAGAGAGTTTTTTGGAGAGAGAATTCCAGAGGAAGCTAGAGTTTTGTGGGAGAATTCTTCTCTTCTTCCTAATTTTCTTGTGTCTGTATTTTCTAAGAGAGTTGTGATAAAAATTGGAGGCTATTCTTTTAGGAGATCAAAAAGTTGTAGGTATTTTTTATTGCAATAAAAATGTTTCTTGCAGGNATTAAAGACCTCAAAAGGCTTCAAAAATCAAAAGACATAGGTACATCAAAGAACACAAAAGGCTACGAGCCTCAGGAGACATAAATACATCAAAGACCTCAGAATTCTTTAAGCCTTAGAAAGTACCAACACATTTAAAGCTCGTAGAAGGTATAAGCCTCAGAAGATACACACCCAAGTGGATACAATTCTCAAAAGGCATGAGACTAAAAAGGTATGGGATTATTTTTTATAAAGTTTATGTGCTAACTTTAATTACAGAATTCTTCATAATTGAGATGCCATAACATCTCAAAAAGAGGCAACTCCAGCTTAAAAGGAAAGACAAAAGCAACCTTAAAAGTAGTGTACAAATTTTATTACATTAAACTAGAGAAAAATTTACAAACAAAAACATCATCACCGTATACAAATGTCGCATCAGACATTTAAAAGAATAAAAATAACAACATGTACGTGTATAAGGACTACAAAAAATCAGCTCATCTTTGAAAGGAGTCAACATTGCCTCCCTAGAATTACAATACTTCTATTGATCTTCAGGGGGGTCTCAAGATACTGCCACAACATAAGCATGAAAATCTCTCCCGAAAAGCACAATGAGAAAACTCCATTTATTCATCTCCACTGAAATGCACAACAACAACAAGCAAGAAGAACCCGAGTCAGTTGTTGGGCATGGACTGGTATAACTTTCTTCATCTCTACGTCACGAAAGAAATTTTTTTTTGATCTCCTGCTACTTATTATGGGGATGACCTTCTTCTATGCTGCAATGAGAAAGAAAATCCAGTTGATTGCTTGCTACGTGGGATATGTATGAATTTTGTCTGCACTGCAGTGCGAACGAAGATCCCGTTGATCGCCTATTACATAGAAGTGGATGGCTATCTTCTGCACTACAATGCAAAAGAATATCTAGTTGATTGCTTGATATGGAGGACATGGATGACTCTCTTCTACACTGTGAGATGAAAGAAGATCTTGTTGATTTTCTGTTACGTAAGGCAGGGATGACCTTCTTATGCACTCTAACGCAAATGAAAATCCCATTGATCGCTTGCTATGTAGGATGGAGACAACCTTTTTCTGCATAGTAATGTGAAAGAATATCGCATTGATCGCATGCTACATATATGAAAATGACTTTCTTTTACATTACAATGTGAAAGAATATCTC
>JXCR01143574.1:60822-78985 GCA_002079205.1 Phalaenopsis hybrid cultivar
TATATTAATTTATAATTTAACAGATGAAAGAGTCACAATAAATTAAATTAAAGTGATACTGTTAAATTGCCTTGTTACTGGTTGCCTCCATCATCTATAAACATTTTATCGTCTACCGCCAATCTTTTAATAATTTAGTTAATACAATAGTAAGCTAAATAAAACTATTGAATGCATATACTCATAAACTATAACAATACAAGGGAAAAGAACAATATACATGCCAATTAAGTTTCTTTATCAATCAATATAATTATTTAACATGCTATTCAAAGAGTCTATATCAATATTATATTAATATCTCTTTATATCTATCATAGGAGCACCATCTAAAATTGCATCACTTAAGGTACTTTAATATCAACATCCTTTTTCATTTACGTGTGCACATACATTGTGTTCCCCATTAATACTTTTAAAGTGTGACTTCATCATAGTCAATCATGCACTTACATACATCCAATAAAATATCGTTTGCTAATAAAAATCTATTCATTTTGCATAACAGTCAAATCTCTAAATAATGATGTGCACATATTATTCTTTCACTGTGAACAAAAATTCAATAGAATTCTAAATCATAAGTTGTAGTAATTTCAATATAACCAATGATAATACAAACAAATACTTTTGATTTTAAAAAGACAAAATATCACTATAGAATAAGAACATAAGTAATCACTTCAATGATGAACAGTCTGCCTGCTATTAATTTGTATTATTTATATCAAATTATCATCTATAAAATGTAAAACATTCAATTATTACTTTACTTAATGTTTTAATTTAATTATCAATTATTTTTACGTTACACTATTTTTAGATTTCAATACTTAAATATTTCAATACTTGAAATTTGAATTTTAATTATTATAATATACATATTACAAATTTATACAAAATATTTCTAGAATTAATACCCTAACATTTCTTGAGGGCCGACGCATTAATAAATATATATATATATATGTGTGTGTGTGTGTGTGTGTGTAATCTTTATAACTTAAATAAACTTACAACTTAAAAACTCCTCACGCACTAAATTTCTCCAAACCTCCTCTCTCAGCTCGACTCGACACTACACAATATCTTCTCCATCCNTTAGAATTAATACCCTAACATTTCTTGAGGGCCGACACATTAATAAATATATTTGTATATATATATATATATATGTGTGTGTGTGTGTGTGTGTGTGTGTGTGTGTGTGATCTTTTTAACTTAAATAAACTTACAACTTAAAAATTCCTCACGCACTAAATTTCTCCAAACCTCCTCTCTCAGCTCGACTCGACACTACACAATATCTTCTCCATCCTCCCGCTTCCTCTTCCTCTATAAGACACCCAGGTCGACTCGATAGAGATGTTGTAGCCGAATATCGACATCACCCCTCTTTCTCCTCCTATGTTATGCTCCTTCCTCTCTTCTTCTTCTTTATTGGTAGACTAGGGTACGAGATCCTTTGCCACTCCCATCCTCCTCGCATCTCTTCTTAGTACCAGGCCACTTGAAGCTCGATGTAAATATTTTGTCTTCCTCTTTAACTTGACTCGACGGTGGTCAATTTGACACGAATATGCCTTAGCTAGCAATATATTTAAGCCTCTCGCACTTACCTACTACTATTAATACAATTCGTCTAGTTTGTGTCTGACTCGAAAATGATACAACTCGAATAGAGTGAAATCGAACACGACCTGAACAAAAAATGGGTTGAAACTAAGACACGAACCCAAACAACCTCGAGCTTGACCTGCTAACCCGAACCCGATCTGACCCGAAATTTCGTGCTTATTTAGGTTATATTTGGGTTCTCGGGTTCAACCCAAACCTGAGCCGAATAATAAATAGGTCGAATTCTTTGACCCTAACCGAATTCAAAAACATTAGGGTTAACCCTAACCCGATTTTTTCAAATCAAGTCCGAATTNCCGACTCGATAGAGATGTTGTCGCCGAATATCGACATCACCCCTCTTTCTCCTCCTATGTAATGCTCCTTCCTCTCTTCTTCTTCTTTGTCGGTAGACTAGGGTACGAGATCCTTTGCCACTCCCATCCTCCTCGCATCTCTTCTTAGTACCAGGCCACTTGAAGCTCGATGTAAATATTTTGTCTTCCTCTTTAACTTGACTCGACGGTGGTCAATTTGACACGAATATGCCTTAGCTAGCAATATATTTAAGCCTCTCGCACTTACCTACTACTATTACTACAATTCGTCGAGTTTGAGTCTGACTCGAAAATGACACAACTCGAATAGAGTGAAACCGAACACGACCTGAACAAAAAATGGGTTGAAACTAAGACACGAACCCAAACAGCCTCGAGCTTGACCTGCTAATCCGAACCCGATCTGACCCGAAATTTCGTGCTTATTTAGGTTATATTTGGGTTCTCGGTTTCAACCCGAACCTGAGCCGAATAATAAATAGGCCGAACTCTTTGACCCTAACCGAATTCAAAAACATTAGGGTTAACCCTAACCCGATTTTTTCAAATCAAATTCGAATTGTGTTGAATCAATTTTTGAGAGCCCTATCCTCGCACACAATCTGTCTGTCTTTGTCCTTAGCATTTTATCCCTTCAGTTCTCTCGCCGTCTGTAGAGCTGTTAAAGCTCGTCATTCGTGAATAAATAAAAAAACCTCAAGCCCGTAAACCAACCGGCTCCGCATCCCTCGAAAGCTTTCAGGTTGGGCAACCTATCCCTCTTTATGTCTTCTCCTTCTCTTCTCCTCCCAAAATCGCGAGAAGCTTTCGGCCGCGAGAGCTTAGTGTTTGTCGTTTGTGTTCGTTCTCTTATCTCTACTTCTATTTGTCCTTGATAAAGTATCTTTGTGCTTGGCGAGTCGGCGTTGGCTCGATTGCTCGNTTGCAAGACACCCAGGCCAACACGATTGAGACGTTGTCGTCGAATATCGACATCGCCCCTCTTTCTCCTCCTACATAATGCTCCTTCCTCTCTTCTTCTTCTTCGTTGGTAGACTAGGGTACGAGCTCCTTTGCCACTCCCATCCTCCTCGCATTTATTCTTAGTACCAGACCACTTGAAGCTCGATGTAACTACTTTGTCTTCCTCTTTGACTTGACTCGATAGTGGTCAATTTGACACGAATATGCCTTAGTTGGCAATATATTTAAGCCTCACGCACTTACCTACCACTATTAATACCATTCATCGAGTTTGGGTCTGACTCGAAAATGATACAACGCGAATAGAGTGAAACCGAACACGACCTCAACAAAAAATGGGTTGAAACTAAGACACGAACCCAACCGGGCTCGAGCTTGACCTGCTAACCCGAAACCCAACTTGACTTGAAATTTCATGCTTATTCAGGTTATGTTTGGGTTCTCGGGGTCAACCCGAACCTGAGCCGAATAAATAAATGGGTCGAACTCTTTGACCCGAACCGAATTCAAAAATATTAGGGTCAACCCTAACCCGATTTTTTTTGAGTCGAGTTCCAATTATGTTGAATCAATTTTTGACATCTCTATCCTCACACACAATTTTGTCTTTGTCCTAGCCATTTTATCCCTTCAGTTCTCTCGTTGTTAGAGCTGTTAAAGCTCGTCATTCGTGAATAAATAAAAAAACCTCAAGCCCGTAGCCCAACCGGCTCCGCATCCCTCGAAAGCTTTCAGGTTGGGCAACCTATTCCACTTTACGTGTTTTCCTTCCCTTCTCCTCTCAAAATCGCGAGAAGCTTTCGGCCGCGAGAGAGCTTAGGGTTTGTCGTTTGTGTTTGTTCTTTTATCTCTACTTCTATTTGTCCTTGATAAAGTATCTTTGTGCTTGGCGAGTCGGCGTTGGCTCGATTGCTCGGTATTCTTGCTTAGTTGCTCTATATTCTTGCTTGGTCACTCGATGTTCTTGCTTGGTTGCTTGTAAGGCCACATAGGTGTCATTTTTGAATATCTTTTCTTAATATTTTATATTTATCTTTAGGTTGGCCTCTTAGCTTAAATTCTCTTAAATTTCTTTTAGATTTATTTAAAGTTTTTGAGTGAAACCTAGTTTTTGAAGTATTTGGGAATGAAATCTCGCATATTCCCTCTAGATCTTATTTTTTTTATGGATGAGATCTGATATAAGGATTTTGTTGTGAGTGTTATTGTGCATTTGTGCTGTGATTCATACAGGTTTAAACATTAACTTCATACAAGTATAAACATTTGTGCTGTGATTCGACTATTGCCTCTAGCTCTGATTTTTTTTTATTGGATGAGATCTAATATAAGGGTTTTGTTGTGAGCTGTGATTCGACTATTGTGCATTCTCAAATTTCATATGAATTGCGTGAATGGTTGTCATTTTAATTTGGTAAAGCATAGCATGATTGCGTGAATGATTTTCTATTTATAAATTTCTCTTCTTGTAAATAGGGGTGTAAACGAGCCGAATATGAGCGAGCCTAGGCTCAGCTCCTGTTTGGCTCGTTTATATTTCGAGCTCAAAAAGTGTGTTCGTGTTCGGCTCGTTTGCTTAGCGAGTCGAGCANCCATACAGGTTTAAGCATTAACTTCATACAAGTATAAGCATTTGTGCTGTGATTCAACTATTGCCTCTAGCTCTGATCTNGGGTTTAAGCATTAACTTCATACAAGTATAAGCATTTGTGCTGTGATTCAACTATTGCCTCTAGCTCTAATCTTTTTTTTTTTATGGATGAGATATGATATAAGGGTTTTGTTGTGAGCTGTGATTCGACTATTGTGCATTCTCAAATTTTATATGAATTGCGTGAATGGTTGTCATTTTAATTTGGTAAAGCATAGCGTGATTGCGTGAATGATTGTCTATTTATAAATTTCTCTTATTGTAAATAGGGGTGTAAACGAGCCGAACACGAGCGAGCCTAGGCTCAGCTCCTATTCGGCTCATTTATATTTCGAGCTCAAAAAGTGTGTTCGTGTTTGACTCGTTTGCTTAGCGAGCCGAACACGAGCCGTTCACAAACAAAGAGTCGTTTCGACAACCCTAATCATGTAGCCATAAGAAGTTAAAGATTGAGGCAAGATTTAAAACATCGTTTGAATCTAATTTATAATTTTTATTCTATTTTCTTCATTAATACTTTTAATTAATTATAAATCTTTGTAGCTTTGTAGTCAATTACTTTTTTTTAAAATACTACTTATCAAAGATAATATATATAATTGATTAGTAATATTTCGAGCCAAAACGAGCCGAACACGAACGAACAAATATTTATTCTTGTTGTTCGTGTTTGGCTTGTTAACTTAGCGAACGAGCCGAACACGGGCTTCTTAATGAGCCGAACACGAGCTTCTTAATGAGCCGAACACGAGCTATTCGTGAACAACGAGCCGTTTTGATAGCCCTACTTGTAAACACATAAGAATTGTGTGGTATATTCGTAAATGTCCCTAAATATAAANAAACAAAGAGTCGTTTCGACAACCCTAATCATGTAGCCATAAAAAGTTAAAGATTGAGACAAGATTTAAAACATCGTTTGAATCTAATTTATAATTTTTATTCTATTTTCTTCATTAATACTTTTAATTGATTATAAATCTTTGTAGCTTTGTAGTCAATTATTTTTTTTAAAAATATTACTTATCAAAGATAATATATATAATTGATTAGTAGTATTTCGAGCTAAAATGAGACGAACATGAACGAACAAATATTTATTCTTGTTGTTCGTGTTTGGCTTGTTAACTTAGCGCCGAACACAAGCTTCTTAACGAGCCGAACACGAGCTGTTCGCGAACAGCGTGCCGTTTTGATAGCCCTACTTGTAAACACATAAGAATTGTGTGGTATATTCGTAAATGTCCCTAAATATAAAGTTCATGCATGCTTACAGTAGATATACCCTTCACAAGAAGAAATTGTTGTGAAAGGGAGGCTTTTATTAAATTTTATACTTAGAATTTTCTTATGACATTCCATCAATTCAAATATGCAATTAATTATAAGAAAAACTAATATACATACATATATATATTATGATGGGGGCATTATGTGGAAGCTAATTAATGAAGCAAGTTTTCTAAATTTAACACAGGTTATGAAGCCAATAACTAATATATGGCTCAAGCTAACATGCTATTGGGTAGAACGAAGCATAAGAATGAAGTTACAGTAGGAGATGGATCATTGGGTAAAATACGTGAATCAAATAGCCCTTCAAATTTAGTTTCTAGTTGCAGCAGGAACTACAAGGAATGCAATTTAATAATTCTATCTATTTGCATTAACATGCTATGATTTACACCAATTAGTTAGCAAAAAATGAAGATNGTAGATATACCCTTCACAAGAAGAAATTGTTGTGAAAGGGAGGCTTTCATTAAATTTTGTAATTAGAATTTTCTTATGATATTCCATCAATTCAAATATGCAATTAATTATAAGAAAAACTAATATATATACATATGTATATTATGATGGGGTAATTATGTGGAAGCTTATTAATGAAGCAAGTTTTCTAAATTTAACACAGGTTATGAAGCCAATAATTAATATATGGCTCAAGCTAACATGCTATTGGGTAGAACGAAGCATAAGAATGAAGTTGCTGTAGGAGATGGATCATTGGGTAGAATACATGAATCAAATAGCCCTTCAAATCTAGTGACTAGTTGCAATAGGAACCACAAAGAATGCAATTTAATAATTCTATCTATTTGCATTAACATGCTATGATTTACACCAATTAATTAGCAAAAAATGAAGATGCAAGCAAATCATATTGATTTAAAGTTTCTAGAAATTTAGATCACTCCACAATATATTGAATGGACCTGCTTATAGATCCGGGCATAAGAAATTCTTCAATATCTAAAACTCTTTGAAAGGAGTAACAAATATGAGAACAATCTAGTCCATTTTGCCTTCAAAATTATGCCTTCCAAAGAAAGTTAAAAATTTTCATTAACCTAAACTAAATGAAGCAAGTAAAGCCAACCTAAACAGGATCATAGTTTAATTCAGGCTTTAAACCCATACCAAGTGGATCCCATGCTATTGGTTAGTAGAAAATATGGTGATTGGTTCATAATGAAATGAAATGTGACATATTCCCAAATAATAGTAGAGGATGGCAAGGGTAACACTAAATATAGCAAAGCACATCTAGCTCAAACTAAGGTATAAATTCAGGGACATCAGAAGCTCCCTATGAATCACGGCGAAATAGAAGCATGTGGAGGTGTGTATCTCCTATGGTAAATGAGAAAGGGTGGAGGATTTTGGGATTTTATCCATCTACTTGGACTGACTATCATTAGTTGCACCCCCAAGAAAGGGGAGGAGGCACTACAAACTTGATGGTGGCACTCACAAGGCCTTTAAGACTTGCATTATTACACAAAATTTTATACAAAATGATGAAAAATTTATAGTTGGTAAGATTCAAAAAAGTAAATTTAGGTTTGTTTAGATGGACAATTTTATGATTTGAGCCAAGTTTTTTATTTTGGTTTACTTTAGTTTTATTTTTTTTGTTTTTATTGATTTTGTTTAATTTCAATTGTAGTTCATTGGAATCATGCCTATGATCATAACCACTTTGGAGGATATGTTGTGTTTTTTAATTCTTATGCTTATTTTGTTGGGTTAGATGTTGTTTTTTAAATTTTGTATGTTTACTATTTGCTAATTTGGCCACTCTTTTATTACCCTCTATTGAGGTAGGTACATTGATGGTATTCAATTTATTCCACTCCAACAATTCTATATCGGGCTTACCTTGGCCCTTCGTTGTTGGAATTTATCAAGCATCTGTGATTTTTTGTTGATTAGTCTCTTGTTATCTCTTGTTTTTGGTTCATAGTCTTTTTCATCAACAAAAGCAAATATATGGCCCAAGCTGATAAGAAACAAAGGTTGAAGACATTTGAAGTTGGTGATCTATATAATAGAAGTTGCAAGAATTGAAATTTGACCACTTTCCAATACTGAAATGTATAAATGACAATGCTTATGTGTTTGTTGTCTTTGCCTCCAGAGTTAAACATATATTTGACATTCAATGTATCTAATATATATAAATACAAACCTCGTAGGACCTAATGCAATTCTTATGGTATTCTTCTCAGTTTCTGTTCACTTTATGCTATGCTGGTTGTTGGCTAAGATCTATTGGTATTGCCGTATTGGCCATTTAGTTGTTGGACCACTTGTTTGTTGGCTAATAGCCATCATGCCTATGATCATAACTTTTAATAAAATTGAACAAAAACTTGTCGCATTGGCAAAAGTGAACTGGTCATCCCAAACTAGATTTACACATCCTTGAAAGAGTTTTTGTTTCCTTTTTTGTTTTGGGAGTGTAGCATCACTCTTAAAGACAAGGTTATGCAATATAGGCTTAGCTCGCAAGACATTTACAGTGAAAAGTAAAAACTGTGTCCATTAGATGAGTAGATAAAGTTAAGTCGAAGGATTAGGAACGTAAGGTGTTTTACTAATGTTACTTTGATAGATGTTGTTCAACTTGATTTACAAAAAATATGCAACACTTCTAAACGCTCTTAGTATGAATAAATGGAAAATGAGGATTCATAAGTTTGGTCTCAATAGTTTGGATAGGACTTAAGGTTTGTTTGGGGCAGCTTGTGCGTTTCAGGATAAACATCTTATCCTGAAACGTGGCCCGCAGGTCTACTGCAGGGGTCGACCCGCGACCTGCATTTAGTGTAAAAAACCCAAACGCGACAGTCAGCGTTTTAAAAAATGCTCAAACCAAACGGTTAGGCGGCGTTTTCAAAAACGCCGCCGCACTTATAAGTTGCCTCAAATGGGCCCTTAGGATGATGATGCAACCTTTTTTGTAAGCTGTGGAAGATGTAGCAATATAGAGATAAAAAAGAATTGGTGGTTTTGGTGCGAGAAAAAATTGAAAAAAGGTTTATTTCACAATTTTTGATATAGGTTTTACCGTGTTTGTTGATGGTTAAGAGCTAACCATAGCACAAAGGTCCCATGTAGTCATAGCATATGGTACATTGCATGGTGAATTTTTTTTTAACATTGGATTTTACATACAAAGCACTTCAAACACCCCTATTTTCATTTCTCACATCTCAAACTTTTAATTTACAAATAAAACTCTCAAATCCTTTCTAGTAGCTCAAAATAAATATGTTACTCCCTGTCTTCTCCATCATTAGNCAGTAGCTCAAAATAACTATGTTACTCCCTGTCTTCTCCATCATTAGAAAATCTATTCTAGCACACAAACTTCTCTTCTGCGATTCACAAAACTTTTCTTCTCCAGCCCACAGAAATAACTCACCTGCACTCTCTTCTCTTCCTTCTTCCGATAACAACAACAAGAAAAAGAATGACATTAATAGTGTGCAACAACAACTCACTGTCACATGCCTTGAGAGGATTGCTTTGCCCAAAACTTTTTAATAAGCTAATAGCAGAGAATAGAAAGAAATTTCTTTTTTTTTTCGAGGATAACTTTTATTTGAAATTTGGAGGACCCTTCTCTATGCTAAGTTTTTGGTTTGTGGGAGGTATATATTGAATTGTAGGAAGCCCACTTTTTTTTTTCATAATGGGAAGTAAACTTCTTAATCACGGCTCAAATCGCTTCTGCAATCTATAATCCTCAACGTCTGCAAAGATTTTGTTTCTTTCCCCTTCATCTTTCTTCTCATCTTCTTTGATGCCTTCAACTCCACTTGCATTGAGAACAAATCCTTTCATCTTCGCTGGACATAAATCTCCTTCCNTACTGCTCAAATCGCTTCTGCAATCTATAATCCTCAATGTCTGCAAAGATTTTGTTTCTTTCCCCTTCATCTTCCTTCTCATCCTTTTTGATGCTTTCAACTCCACTTGCATTGAGAACAAATCCTTTCATCTTCGCTGGACATAAATCTCCTTCCAACCTTCTTGTTCGCTCGTCTTCGCTTGCCATCTCATTGCTTTCCACACTGGCATCATCTTCTCCCTTTCTAGTCCGGGAGAGATTAGCTCATGACACCCATTGACATGGCCGTGAACAGAATTTTCAAAGGTGCTAGTTTGAGGGGTTGAAGAAGTTTGAGATGTTTTTTTTTTAAATTAAAAGCTTGGAGTGCGAGATATGTAAATTGGAATGTTTAGAGTGCTATGTATGTAAAATCCCCAATATTAAAATACTATATATTAAGATATAGCTAAATATACATTATCATGTGAGGAAGACAACTAGATTTGAAAATAAACTATCATATGAATTAAAATAAGTAAATTTAGATCTCTTTGTATCCCTTTGAAATTTATAGAGAAGATTACCACTATTATAATATTAAGTGTTTATTCTTAGACAAGTGTCCAACCTCTCATAAGTCAAAATATTATCTTTTTTTTCAAATGCCATTTTGCAAAAAATAAAACTAACAATCTTGAGAATCATTATCATCATTATAAGCCAAAATAGCATTATCTTCTTCATTATTAGTATCTTCTAAATCATAATCTTTTACATTGATTATTATTATAATTCTTTTTAAGTATGTTGGTGCTAGACGAAGCTTCCCTTTTTTTCATTAGATAACTAATAAAGAAATTAAATAAATCAAATTAAAGAATAATAAATATAATATTAAGTAATAAATAAAAAAATTAAAGATAGATTGTACTACAGGAGCACCGTGTTATATGCTATTTCCCATACATAGCAAAACTAACATGCATTGTTTTGATACCGAGTGCCTTTTTATGTAAATAGAGTGGGAGGGGGGTGCTCTCCCTACGCTATGGTCAGTAACACATGCTATTTTTTTGCTATTGACATGCATGCTTGGGTCTCAAACATTTTTTTTGTTTTGTACAATCATCTTTTTTCATCGAGTCGATTAATCTAGGATTTTGGATATTATATATGAGGAGGGTGAGACTAGCGTGTTGATTAATTTTGGAAGAGTACGGCGCTAAACTGTGGATAAATTGAGAAAAAGGGAAAGAAATTGGGTTAGGATAGCTTGACTCAATACCTGCCAAGATGGGTCCAATAAATTGATATGCTGCCTTTAATAGACAACATTTGCATCATAGCACACATTGCAAAAGAAGATCATATGGCATGTTAAAGATAAAGTATTCTAAACCATTATGAGATCAATTATGTTTTATGAAAACGATTGTTCGGTTACAAAGAAGAATGTAATAGGCAAGTTTTGTATAGTAGAAATAAGTATATTAAATGGATGTGTGCTTATACAAACCATTTGGCCTAGTGGCTGGTGTTTTGTTTCAAACTATGAGGTATTGGGTTTTAGTGCTTGCACATATGAGTTTGTGCATATCTAAAAAAAGAGTGGATGTGTGGTTAGTAAGGAATGTAAAGTTCAAATTTAATATTAAAGATAGAGATAGTGGGAGTAACACCTACTGAAGGTTTGGATTTTTTGAAAATGCACTTGGATGGAACAATAAGGAGGAAGGTTGATGGATTCAACAATGAAACATAAAATACTATACGTGGATCAAGTGTAACATATCTGAATGTTATGCAAAACAAACATTACTTGATAAACCTTGGTATACTTATCACCTCAAAAGGAACCCTTAACAAGATTAATTCAAAAGTGGGATTCATGAAGCCGAATGAAATGCTTCTCATTGGGCTAACAATGAATATTTCATACCAGTTTGAATCTGATTTTCCTAATTAACCTTCGACAAAAAATTCCCTCTAATCATGTCTCTAGTTAAACAGTTTGATTTAACTTTAATTCTAGTTAAATTCTTAGTGAGCACCAAGGTTGATTCTCTTGTCGGTTATTTTTGTTATCCATATAACCATTGGTATTCACAGGCAAAAGCAGGAAAACATGGCCAGTACAAGAAGTGTCATTTAGCATGCACAAGTTGCAATTGAAGTGATTATACTTATGCGAAATGTTAATACATTTTGAGATTGTTGCTTCACTGATATTGGTGCACTTTGGTTTTACCATAGAGCTTTGTCTTGTCATATTTAAAAGAACAGCAGTAAAGTTGTAACTTAAATTGTCCATAGTTGAAAACAAGTTTGTTGGTAAGCAATGCTAAGTAGATTTGATTAACAAGCCAGTTAAGTTTTTTTTGTTTTTTTTGTTTTCAAAGATGATTCTTGGATCTTTCAGAAAGAGTCGTGGAAAGAGCCACAGATGAAAATATGTCCTTTGGTAGAATACGAGGTGAGGAATCAACAAAAGAAAGTGGAAGGAAAATAGAGTAAATGGTGAGCATTAAAAATTTTCAAAAAAGATTTATGTGAAAGGATATCATAATTACATATGACAATTATGGTAATTATGGAAAATAATGATTTTCATATAAGTTCATATGCACATATATGTATGATTAATTTTTTAATATTTTTGATATTTTAGGATTTCCTAACTTCAGTATTTTCTATTTTTAGAGTATTGATTTTTTTTTTCTTTCATAGCACTGGGATTTCATGATTGATTTTATGGCTTTTCTAATTTGGTGACCTTCTGCTATTTATCTTACAAATGCTTCTTATGGAATTAAAGGTGAATTATTATTTTTTCCTTCTCCAAAATTACATGGTGTCAGAGATTGAAATAGCCACCAGAATCTCCCTATAGCTCTCGGCTATGAAGGTGGTGATTGAATACAAGACTATCATTGGCCTACGAGGTGCGTGTTCCGTCGACGTCCTCAAATAAATGGAGAAGAAGATAAGCCTCCTTCCATATTGAGAAGTTTGGATTGTCGAGATTACTCCGCAACATTCTTTCACAACATTCTTTCAATTGTCTTTGTTGGAATATGAATTAGATTCTTACACCCATGTTGTCAAACCGTGGGACTATATTCTGAGTAGTCAAAGCTTGTGTATTTCCTTCATCAATTCTCCAGGCAATTTTGAAAATTGTCTTTCACCATGTTCACTCGAGTAGTAATTTTTAGATATATAGACTAACATATAAAGTTTTTTTTGCAAAGTTTTAATGTATTTTTAGTGTTTGATTTTGATTTGCTCAAGGTCTCATTGCATTGAATTGTTTTAGAATTAATCCATAATTTGAATTTTTACCAGTTAAGATTCTATGGATTAAGTAGTCTTTAGAATATTGTTACATTGACTAGCTAATCCAGCTACTTCATCTGAAAAATTTCTCTTGTAGGCTTACCTTATTGATCTTGTAATATCGCCCAAATAATTTTCACATTCTATCATTTCTTCACCTTTTTTCAAATTGTCTGTGTTTTTGTTGATAATCTCTAGCCATCTGGGCTGTCAATTGTTCCAAACAATTGACATACATCTCAGGATTGCACGTAGTGATATTCCATTAGACTTTATTTTTGAAGAAGAAAAAATTTTCATTTGGGCTTCTTTTTTCCGGAAGTTCTTAGCAATTGATTTTTACGATCATAGGTGTTAATAGACCGTCTAGTCCGATGACCTACATTATATTCCATTGGAACATAATTGTTGTTCTGGCAGGACTGTTAGACTGGTTGAATATGTAGATTGTTTAATGAAGTGGTTTCATCTTGTCCTGCATAATTTTTTTCAATAATAGAAATAGAGTCACTCCAATATCTATCCATTATATCATCTTATATTTCTTTATCACCCTTGATTATCCTTATATTTTCTTTATCATCAGCATAAAAGTCGTCATTGATTTTTATTTGTTCTATTTTTTTGTCTTGCTGCTGCAATTTATATATGGATTTCCAATCATCAGGTAATCCTAATTTTGAAGGGAACACAATAGAAAATTTTTCATCCTGAATTATCTCTTCGATATGCATCAATTTTATATCATCCTCGTGCTCAATATTGATTAGCTCCATATCATGTTCATCATCTTCCTAATTCAGAATTTTCTCGTCCTATCTCTTATCAGGATTCTGAAATGTAATATATTCTCTAGGAGCAATTGTGTGAGATTCTTCTCTATGAGGAGATTTATCCCATACTAAGCCAACCAATATCTTAGAGTTTACTTTTGAAAGTATAAATTTTATACTAGTGGAGGTTAACGTGTGACTTTTTCATTTTGATTCTAATTCTGGTTTTGATATTAGACATAGTTTTTCGAGGAAAATGACAAATGAGTATAGATTATCACCTTTGAATTTTTCATAACCATTCTTTGAATCTTGATTTTTATGTATTTTTTGAAACCAGATATAGTAATGGTTGTCAGGGATAATATAAATGATTCCAATATTATCACTCATATCTATTTCTATGATTTCTATCATAGATTCATTGGGAGTACCAAATCTAGAGTCGAATAGGATAAGTAATACTTTACTTCCTGTCTTTTTTCTAATAAGTTACTTGATTCAAAAGACCACTTATCCAAGATGTATATAAGTATTAATTTTCTTTTTCTTTGGTTCAGAGTCAGCTTAAGGGGTAATCAAGTTCATGATGATCTCAGTATTGTCAGTACAATGCAATAAAACTTCTCTATGATGATTGAATAATTTTGTAGAATTTTTAGTAGACTTTATGAATATAGCTTATAAGGATTAAGTCCATGTAGTTGATCATTGAAATCTCTTCTAGAATTACTCTATTCTAGAAATTTATTAAGTCAAGATGAGGTTAGTGAACTTGGTTGACTAGACACAGAATATCTATTTATAATAGTATGCGAAGATCCATTAAACAGAATTAATTTTCACTCCATATTTTAGAAACTGATCACCTTTTCGAATCTTAAGAGATTTTTTAGAGGTTTTGCCCAATGTCAAAAACTTGATATGTGAAGTAATCCTATTCAACTCACTTTCAACTTTATTATTTGTAGAAGTATTTTGTGCTAGATTCATAATAACTTTTTCTAATAAAGAAACTCTATGGAGATGACTCAACGGGGCTAGGATTGTATTGATTTACTGGATGATAACTCTATCAGATTTTGACGCAAGATTCTCATAAAGAGACAAATGGAGATGACTTAAGAGTGTTAGGATTATATTGATTTGTTGAATGATAACTCTATCAGATTTTGACACAAGATCCTCAGGCTCAAAGTAATCTGCTTTACCCTTATCGCTAGTAATCAGTCGAATACCTAACAAAAAGTTATTCAGGTCCTTTTTATTTAATTTCAGGGTACATCAATTGTATTGATGCTCTTTTAGTTTCTCTATCAATCCTTTTATCTGATGGAATTCTCTTTCACTTTTCAAATGCTTAATTTTATAAATTTCTTTGATTTCCGACAATCTTTTTTGTATTCTAGGGTAGTTTGATTTTTATTTTTCAGCTTGAATAACGCTTCACAATATGTCTTCCTGAGATACCTTTAAGTAATTCACCTTATCTTTTAAAAAACCATTAGTGGATATTTTTCTACTAAGTTTACTGATATGAAAAACAGACTTTCTATAACTTTTAACTGATAAGGATATAAACTATCAGATAGGTTGGATAATATATTTACAACAGTATTAAGCTGAGCTTGATCATTTTGTATGATGTGATGATAGCTATCTGAAGTACAGGAACAAGATAGAGTATTTTTGCAAAAAGAAAATTTTCTTTTGTTTTGATTTTTTAACTCAAGATACCCAAAGCGTCTCATAAAAAGAACACAATCATATTATTAAGATATACTATTATAATAAACAGATAATCAAGAAACCATACAACATAAATAGTAAATAAACAATATTTTTGGATTTTTTCTGTACATAGATAGATGGGAACGAAAACAACTCTAAAGCAAGCAAGTGTAGGTTCTGCAAACTCTAAAATTTTTGAAGTTCACAGAAAAGAATCAGCTCTGATACTTATATACACACGTGTGTGTAGACAACACACCCACGAACACAAACACACACAAATTATATATATATATATATATATATATATANAAAACGTGGCCCGCAAGTCGACTGAGGGGGTCGACCCGTGACCTGCGTTTAGTATAAAAAATTAAACGCGTTAGACAGTGTTTTAAAAAATGCTCAAACCAAATGGTTAGGNGAAACGTGGCCCGCAAGTCGACCGAGGGGGTCGACCCGCGACCTGCGTTTAGTATAAAAAATTAAACGCGTTAGACAGTGTTTTAAAAAATGCTCAAACCAAATGGTTAGGCGGCGTTTTCAAAAACGCCGCCGCACTTATAAGCTGCCCAAAACGGGCCCTTAGGATGATGATGCAACCTTTTTTGTAAGTTGTGGAAGATGTAGCAATATAGAGATAAAAAAGAATTGGTGGTTTTGGTGCGAGAAAAAATTGAAAAAAGGTTTATTTCACAATTTTTGATATAGGTTTTACCGTGTTTGTTGATGGTTAAGAGCTAACCATAGCACAAAGGTCCCATGTAGTCATAGCATATGGTACATTGCATGGTGAATTTTTTTTTTAACATTGGATTTTACATACAAAGCACTTCAAACACCCCTATTTTCATTTCTCACATCTCAAACTTTTAATTTACAAATAAAACTCTCAAATCCTTTCTAGTAGCTCAAAATAAATATGTTACTCCCTGTCTTCTCCATCATTAGAAAATTTATTCTAGCACACAAACTTCTCTTCTGCGATTCACAAAACTTTTCTTCTCCAGCCTACAAAAATAACTCACCTGCACTCTCTTCTCTTCCTTCTTCCGATAACAACAACAATAAAAAGAATGACATTAATAGTGTGCAACAACAACTCACTGTCACATGCCCTGAGAGGATTGCTTTGCCCAAAACTTTTNTGATTCACAAAACTTTTCTTCTCCAGCCTACAAAAATAGCTCACCTGCACTCTCTTCTCTTCCTTCTTCCGATAACAACAACAATAAAAATAATGACATTAATAGTGTGCAACAACAACTCACTGTCACATGCCCTGAGAGGATTGCTTTGCCCAAAACTTTTTAATAAGCTAATAGCAGAGAATAGAAAGAAATTTATTTTTTTTTTCGAGGATAACTTTTATTTGAGATTTGGAGGACCCTTCTCTATGCTAAGTTTTTGGTTTGTGGGAGGTATATATTGAATTGTAGGAAGCCCACTTTTTTTTTCATAATGGGAAGTAAACTTCTTAATCACGGCTCAAATCGCTTCTGCAATCTTAATCCTCAACGTCTGCAAAGATTTTGTTTCTTTCCCCTTCATCTTTCTTCTCATCCTCTTTGATGCCTTCAACTCCACTTGCATTGAGAACAAATCCTTTCATCTTCGCTGGACATAAATCTCCTTCCAACCTTCTTGTTCGCTCGCCTTCGCTTGCCATCTCATTGCTTTCCACACTGGCATCATCTTCTCCCTTTCTAGTCCGCGAGAGATTAGCTCATGACACNTCCTCATGCTCAATATTGATTAGCTCCATATCATGTTCATCATCTTCCTAATTCAGAATTTTATCGTCCTATCTCTTATCAGGATTCTGAAATGTAATATATTCGCTAGGAGCAATTGTGTGAGATTCTTCTCTATGAGGACATTTATCCCATACTAAGCCAACCAATATCTTAGAGTTTACTTCTTTTGAAAGTATAAATTTTATACTAGTGGAGGTTAACGTGTGACTTTTTTCATTTTGATTCTAATTCTGGTTTTGATATTAGACATAGTTTTTCGAGGAAAATGACAAATGAGTATAGATTATCACATTTGAATTTTTCATAACCATTCTTTGAATCATGATTTTTATGCATTTTTTGAAACCAGATATAATAATGGTTGTCAGGGATAATATAGATGATTCCAATATTATCACTCATATCTGTTTCTATGTTTTCTATCATAGATTCATTGGGAGTACCAAATCTAGAGTCGAATAGGATAAGTAATACTTTACTTCTCGTCTTTTTTCTAATAAGTTATTTGATTCAAAAGACCACTTATCCAAGATGTATATAAGTATTAATTTTCTTATTCTTTGGTTCAGAGTCAGCTTAAGGGGTAATCAAGTTCATGATAATCTCAGCATTGTCAGTACAATGCAATCAAACTTCTCTATGATGATTGAATAATTTTGTAGAATTTTTAGTAGACTTTATGAATATAGCTTATAAGGATTATGTCCATGTAGTTGATCATTGAAATCTCTTCTAGAATTACTCTCTTCTAGAAATTTATTAAGTCAAGATGAGGTTAGTGAACTTGATTGATTAGACACAGAATATCTATTTATAATAGTATGCGAAGATCCATTAAACAGAATTAATTTTCACTCCATATTTTAGAAACTGAT
>JXCR01143574.1:81295-106959 GCA_002079205.1 Phalaenopsis hybrid cultivar
ATTGAATTGCTTTAGAATTAATCCATAATTTGAATTTTTACCAGTTAAGATTCTATGGATTAAGTAGTCTTTAGAATATTGTTACATTGACTAGCTAATCCAGCTACTTCATCTGAAAGATTTCTCTTGTAGGATTACCTTATTGATCTTGCAATATCGCCTAAATAATTTTCACATTCTATCATTTCTTCACCATTTTTCAAATTGTCTTTGTGTTTTTGTTGATAATCTCTAGCCATCTGGGTTGTCAATTGTTCCAAACAATTGTCATACATCTCAGGATTGCACGCAGTGATATTCAGTAAGACTTTATTTTTGAAGAAGAAAAAAATTTCATTTGGGCTTCTTTTTTCCGGAAGTTCTTAGCAATTGATTTTTGCGATCATAGGTGTTAATAGACCGTCTAGTCCGATGACCTATATTATATTCCATTGGAACATAATTGTTGTTCTGGCAGGACTGTTAGACTGGTTGAATATGTAGATTGTTTAATGAAGTGGTTTCATCTTGTCCTGCATAATTTTTTTCAATAATAGAAATAGAGTCACTCCAATATCTATCCATTATATCATCTTATATTTCTTTATCACCCTTGATTATCCTTATATTTTCTTTATCATCAGCATAAAAGGCGTCATTGATTTTTATTTGTTCTATTTTTTTGTCTTGCCGTTGCAATTTATATATGGATTTCCAATCATCAGGTAATCCTAATTTTGAAGGGAACACAATAGAAAATTTTTCATCCTCAATTATCTCTTCGATATGCATCAATTTTATATCATCCTCATGCTCAATATTGATTAGCTCCATATCATGTTCATCATCTTCCTAATTCAGAATTTTATCGTCCTATCTCTTATCAGGATTCTGAAATGTAATATATTCGCTAGGAGCAATTGTGTGAGATTCTTCTCTATGAGGACATTTATCCCATACTAAGCCAACCAATATCTTAGAGTTTACTTCTTTTGAAAGTATAAATTTTATACTAGTGGAGGTTAACGTGTGACTTTTTTCATTTTGATTCTAATTCTGGTTTTGATATTAGACATAGTTTTTCGAGGAAAATGACAAATGAGTATAGATTATCACATTTGAATTTTTCATAACCATTCTTTGAATCATGATTTTTATGTATTTTTTGAAACCAGATATAGTAATGGTTGTCAGGGATAATATAGATGATTCCAATATTATCACTCATATCTATTTCTATGATTTCTATCATCGATTCATTGGGAGTACCAAATCTAGAGTCGAATAGGATAAGTAATACTTTACTTCCTGTCTTTTTTCTAATANGCACGCGCTCGTGCACACACATATATATGCTTACATTTATAGATATATCTATCTATGTTTTTATATATATACATATATCTGTATGTATGTATATAAATAGATTTTATGTATGGATGGATGGATGTAATTGTTGTTAACAAGTTATGCACCATAACTGCTTAAACTCACTAGATTGGAGTAGGAAGTTGAAGCACACTCAATTACTTACCCTAGGATGGATGGATGGATGCATGTAATTGTTCTTAACAAGTTATGCAATAGAACTGCTGAAACTCACTAGATTGGAGTAGGAAGTTCAAGCAAACTGAATTACTTACCCTAGTAGGGTGGTTCCTGCAACTTGTATGGTGAGATTCCTGATTAATGGCAAGATTATTAATCATTTCTTTCATGAGATATCAATATTATTTTGACATGATTGCGCAACAGCTTAAGCAGCTTACTTTGATTTTTTTCTGTTTTTCTTTTCTAATGGTTTACGACCTTTCTTGTTCCTTCTATTTCACAGGCATTCATGGATTCTAGATTCATTTCTTATTAGAGATATAGTTTGTACTTTTCTCAAATTTTGGATTGCCAACATGAAATTTCTGGAATTTACTCCATTGGACAGGTGATTTTGAAGTTATGATTTTAGTAATTTTATTTNATGCAACAGCTTAAGCAGCTTACTGTCTTTTTTTTTCTGTTTTTCTTTTCTAATGGTCTACGACCTTTCTTGTTCCTTCTATTTCACAGGCATTCATGGATTCTAGATTCACTTTCTATTAGAGATATAGTTTGTACTTTTCTCAAATTTTGGATTTCCAACATGAAATTTCTGGAATTTACTCCATNGTGCAACAGCTTAAGCAGCTTACTGTCATTTTTTTTCTGTTTTTCTTTTCTAATGGTTTACGACCTTTCTTGTTCCTTCTATTTCACAGGCATTCATGGATTCTAGATTCACTTCCTATTAGAGATATAGTTTGTACTTTTCTCAAATTTTGGATTTCCAACATGAAATTTCTGGAATTTACTCCATTGGACAGGTGATTTTGAAGTTATGATTTTAGTAATTTTATTTGAAGCTATATTGGCTGCAGCACGATAGTGTTCTAAATGTGCTATGCTACCAGTATTCATTGTGTTCATCTTTCTGAAATAATAATTTACCTTTTACAGTATAAATTTCTTCCTGGATGAGTTGAATCTGGGAGAAAGTACCATTAAAGGAAGTCTTGAAGCGTATTCTTGTGAGGGCAATTTGATTTTTCTTGTTTACAATATGACGAGCTATGCTCTTGTTGCCATCAGTGAATCAGTAGCTTTTTTGCGCTTAATGTGGCTTTTGCTTTCACATGGAATTTCCAGGTAAGCACACATCAATGGACCGAAAGCTTTCCTTTAGTTTGGAGCATGAGGTAAGAACCAGAAAACATATTACATGCAGTAAAAAACTACCATTAACTTCAAGGTAGAATTCACAAATATGAAGAACCTGAAGTTTGACATGATTTAGTAACTTCAATAAAATAAGATTGTACTCCATTGAAGATTTGTTCGTTTCTTATGCTAAAAACATACCAGCTTTGTTGATGACAATTTTTTTGAAATTTGAAATTTGAATTTTGTGATATTCCAGCTTTTTGGGGGTTTTTTATGTATCCTTTGTTACTGTTTATTCCTACTTAAAGTTGCCTGTGCTGTTAAATGTAATGTAAGTACATATATTAACAAACAAAATTCAGCATTGAGATATCAAGAAACTAGTTAAAAGTAATAAATGAGTAAAAGTTCTATCACGTTGTCTTTGGCTTCTCCTAACCAAATGGAGTAATAGATCTGAGAGAAACTGAATCAATTTTGATACACTTGATCTGTTTTGTTTTTGATGTTGTTGCTTACTTAAGACTTCCTTTTTTTAAATTAATTTTGTTTGGAATGGGAAGTAATGGTGATCTTATGATACCATGTTTTTTCTATCGAATGCTCATGTTTTAGAAATTAATGTGACACCTTTCTTTTTGTGAAAATGTGTGGCAGTCTGTCACTTGTTTAATAGATGGTAATTTCTTTCATAAATATCTAATTGCATTCTACTTTTTTGGATGGTGTTTAATACTGTAATGCTGTTTCTGTTGAATAAAACATTTCTTTATCAGTCAATTCTACCATTTCGCTTTGTAAGCTGATTTATCAGCCATTGATTGATTTGTGCTTAACTTTTTATTTTTAAAAAAATCTTAATTGCAACCTTACAAATTTCTTGCTGTAGATTCTCGGTTACCTTAGCCAATCTGCAGACAGTGACCCTTCCTCTCCTTTGGAATACCTTTCCAGTCGATCAAGGTGACGAGGAACCCTAAATTAGATAATTCTTGCTAATAATATTTCAGCACCTGATTTCTATTACATTTTCTTTGTCTCAGCCGCAGAACATTGATTTACCTGGTTCTTACTCTGGGTCATATGTATCCAGACTATGACTTCAGGTACGCATTTGATTTTTGATATTCAAAGTGGGGGAAAGTTATTGGGTAATGTCCGTCGCTTGTGAAAGCAGCAGTATGGCAACCCACCTTTTCTTTTTCCTACCACTATTGGGGAATGTTGTCAAATGGTTTGACAGGCGGTGCATAACCGTTGCTCTATGAGTTGAGAGTTCAAGTCTCTCCATTTCCTGGCAGAGCTTTGTGGTTACTTTTATTATAGTTTTTTATGAGTAAATGCTCTTTTTTCTCTGACTATCCTCATCCCATCTCACCCTTTCCTTACAATGAACCTATCCCCTTTTCTCTTCCTTTTCTGCCTCCAAAGTGGATCTGTTTTTATATTAATGTGACATCGCATTATCACCCTTTCTTGGTTAAGCAGTGCAGTGCAGGCACATTTNTCCCTTTTCTCCTCCTTTTCTGCCTCCAAAGTGAATCTATTTTTATATTAATGTGACATCGCATTATCACCCTTTCTTGGTTAAGCAGTGCAGTGCAGGCACATTTGTTTTTCAGAGAGGAAGAATGGGACAGCTTCAGGCAGATTTTTGACACCTACTTGTTTGAAGCTGCTAAGGTATATTATTTCTTTTCTGTACGACTAGATATGTATTTGCTTTTGTGGTAAAATTAAGAAGGATGGAGGAATAATTGCACTAGAGAGGTACTTGTAATAGCAGCCATTGAAGATAAGATTTTGGAGTTCATTTAGATCATTTGTTAATACACATTAAAGAAAAAAATGCATCATGAGCAGGTATTAATGTGAAATTGGAAAGAAAAAGATGCAAACCAAAGATAAAATGGTAAAATTGTTTTAAAATACTTGTTAAACAGCTTCATGCAGTGCTTAAAATGAATGAGCAGATAAGAAGGATTCTGAATCCACCTCCAAATAAATAAAACAAAAATAATGATGATGATGATGCTTAGGCATCCATACTATATAGAAAAGATTCATTTTTTCACTTGCCATTTACTTTACGAACTCTGTTAATGAGTCATTCCAGACATTTTCAATGACCTTTGTTGTGGTGAAGGGATATCTTCATGATTAGATTGAAGATTCTGTAAGTTGGTAACTTGGTGAGTTGCTTACAATCCAAACTAGGGGTGGCTTTTGGGGCTAGCTCTCTTTTGGTGGACAGCCATACCCTTTGTCGTGGCTATTGAAGCATGTGCTTATTAAAAATGAATGTTGACTTGTTATTCTCATCCTCTTGCATGCACCTGGCTTTGTGAAAGTGGTTTTGATCTACTCCTCTTTGCAAGATTGCATAGAAAATGTTTAATTTGTAAGAACATGTGAGAAGTTTGCGTATAGATAGTGCTGAAAACAGAGAAGTTGTAATCTTATCATTCTGCAAATCCAAAATTTGTGGGCATTTCATTTGATTGATATACTTGTGAATATCTTGAACTACTTTCGAACAAAATTTGATATGATTCCCCTTTTTTTTGCAAAATTTTTTGAGGATCGGGATTTGTGTGTGTGTGTGTGATATATGCATAGGTTTGGGTATTGAACATTTGAAGAATGCCAGCTATCCAAAGGAAGAGGTTGAGAATGAATGTTGGGTTGGGCCTGGAGCGTTTGGCTTGAGGAAGGATTGGTTGGGGAGCCCTTGATGCCTCCATATTTGGAATAGCTGTTAGGCTCAGCCAAAAGTTTTTTAGGATCTAAAGGTTCAAAATCAAGGTTTTTGTAGTTTTATTTGTTTTTTTTTTAAATCTAATATTTTTGTAGGTGGGTCTACGTTCAAGTAGACAAAAGAAATGTCTGTTTTTGCTTTTCTGATTCCATTTTGGATGGGACGTATTGCAAATCCAATCAATGTTTAGATATTTGGAATGGTCAGCATCAGCAGCANGGCAAGATTGCATAGAAAATGCTTAATTTGTAAGAACATGTGAGAAGTTTGCGTATAGATAGCGCTGCAAACAGAGAAGTTGTAATCTTATCATTCTGCAAATCCAAAATTTGTGGGCATTTCATCTGATTGATATACTTGTGAATATCTTGAACTGCTTTAGAACAAAATTTGATATGATCCCCCTTTTTTTTGCATAATTTTTTGAGGAGGATCGGGATTTGTGTGTGTGTGTGTGTGTGATATATGCATAGGATTGGGTATCGAACATTTGAAGAATGCCAGCTATCCAAAGGAAGAGGTTGAGAATGAATGTTTGGGTTGGGCCTGGAGCGTTTGGCTTGAGGGAGAATTGGTTGGGGAGCCCTTGATGCCTCCATATTTGGAATAGCTGTTAGGCTCAGCCAAAAGTTTTTCAGGATCTAAAGGTTCAAAATCAAGGTTTTTGTAGTCTTTTTTGTTTTTTTTGTTTTTTTTGAATCTAATATTTTTGTAGGTGGGTCTACGTTCAAGTAGACAAAAGAAATGTCTGCTTTTGCTATTCTGTTTCCATTTTGGATGGGACGTATTGCAAATCCAATCAATGTTTAGATATTTGGAATGGTCAGCATCAGCAGCACAGGGAAATAATGAGAAAATATCGGATAGCAAATAAAATGAACAAGGAAAATCCTAAACTAAGGTACAAAAAGTCATGTTTGTTTGTNTAATATCGGATAGCAAATAAAATGAACAAGGAAAATCCTAAACTAAGGTACAAAAAGTCATGTTTGTTTGTTGTCTGCCATAGTATGCCGTTAGGTGTTGCTTATTCTATGCAATAGAAAAAAAATGCATTTAGGGAGCGTGAAGAAATTTAGTTATGAAGAGGCCAATTTTCAATACACAAAATTATGTCTTCGGTAATAATTTGTGAGATTTTCATACTTCCCTCAAGTTTTTTTCTTGACAAATCTGTATGGCTGCCTGCTCAATGCTTACATAGTTATTTGTGGCACTATGCACTTTGTTTCCTATGGGCTGGCGGCAGCTGGGCTTCCCTAAAAAGTCTGTTTAGCTTACTTTATGAGAGTTCAGTTTTTTACAACAGCCAACTTCCTCATGATTTCTTGGTTTTATTTGATAAATATAACAGCAATCCTACCAAACATATTATAAAGTGGGCAAGCTGGCATCTTTTTCAGCCGAAAGTTTCAACTGTCTTAACTGTTGGGCGGATGATGTCATGTTGTCTCTGAGCAATGTGATTCTAGGTGTTNATTGTCTGCCATAGTGTGCCGTTAGGTGTTGCTTATTCTATGCAATAGAAAAAAAAATGCATTTAGGGAGCATGAAGAAATTTAGTTATGAAGAGGCCAATTTTCAATGCACAAAATTATGTCTTCCGTAAAAATTTGTGAGATTTTCATACTTCCCTCAAGTTTTTTTCTTGACAAATCTGTATGGCTGCCTGCTCAACGCTTACATAGTTATTTGTGGCACTATGCACTTTGTTTTCTATGGGCTGGCGGCAGCTGGGCTTCCCTAGAAAGTCTGTTTAGCTTACTTTATGAGAGTTCAGTTTTTTACGACAGCCAACTTCCTCATGATTTCTTGGTTTTATTTGATAAATATAACAGCAATTCTACCAAACATATTATAAAGTGGGCAAGCTGGCATCTTTTTCAGCTGAAAGTTTCAACTGTCTTAACTGTTGGGCGGATGCAGTCATGTTGTCTCTGAGCAATGTGATTGTAGGTGTTTCCCTCTCAGAACTAAGCTATCATTCCTTCTTCCCCATGGTGGTTAATTGAATCAGAATATTTTGCTGATTTCATTCATTGGATTATCTTTTCTTTCTTTTCATGTCTTGTATTTATTTATTTATATTGAATCTCAACTGTAAACCTTTTAAATATTTATAAGCTTGTAAATGTAATCCTTGGCGGAGATAGATGTGACACATCTCTAGTGCCAGTTCCTTGTTTGTATAACTTGACTAGCAGGTTTAAGTGGCACACGATCCTTGAGTACCTCCAGTTCCAATTTCTAGTCCGAACTTGCAACTCCATGGATCCAACAAGTCAATAATTTTGTGCTATTATTTATCTCATTTTACTTTTTTCTTAAAACATTGCTGACTGTGAGCTTATCTGCATGCATGTATTGTTAAAGCAATGACCGCATCTCAAAATTTGCATCTTACTATAATATTTACTTTATCCATATAACTTAAGTATATAAGCATACTTTGTGGATATTCAATTTGCTTTAGCTCAACATTTTCTTCAGGAATGGTCCCTACTTAATGACGGTTCCCTTCTGGAGAGCATGGCAAAGGCCATTGATGAGGTGAAGCATCTGTGTAAAGTTTTATACTCAATTCTCGAATCCAAGTAAATTAAATATTAGCAGCAGCAGTGATCTGTATATTGGCTTTCTATGCAGGTTATAAAGCTGGATGAATGTGAAATTTACAGCTACAATCCAGATTTTGACGGGGACCCTTCCATCGAGAAGGGAGCCATGTAAGCTCCATTTTTATAAAATTACCATTTTTGAGCCATGGTTTCACTTTAATTTTGACTTGTGGTATACCTTAATGCAGTTGGTCCTTCAATTTCTTTTTCTACAACAGGAAGCTCAAGCGCATAGTGAGCTTCCGCTGTTGCTGTTTAAGGTGATTTCCCAAACTCCCAACCTATGTTTCGCGCTAGCAACAATTTCTATGTATTTACGAATCTAACACAAAACTTTGCTTTTTAACATTTCAACCACCCAAATCTTTCATCACATAAAAAATACCACCAATTTAACTTCTGAAAAGTGAATTACACCTTTTTATGCATAAGGTGAATGTAAAAAATAATATTTAGATGTTATATATATAAATACATATGATATGAGTGGCATGTATGTAAATCTTCCTATAAATAAACTTCGTTTAAATTACCTCTTTTTTTTGGCTATGGTGGTAGCAACTTGGCTATTGATGGTCTACCTGATGAGGAGATACTGGAAGAAGGGGAGGATGACGGCTTGTTCATCAACATGGACATGTAGCCAAGGTGAATGGCTGCTCTGTGAATATTATGATGAAATCTCCTATTGTACATAACTAGTAGTGAATGCCTGACTTCTAGACAATCTATTAGCTATATTTGTATAGTAGGGCTTGGATAAGTTGGATCAGCTCTGTTATTTGTATCCACTTTCCACCAGCTGATGTATCTAAGTAAAAGAATCATCTTCCGCGTAATCGTTGTGATATAATAAAAGCTACTAAAGATTTTAGCCTGCTACTACTGGTTATGAAACTGAGTTGTCTTTCCTAAAATCTTGTTTTGGTTTTGTCATAAAGTGATTCGTTCATTTAAAATTATTGAGCTTAATGTCAAGTATTGAACAAGTAATTGAACGACGAACGAGTTTGTTTGTGAACATAAACGGATAAGTTCGGCTATATTCATATTTAGTTTGTTTAAGTTTTGAGCTTTTAAAAATTGCTCAAGCTTGTTTATTTATTAATTTGAACGAACATGTTTGAGCCATAATCGAGTCAAGTTCAAGTTGTTCATCAAGTGCATTTGTTCATTTACAGCTCTAGCCCATTCATAATGAAGTGCATTTCGCTGTTAAATGTTAGTTAATTGTGATATTTTCCATGGATATTAAGGATTTGAGTCACACCTACATATGAAAGTTTAGGTGTTCAACACGTAAATACATAAAAAATGACCCTAAAAATGTGCTTTTAATTTTTAGCAAAATTTATCAAAATATCGTTTTAAAAAATTATAAATATGATCTTATTTTTCAAATAGAAGTAGGTTGAATGTTTAAGTAATTATATATGAAAAAAGTTTAGAGATTTACAGAATTGTAGAATTTCACATTGATGATCATCACTAGCACCTATAGTCACTTGATTGTCATTGTTTGATTGTTTTTGTCTGATTGCTATCAATGATTTATAATCGGTCTATTATTATCATTTGATCGTCTTTGCTCAAAGTCTCTTATTTGTTGCAATTCAACTATAATTGTCCAATAGCCATCATATATCCATGTTGATTTAATGCTATCATCATCTTTTAACACATCTCTAATATTCTCAACTACAATCATAGAAGATCACAATTATGTTTTGTAGTTTGTAACCCAATCTTTTGCAATTATGCGGAAGAGCGAGCATCTTAATCACAATCAAAATAGTACATTATTTTATTTGGGCTAAATAAGTGATTTTTTACTATTTGATTTTTCTATGGAAGAATTTAGGCGTATCTTCTAAAATCTTCTTATATTTGTGCGTGAGTGAAATCTTCATGCTATATTAAGAAATTATTTCCACCATACATATCTTATCAAGCACAAGTTTAGTGTCATCTATGAGAATTATTTCTTACATGGTGCAAGTGTTTCTCCATTGTAACAAGCATTTCTCTCAATCTGAAGATAACATAATCTAGTTAGTGAAAGTCACATAGGCTTGATTTTGAGAGATTATATTTTTAAGTTGAAGTAACATACTCAAATCTTTCAGCTTTTAGAAAAAAAAAAAAATTACTCAATGATCATAGTACGATGAAGTTCTTCCTCCACCAAAGCCTAGCTAATATTGTCTTGACACTATCGATTGAACTCATCATTTTTATATTGCCCAACAAACCTCTAACCCCTAAGAAATATTGGTGGAATTGGCCAAATCTTGCCTCATTGACATCTTTTGTGATGTTATNCCTATGGAAGAATTTGGGCGTATCTTCTAAAATCTTCTTATATTTGTGAGTGAGTGAAATCGATATTAAGATATTAATTCTCATTTTTCCACCATACATATCTTATCAAGCACGAGTTTAGTGTCATCTATGAGAATTATTTCTTACATGGTGCAAATGTTTCTCCATTGTAACAAGCATTTCTCTCAATCAAAAGATAACATAATCTAGTTAGTGAAAATCACATAGGCTTGATTTTGAGAGATTATATTTTTAAGGTGAAGTAACAGACTCGAATCTTTCAGCTTTTAGAAAAAAAAAAAAAATTACTCAATGATCATACTACGATGAAGTTCTTCCTCCACCATAGCCTAGCTAATATTGTCTTGACACTATCGGCTCAACTCATCATTTTTATATTGCCCAACCAACCTCTAACCCCTAAGAAATATTGGTGGAATTGGCCAAATCTTGCCTCATTGACATCTTTTGTGATGTTATAAGATACGAGTTTTGAAATCCCATTTTTTTTCATTCTTTGGTAGTCTAATTAAAGACTTCAATGAAAAAAAAATTATCACAAATTGTAGGATTGTCGAAATAAACTCTTTAGAGGCTAATATGATATTTTTTTTTAAAAAAATTGAACATCTCAAGTGACTAAAACTATAAAAAACTTTAAACAGAGATGACCAACCCCAAAATTTANCAAAATTTATTACAATTTGTAGGATTGTCAAAATTAACACTTCAGAGGGTAATATGATATTAAAAAAAAAAAATTGAACATCTCAAGTGACTAAAACTATAAAAAACTTTAAACAGAGATGACCAACCCCAAAATTTATCATTTTCAACATTTATAATGACAAAAAAAATATTTCTTGCAAAGAAGAGGTTGGAGCATTAGTCCATCTGAACTATTATTTACATTAATAATTTGCAATTATTGGTTTCACAATATTATTGATTATCAAATTTATANGCATTTATAATGACAAAAAAATATTTCTTGCAAAGAAGAGATTGGAGCATTAGTATGCTAAAGGCATCTCAACTATTATTTACATTAATAATTTGCAATTATTGGTTTCACAATATTATTGATTATCAAATTTNTGACAAAAATATATTTCTTGCAAAGAAGAGATTGGAGCATTAGTATGCTAAAGGCATCTGAACTATTATTTACATTAATAATTTGCAATTATTGGTTTCACAATATTATTGATTATCAAATTTATAGGAACAAAATATTAGAGTTATTGGCACTATTACCAAAAATCGATTGCAACTTACCTATCCTCAAGCATAAGAAGCAATGCTCAACAAAATCTATTTATTTTTTATAACTCATTTTGAATGAATAAAATATCTACTATTAACAGGTTAATATAAATGGTTGAGTGGATATCCTATTCGTAGTTGCCTTTTAAACTCTAATCTTATATTATGATATTCATGATTTCGGAGGATAACAACAGTTTACAGTACAATCAACCTTTTAGTTATTTTGAGTAAACCATTTTTATGATCAACACTTTTAATTCAATCTGTGCTACTAAAACGTAGACCCAATTTATGATGCGATACTAAATCGACCTTTTGCTATCAAATTTTATGGTAATGACATCTATCCATCATTTAATAAATAAGGTTTTCTATGCTAAGTTGTGTTAAAATAATAAGAAAAAATAATTTTTACCTTGCTTATATTACCTCTAACACATGCAATGAGAAGATCACAATTTTGAAGAAACCCAAAAGGATCACAGTCCTAATCTCGTTGAGATTTATAACCTTTTAAGATAGGGCATTTATCTTTTGTAAGTAATCACAAATTTACCATTTCAAGTATCTCTTTATTTAAATTAACATGTATCCCATATTGATCATTACTGATTTTTTATTAAAAAAATATATTTTATAAGCTCTTATCTCGCAAGTGCTTGATATGGTTGTTAACCTCTTTTTAGTTCAAACACTCTTCTCCTGACCACTACCCAATCCAAGTTTAGGCTCCTTCATAGTGTCCTTAGGCAGTTAGTCTTGTCCTTAGTTTGATTGGTTGGTCTTGACATGGATGGCTTTGTCCTGGGCCCTGTAGTTTTAAGTGAACTTCATTAGACCCATGTCTTTCCCCACAACATTGGAGCTTACTGGTCAAGTCACTCTAAAGCTTAGGATAGCCAAGCTATACCTTGGCTAGTCTCTTTGGTTCGCTATTGAGTTGGTTATAATTGAAATAAGTTTAACTTAATATGAAACTGACCAAAATGAAGATTAGAACAAATTTCAACATAATTTTTAAACTAAGTTTAATTCAAAAATAATTAAAACTTAATCAATAAAATAGGCCTAAACAAAACAAATATAAAACATGACCCAAATCTAGTTAAAGCTCAACTTAAATTAAATTAGATTCAAAACATTTTCAATCTATTTTGACCTAATCTAGACTAAGTCCAATTGAACTAAGCTATAAACTAATCTAATCTAAAATGTAAACTTAGATAAAGCCATAATAAAACTTAATTCTAAATAAAAATAAATTAAATCTACTCAAATTTAATTTAATAGTAACTAAACTAAACAAACATTTAACTAAAACTAAATTCAAATTTAAAACAACATTAGACTATAAATTAAAATAAACCATAAAATAAACTAATGACCTAATTAAACTATAATCTAGTCAAACCCAAGGCCAAATATAAACATAAATAAAACACTGATTTCAAACCCACTAAAATCAAATTAATCCTAATCAAATTAGAACCAACATTTAAATTAAACTAAGTCTTAGTTAAATTTAACTCAAAACTAAATTGAATATATTCTAAGCTAAATTAAATATAACTTAATAAAATTCAAAAGAACCTCCTGTAAGGTCTCAACACAACTAAACCAAACTTAAACTAAATCCAAACAAATATTAAAATTAAAATAAACTACATCTAAACCTGTAAGCTAACCAATAATACAACATAAAACATATCAATCGACCTAAGCTAATACATGACACAACCTAACTAAATTCATCAAAATTGACCTTGCCTATGGTTGTGAGTTTGATTTAGCCATTAAGATTTTAGGTGTTTATTGGTGTAGCCAATTGATCCTGTCGCCTTATTGGGCAAGGTAAGGTTTAGACCCACCACGTAAGCTTTCTCGAGCACATCTCTCTCTCTCTCTCTCTCTCTCTCTCTTTGTTGCCTTAACCTCCACTCATCATGTCAATCAAAACCAAGGGAGAAGTATGACAATCTTTGGGCCTCTCTTGGATTGGTTCATCTCAATCGAGTAGTTCCACCATGTCATCCATCTATGCTAACCCAAGAAAGAATCCAAATTTAGCTTTATGACAGCTTAACTCATGTTGCTAAACTATCCTACCCGACACTTTCCTCAAGAGTAGAGTGGTCATTGCACAACTTTTTTTTGGCTAAGGTTTTTTTCACCTTCTATGATGTTCAGGCCATGTGCCACCATGGCCAAATCAAGCTAGCTCTAGCCATGCTCTACCTCCCATAACCCCAAGCCATTATATTAGACTTTTCTAGTGGTTGGATAGTTTCCCCCTTTCTCTACTAGCCAACCATGGCCAAAAGTAGGGCAGAGGGGGAATCCAAATTCACCTCATTTTAACACATAACCTATAATTGTTACTGCCCTCCAATGACTCTGCCCTATAAGCTTGGACAAACACAGTGAGCATTTTATTTATTTTCCAAGCTATTACATGTCTTCCAATGGCTAGCTTCAATAAGACAAACCTAGAAAGTTGGTTGTCCTACCAATCCAGGCATCACAAGCTCTTAAAACCTAGAGGAAAACTGATTGCCTCCTCGTCCTTTAGATTCCAATTGTAAGGATTGAGTTAAAACCCCTCCTAATTCATATTCTTTATACCACTTCCATTTTCATTTAGCCTTGATATTCTATGAAAGAAACATAGTCTTAGAGCTTCTCTAACCATAAAACTTAGTCCATATGATCCTTTTTGGATAAAAAGGGACGAAGTTCCTTTTGTTGGATCAATCAAATCAAGTGATTTTAAATGAATGACTTACATTTCTTATTGGAGGTAGGAGATAAAACCATAGCCATTCCCAAACACAATAAACTTTATCCAACCCCTAATTTAACTTAAAATTAAAATCTAACTAAATCATTCTTATTCGGGTAGGAGATAAAATCATTCCTTATTGGAGGTAGAAGACAAAATCATTCTCGTCCATGTATACCTTTGGGAATTTTCTCATTTTTTGAGGCTTAATTCAAATTCATTCGAAGTTCTCTAATCATATTAATTAATTATATTTAGTAAAATTATTTGAACTAATCTTAAAATTCATCAAAACCTAAGCTAAATTGAATTCTTCAGAGATTCAGTGGTGGGTTTAGGGATCTAATTTGGAATGTAAAGTGATTAAACCTAGTTAAACCAATTGGTTATTTAATTAAACTTACAAGCTCTTTCAAACCATGTTTTAAGTAAACTTTTTATTTCTTTTGGACAAGATATCAGGTTGAGCTCATCAATGATGATCAAAATGGATAGCATAAGATTTTCTATCAAAATTCTTTTAAATAAAAATAGGAGCATTTGTGATAGTTGTAGGATTGAGAATACGGAGGTGGTCTGTAGTGGTTGGGAACAATTCAATTATAATAAGACAAAATATTAAGAGCATTTAGATTAGATTTAAGAATGTTGGGGGAGAGGCTAAAATTCTCTACGGAGTATATGATGTGGAGGTTTAAAGTATACAAGATTATGAATTTTGATATTCCTAAGATAGATTTAGTGTTTATGTTAGGTGGCCGAGAGCTTTGAAATGGCTTCCATATCTTTGCTTGAGATGTTTTAGCTTTAAGAGGATGCTTGTGGACGTATGAGCTAGAGGGAGCAGAGTCATTAATAATAAAGAAGAATGAGATGTTGAAATGGAGTAAAATTAGATAAAATGATAGTTAGGGATGTCAATTCACGTTAACAGGACGGTTCAGATCTGACCTGAAAATGACCAAACCCGAATATGATCAACCTGAACCCTACCCGAATAATAAACATGCTGAAAAACTCAACTAAAACTCGATTCGAACCATGCATGTTTAACTTGAACACGACCCGTTTAACCTGTCAACTTAATTTTTTATTAAAGATTATACTTCTAAAATTTAACAAGTAACAACCACAAATTTAAAAAATTCTTTGTTTATATATGGTAAACAATGGTATAGGAGTTAAGAGTAAAACTATTTTTTTCGAGTTTATTTAGGTCATGTTCGGATTTTCGGGTTCAATCCAAACCCGACTCGAAAAATATTCGGGACAACCCTAACCTGGAGTTTTTGAGTTGTGTTTGAGTCGTGTTGACGTATCGGGTCAATTTTTAACACCTTTAATGTACTTAGTTTTTCTCACCAAAGAAGAACAATGGCCAACTACGAAGCCTAATACCAATATAGAATGAGTTTTCATTTTTAAATAATACCAAAACTTCTTCCATTCCCTTATTAACAATTACATTACTCTTAAACATTAAAAAATTTAGAACTATAAGAGTGGGAGTGGTTAAAACCTTTCCAACACGCCTTCACATTTCAATCCTTCTTCAAAATTCAATAAGATGTAGTTTGGCCCAACATGAAGGATTGATGAAATCTAATTATTCCAAACTAATAAAAAAAATGTTCTAAAATCAAACATTCATAATTTAATAATTTAAAATTCAAAGTTTAAATTTCAATTACAATTTTTTTTGACAATTTTTTAAGTAATGGTCTTCATGTGTTTACTGCTTCTTGCACATAACGAGCTCTAATTTGTGACCTTGTGAAATAGCTATAAATTCCAACGATGTTCTACATGACCTAGCTTGATCAAGATGTTCTTCTCAAAGACTTGTCGCATGCAAAAGTTAGGTCATTCAAAATTCAGAAGTACGATAGACGTATTCTAATTTACATAAAAAAATGTCAGAAGATTATTGATTTTTATCTATAATGTGACACCCATATTCAAAAATTGATTAGAAGATCCTTTTGCTAGCTAGTTTGATAGACCCATTCGGGCCAGAGGTGCAACAACGGTGGTCCAAAAGTAACAATCACCAGTGATGTCTCCAATCAACCAATGAAATATCCCAACTTATTGATCAATATGTGTCATTTACAATACACACATGATCTATCATATCAACCAATGAAATATATGAACTTATTGATCAATATGCCCCTTTTCTAATAGAGACAACAGATCAAAATCAGGATTGGAGGATTGACAAAACTAATTATGAGAAGATTCGTAGCTCAATTTTGAGGTGGCAAAAAAAAGGAGAGGATAACTTGCCACTTCTATATTGAAATATTCTTCTCATAAACAAGCAATTATTTGTCACATACAACTCACAAATTAGACATAAATATACGTCATAAAAAGGTCAAAAAGCTAGAAAAGATTTTTCATCACAATCAGATTCTTTCAGAACGATACAAAAGCCTCGGAACGCTTCATCATAGAATTGCCGCGTTGCTCCGGTTAAATAAATTAACTCATTAACTCAATAACCCATTAATTTGTTAATTTCTGAATAATACTTCCAAGTATTTTCTGGAAATCAACCCTAGACTTCTTCCTAAAGTACGAATGAAATTTATTAAGGAAAAAATATTCCATACAAACACCGTATGCAGAGATGTATGTGGTGTCCGATCTCCACCGCCGATCATCGCAAAGATGTATTTCAGTGAGCCCCACTTTCAACCTTTAAAAAAAAGATTGATTGCGGTGATCAACGGTGAAAATCTGACATTGCATGCAATAATGATAGTTTATTTCTTGTATGATAGAATAATTTTTTTTTTAAAAAAAATTAAGGCCGGCATTTATCTTGTTATCCCTACCCATATAAATATATATGAATAAGATTGACGAATAATTATTTAATTGTGCTTTAATTAATAAATCAGTTAATTGAAGTACGGGCGTGGCGTCCCACCGGCTTGCATTTGTAAAATGGAAAAGGGGCATTTACATACATATCACATAAGTCTTGTGTATTTACATAACTCACACTTAAACTTACATATTTACTCACACAGCCCTCAAATCTTTAAAATCATAAAAAAAATAATAATAATATTATTTAAAAAAAAAGAAATATTTCATTTCATGCATAGATTTAAAGCACAAAAAATACATGTTAAGAATTATAGTAGGAAATAATTTATTTCTATAAGAAGTTATGAGGAATAAATTATTTCTTTAATATAAGGAGATATTTCCTTTCCTATTTTATATTTATTTCCTTGGATTACGAATTATTTGTTTTCCTATTTTATATTATCTCATATATCTCATAATAATTAATATGAATTAATTATTTGAGATATCATGCATTATATCTTTCCTTTCATATCATTTCATTTTTATTATTTTTCCTATTATATGATCCTTGTAAGGGTTATTTATATCTCCATTCATATTAATGAAATAATTAAGTATTCCGCATTATTCTGAAATTTCAACAATACATATGTAAGTATGAAATTTTGTGTGAGATATGTAAATACATATGAATTTTGTGCTACAGATGTAAATTTCCCAATTAAGAAAATCAAAGAGTCGAATTTGGATCATTTTCAATTATAATAGGTTTCATGAGATTGATTAGCTAAATTTACATGGACAATTTGCTGATTATTTAGTTTTGTTTATAATTGATTGGTGTGAGACGATCACAATGAAATTATAGGATACGACAACAGAAGAAAACAAGACTAGCAGCCATTGACATTCGGTTGGCGGAGCGGTAAGACCATTGGCCTCCTTAGAGAATCGGTTATAGTCTGAATTGTGAGACATCTTGCTTGTGGTTTACCTTCCACTTTGGGAAGGCCTACTTTCCACATAATCTCTATTTTTACATTTTAAACACTCAAATATTTCATAACATTAAAAAAAAAAAAGGCATTTAAAGGCATACTACTCAATTCTTATGTATTCACATTTCTAACACCCCAAATTTTATTTTTTGCATTTCTACCACCCACAACTTTTATATGACATAAAAAATATTTATATTATTGTATGATCGAAGTAGGCTAATTGGGTCCGATAGCCTTGGATGGGACATGTGTTGAATAAGCAACACCGGTGAATGCAAAAATCTATAGTCGACACGAAACCGCCTATTCACCCGACTGAATCAAGAAGTATAACCAGATGTAAACGAATGGCTTGTCACCCTAAGAGTAGGCAAAACAACTTTTTGTGAACCAAAATATCATAAAATGTAACTTATATTTACTATAAATATGGGAACGGACAAAGAGAATTTTAGAGCGTTAATGACATTTCATAATATAACTTATATTTACTATAAATATGAGAACATTAACTTGTAAAATGTAGCTTTACTGAGGAAGCTCCGGAAGATTACTGATATTATTCTCATGAGACTCTTTTCCGTTTCTATTTCTCTCTCTATCTAACCTATACTCTATTCCTTGGTTGTGATCAACGAACAAATCTTAGTTCAATACCTTGGAAGGTGCAATGAGTGTGGATAATGCCGCAAACAAAAAGAGAATTACCTCACGGAGAATAACCACAACCTCAGGAAACCACCTGATAACATGACTTGTACCCATGCATTTGTGACCAACAGATTAAAAACCTTAAGGAATAAATGAGAAGGCATTCAAAAGCGCTCTTCTCTAAGAGAGAGTACAACCGCAAAGACCAGCCATGCCCAGTTACCCTGGAAGTACAATGACCAAGAACAGTGAATAAAGCCCCCGAATAAGATCAAAACACACGTTACCCTGACAGTGTAGGTTTTGCGTCGCTTAACCATTGAACATATGAACGTGTAGAACCTTCAGGGCCCATGCCGCTATAAAATGAATTCTCATATAAAATGTTCGAAGTCGAGCCCCCAAAGCACTTCAAGATCTTGGCTTTATAATCTAATCGCGGACATTCAAATCTGGTCGTCCATATCGACTCTTTCAAGTTGGCAGTATGCCAATTTAGAATCAGTGATGCACTCAAGTGTCGCCTCTTCTTCATTACACTTACATAATCAACCCTGTGTTGATTCAATTGTCTACCACACGGAGTGAGAACCTCCTACATAAATTTCAAAAGAGTGTTTGTAGCCCAGTTCACCATCATGTAGAAGCCCCTGAGAAATTTGTAATACATGGATATATAACCCAATTCTAAAGGGAAATATTGGAAGTTCAAAATGTTAGACCTACATTAGTGCATGCTGCCCTAGCACATGGACTTAGAGAAGGCATGTATAGCTATTTCATAGGACTACAATGACCTACAATTTTGACCAAGCTATTGGAACTTGCCAACAATTATATATTCGCTGAAGAATATAATTCTACCCAACTACTAAAAAAGGGTCACTCGGTCAATGCCCATTAAAGAGAAGTACTCATGAAGGAGGTTGGGGATAAAGGTTAAATCCTAATTTGCTCATTAGAGCTTGATTCACGGAGTGGTAATCATCCACTGAGTTCCTTTTTCCTTCATGCATTGTGAGTGGTTCCTTTTTACCTTTCTCTTATGATGAATAAGTGGGTGGTGTAGGATTGTAAGATGCTTTTAGAATTAGTTTTAAATCTTTAATGTGATGAATATTCTTCCATGCTTAATTTACTTTTCATTTTTTCCAAGTAATTAATTTAAAATATTATGATTCACAATGATTCGGGAGAGCTATGGAGGAATGATTAAGGTAGTCACATTGAATTAATGGGTGAACGAAAAGTAGTCTATAGGGCAATGCAACTAGATAGGGAAATAATATTTAATGTGAATACTACGATAGATGAATCACAAATTATTAGTTTTTAGTTAGTGAACGTGTAATGTAGGACTTGTATCCTACGATTCAGAATTAGAGAGGACTACTAGGAAAATTAGAAAATAGAAAAGACCTCAAGAACTTGTAGATAAATGAAAAACATTCAACAAAACAATTTAGATAAAAAAATACCAATTATTGATCATCATAACACTCATAGACCATTAAGGGATTACGTTAGTCCTACGACAGATGAAATTAACTTACGTATTTAACTTCTTATTGTAGAAGCGAACATATTTGAATTGAAGCCTGTTGTTATCCAAATGATGTAGAATAACTATTTTAGAGTAACCCCATGCTACATTTCATTATAATGGTGTGTCAAATGATGTTGCTCGACTTAGGTTTTTTCCCTTTTCATTAAGGGATAAAACTAAAATGTGGTTGAATTCATTAACACCTGTATTGATTAGAACTTGGGGCGACTTAGCCCAAAAGTTCCTAGCTAAGTGTTTTCTACCTTCAAAAACTTCTAAATTTAGGAATGATATTACTACATTTTGCCAGTTAGAATGTGAGTCAATTTATGAGGCATATGAGAGATTTAAGAAACTTCATAGGATGTTTCGACATCATGCTCTGCTCGATTGGTTAATTATCCAGACTTTTTATAATGCTTTAGTAGGATCTCTTAGATATATTATTAATGCTGCCAAAGGTGGTTCATTCATATCCAAGTCCTTTGATGAGGCTTTGTTTTTGTTTGTTTTTTTCTCTTTTATTTTAGAAGGAGTCGCCAGCTTGTCGATTGTCATATACTTCCCTCATTCGAATAAATCTCCCTCCTGAATCATATATGTGATTTGAAGAGGAGAGGAAACGAATAAGAAGGGACATACGACAAAATAACAAACAAGAGAAAACACAAAACGTGGAGAGCCTACGTGCGATAAACCTCGCAAGGATAGGTTAAGAGTGTCCGTCCAAACAAGATCGGGCGAAAACACTTTAAACCAATATCCGCGAAAGAATACCTACGTAGACTACCCATAACCAGAGATTCAGGTGTAGGTGCCTGTTCTGGGGCCAAGAACACTCCCAAGGGGACGTATCCCACTTGGTTAATTACATCTTGGGGTATAACCAAGAATACTCTCAATAAAAAGAGTTTTGCTTACCTAAAAAATGACAACTAGCATGAGGTCGTCAAGGGAGGTTATCCCGCAGGGGGAATGTCCCGATGCTTCAAATCTCTCGCTAAACCACGGGGCGAGAAGTGAGTCTTTCGTGGTTCCCATGTGGATTGCGTACTCATCAGCATACAGAACCTACGAAATAACCGTGTCATCCCAACGGGAAGTCCCGATACGTCAAAGCACATCCGGACCGTAAGGGCAGAGGACATATCATCGTATCCCAAATGGGCGGCAGCTCATCGGTCATCGGGCCGCCGGGATGATTCCAACGAAGGCAAAAGAAGAGACAATGCTCAACAGAGGTGGTAAAAAAGTAGGCAAGGATGGTCCTAAGAGGTAGAGGTAACTGGGTCGGGGTACCACAGACCCGTCATTCCAAGCTACTAGGACCCTAAGTCTACCTGGTCGTGAAGGTAGTCGACCCAATAGGACCTGGGATCCCCGGTCAGCAATCCGTGAATTGCGTCGTCCACGGGAACTCCGGTAGCCCTAAGGTCAAAGGAACGAAACTCTATCTTATGACCATCAGCTGGAACTCCAAGAGGTGGGAGTTATGCCTGCCGAAGTGGTGAGGATGCCTCAAGAAAAAAAAGAAAGTGGAGATTCAGCTACAAAGCTGAAAATGCTCCCAACAAAAGGACTTATACCCCGTCTGGGTCGGGGAGCCTTCTAACATTCTAGGCGCACTAAACAACACCCTATAAAGGATATGCTGGGCCAGTTGGATTGGAGAAGCACGGGGGCTCCTCCTCGGGACATGCAAATATGAATGCAGTTATTTAGAGCAGTCCTTAAGTATTGTGGAGACCCTAATAATATATGCAGGAAAGTAAATCTTGCAATTTTTTAAATTCTGAATATTTTATTCCTAAATTTTGATTATCTTGAATGTTTTATTTAGGATTTTTTTAAGTATAAAAATTAGGAATTTAAATCCTAATGAGCCTATGTTGCATCGTGAAATCCCACATACGCAGAAAAAAATAATATAAAACGCTCCAACATGCAAATGCATACGAGAAGAGAAAGAGAAAGAGAAAGAAAGCACTCCAAAAGAATATAGAAACAGGCTAAATGCCGCTGGACCGGCAACATAATCCAAAGAAAGAAGTAAAAGCGGTCAGACTTCACATATACATGCCTGGTCTTAAGTCTATACAATAATGTAAAATTCGGACTTAAGGTACGAGACACGAGCTGCTGCTCCTGTCCCTCATCACATGGTTCGACACGTCTTCCGCCTCGAAAACCATGCCCGTACCTTATTTCCGATACAGACTCTCCTAAGACTCTATCAAATACATTTGAAAAATAAAGACTCGACCTGCAGAAAATAAAAGTTAGCGGGCACGCCATGCATCACAAAATAATAAGCCGTGCCTTATAATTGGGGGAGCTAAAGAGCATCTGCAAGCAAATGATTAGAAATCATTACATACTACCCCATAATAGCCCTGTGTGAGTGTGTATAAGCAGGCACGACACTTGCAGAAGATCGCCCTAACATACTATCACATACAAGAAAGCATGCAAGCACACCGAAAAGCAAGAAAGTGACACATGGCTAGCACAAAACAACGCATCACACAACATAGCCAGGGGTGTCGAAAAATACTACCTAGCACCCTAAGCCCTAACCTAGCGCACAATCTAACGAAAAGTGCGTCAACCTAAGATCTGAGTGCGGGGTGAGTATGGGTATGATATGACTTTGATGGGGTCGTCCGTCTGACCCCATGCTAAGGATCCAATAGATCTAGAGGGTGTCATGAAAGGAGGTAACACCATTTAGATCCATTGGATTCTTAGCACAGTCATACTCATGTCAATCCCGATGACTTAACTCACATTGCTCATTGGGATCGACCCGATGAGCAATGCTCGTTAAGGCATCGCGACCAACACGGGAGTCGCTCTCCTAACTGGTCTGGCTCACTATCCATATGAACATGCAAATGCAAATGAACAATCAAATTATATAAGGAATGAGTGTACCGTGGGGCAGGGACTCGAACAGAGGTGAGCATACCGTGGTGGCAGCGGACCAAGGGGTATACCAAACCGGCGGCGACCCAAAGAGGTATGCCGAGGTGGCAGTGACCCAACGAGGTGGGCATGCCATGGTGGCGGCAGCCCGATGAGGATAGCTTGCCGTGGTGGCAATGGCCTCGAGAGGTGTGCCGATAGGGCAGTGACCTGTAAAGTGTAGGCATGCCATGGCGGCAGAGGCCCGAAGAGAATGTGCAGCCTAAGTATATGGCCAAAATCATGCAGACAAAGAAATGTAGAGCATGATACAGTGATGTGACCCTACATATGCACTACAATATGTAAAAAAAATATAAATACACGTGCAAGATAGTATGATGGTGCAAATAGTTGGTCAACCTGATCAAGACATCCGGTCGAGCTGAAGTATCATACCAACTAGCTCGGGAGAGCCAACTGAAGTGAAGTGAAATGCTCATCGAGCCCGGGCAGCCGGTTGAAGTGAAGTGAAATGCTCGTCGGGCTGGGGCGGCCGATCTGAGCGAAGTGAGATGCTCGCCGGGCCGGGGCGGCTGGTCGAGGTGAAGTGAAACACTCGCCGGGCCGGGGCAGCCGATCAAGGTGAAGTGAAACACTCGCCGGGCCGGGGCAGCCAGTCGGAGCGAAGTGAAATGTTCGCTGGGCCGGGGCGGCAAGTCAGAGCGAAGTGAAATGCTCGTCGGGATAGGGCGACCGGTCGGAGTGAAGTAAAATGCTCGCCGGGCCGTGACGACCAGTCAGAGCAAAGTAAAATGCTCGCCGGGCCGTGACGACCAGTCAGAGCGAAGTGAAATGCTTGCCAGGCCGGGGCAGCCCGTCAGAGCGAAGTGAAATGCTCTCCAGGCCGGGATGGCCGGTCGGAGCGAAGTGAAATGCTTGCCGGGTCGGGACTGCCGGTTGAGGTGAAGTGAAACACTCGCCGAGCCGGCCAGTCGGAGCGAAGTGAAATGCTCGTCCGGCCAGGACGGCCTGTCAGAGCGAAGTGAAATGCTCGTCGGGCTGGGGCGGCCGGTCGGAGCGAAGTGAAATGCTCGCCGGGCCGGGACGGCCTATCAGAGCGAAGTGAAATGCTCACCGGGCCGGGCCGGGACGGCCTATCGGAGCGAAGTGAAATGCTCGCCGGGCCAGGGCGGCCGGTCAGAGCGAAGTGAAATGCTCGCCAGGTCGGGACGGCCGGTCGAGGTGAAGTGAAATGCTCGTGCAATGCAAAATGCAAAATGCAACATGCAAACGTTCACATGCAATAGGGAGCCATCCCTGTGCTAACGACCTCACCGGGAAAGCTAGGGTCAACATATAGAAAAATGATGATTGCCACCTTTGCTTCGGCGAGGCCAGTGGGGAACTTCTCCTCGGATCTCCAAGGGGGAAGTTCTCCGCCTTGTCGTGAAATTAACTAGCGACGACGCTTTTCCAGATTTCACGACACCTCTGGAATTTACAAAATGAGCTAACGACTTGCACTTTCTCATTTTGCAAAGGCCTATTCTTCGATCTTTACAACAAGACCGAAGCAAACAAAGCAAATGGGAGCAAAAGAGCCTCCAAGCCTTAGGATTTTTGTGCTAAGATTGACAATCAAACAGGATTCACTCGGCTATCGTAGGGAATTTGGTTGCGTAAGGAAAATCCTATCCTAAAGGCCAACTCTAGGAAAACAAACGATCCATCACACAGATGCGTCGTTACGCTCGAACTTGCCGACTCACGCACCCCGCGCGGGCGATCGAACTCGCGCGCCTAACGCCGTTACAACCTAAGGCTAGCTAGGAAATAAAGTACGGAGGGGAATAGCAATTATACCGTTGCGCGGTTTGCACGAAGCCCAATGAAGTCCGGGAACTCTTTTGCACGCGGTCCAAGACTTTTGCACCCCTCCGAACGGCGACGAGCTCCACTGTCCAGCAACGTCAGGATGCTCCGACGAGGTATTTGGTCGCCGGAAAAACGAGATGACGAGGTGAAGATGGTGGAACGCTGGTGGCACACAACCGAAACGAGAAAAGCAAGGAGGAATGCACGAAATCTGGAGCTATGTGCCGTAGTGGGACTGGTTTGTCACAAAATAGGCGCCGGTGAGGCAGTAGGCCGACGAGGTATGACTGGTGAGGATGAAGGACCAAAGAGGAGACCAGCCGGAACAAAATAAATTTTAAAAAAAAAGGACGGCGATCGGCTACCAACAGAAAAAAAACTCGGCGTCGGAGGAGAACCCCGGCGAGGGGAGCTGCTCCGGCGGCTGAGGAACACGCCA
>JXCR01143574.1:107167-197022 GCA_002079205.1 Phalaenopsis hybrid cultivar
GGAGGAGAACCCCGGCGAGGTGAGCTGCTCCGGCGGCTGAGGAACACGCCAGCGAGGTGGCCGACGGAAGGGAAGAATTTTGGCGTGCGGTTGCCGAGGAAGAAAAGCTCCGGCCCGTCTGGACGGCGAGGTCTACTGCGGGGAAGGTTTCCCGGCGGATCTGGAGGTCGGCGGCTTCGTTCGCCGGCGAGGGAGGAGAGCCCGAGCGGGATCTTTCGCTTGGCGGCCGGTTCTCTTGCTAGGTTACGGAGAGGGGAGAAAATTGCTCACCTTTTTACTTTATATAACATTAATAAAGATAATGTTAATTATATAACATTAATATATAATAATATATGATAATATGCTGTTAATAACGTTAATAATATATATAACCTTAATAATATAACGTTAATAATAATATATATATGATATATTATATTATTTATATTATTATAATTATCGTTCACGTATTCTTTACCCGTATACGTCCTCGCGGTGGAGGGAATGTCCTTTCTGACTAAAGCCGACGTTCCAGACGCATCCGCGCAGTCCTTTTTGCCATTCGAGGTCGTTTGGACCACCTTTTCGACTATCAGGCCAAAAAAATAATTCTCATATATTTATTTTTTAATTCGTCAGTGAAATCGTGATGTAACGAACGTCCGACTTAGGTGGGAATGACAATTCAGGCACGCTAACACGGTCTATTTTGTAATTCAGGGTCGTCTGAGGCCGCTCGGACCACCTTTCCAGCAATCGCGCTAAAAAAACAATAATTCACGTATTTTAGGCTTGCCCACGAAGTCGCAGCTAACTGAAGGTCCTTTCTAAGTAAAATTGACGTTCCAGACATGATCGCGTAGTTTGTTTCGTCATATGGGGTCATATGGACAACCTCGCTGATGATCGGGCCAATTCGAGCCAAAATCGCGCGTGACGCGCCACATAATATTTTTCGCCCCGATCAGACTCGTTCGATGTGCCAAATGCCAACCGGCCTTCACATAGGTGAAATCCATAGCCTAACAAAATAACCCCGACTACGTGCCCCTCAACACATGCCAAAAAGGTCTCGGGCGGGTGTCTAAACTATCGGACGTCACGAACAGACCGTAAACTATCCCGAGTCATGCAGGTGGACGCCCGACACTCAAGACATCAAAAATTGATGTCAACAAAAGACCCCCAACAAGTGTGTTGCGCAGTCAAGACACAGTGCACTTGTTGGAAGATGCTCAATTTTTATCAAGCCTAGGTTAGTAATGAAGCTACACAGCCTAAGCGATAAAAAAGAGCCAAGTACCCTAGGATGGAAAAGTCACGAGAGACAAATCCACTTCTAGAAGGATGGGGAGGAATGCACATGAGACCTACATCCACTCCGACAATGGGTTCAGAGGCCGTAGAGACATGACACAGAAAAGTGGTTCAGATGTCGTAGATGCATGACCACGCACAGTAGGTTTATGGGTCGTAAAGACGTAACCTACAATGAGTTCAGGGGTCATAGAGACATGACTCAACATTGTGGTTCAGGGGCCGTAAAGGCATGACCACGCCCGATAGGTTTAGGGGTCGTAGAGACGTAACCTACAAATGAGTTCAGGGGTCATAGATGCATGACTCAATATTGTGGTTAAGGGGACGTAAAGGTGTAACCACAAAGAAAAACAGGTTCAGAGGCTGCAGAGGCATGACCTAAGGGTGAGTTCAGAGGTCATAAAGACGTGACTCAACTCGGTGGTTCAGTGGCCGCATGACCACACAACGCTGAGGGGTTAGACCCTCAAATGTCTGCACTTCATCAATGAGGACTGCCGGGCTGCACCTCGCTCATGGATAAAAGGCAGGTTGGCTATGCAGCCGCCCGTCACTTTAATGAGGAATGCCAAGGGGACTTATATCGCTCACTAAGCGGTAACATGTTGACTAGATCAAGAAGTAATGCCGTAAAGTTCACATCTGAGGACTAGTCCATGTTGATCAGTTAGGAAGGAGAGTCAAGGGACTTCGATCCCTCCTGCGAACTGATTGAGGTGCGTACCTCAACACCAGCGCTCCATCAATGAGGACTACAGGTGTGGACTTTATGTCGCTCATGAGAGGAAGGAAGGTTGGCTATGAAGCCTCCTGTCACTTTAATTAGGAATGTCATGGGGCCTCACATCGCTCACTAAGTGGTAACAGGTTGACTAGATCAAAAGGAGAATACCAACGGACTTCGACTCTCCTATGTGTACTAGTCCGCATTGATTAGTTAGGAAGGAGAGCCATGAGACTCTGATCCCTCCTATGAACTGATCGAGGTGCGTGCCTCAACACCCGCACTACATCCGTGATGAATACTGAGAATTTTACATCATCATATGAGAGGTAGCAAAGGTTGGATAGGAAGCCGAACAACAAAGCTAAATCATCGAATGGAGAGATATTCTCGTAAAAAGGACTGACTAGAATGTCGTGTGGTCCGAGAAGCATCAGAGCATCTGACTATGAAGCTAAAGGGTTGTTGTAAGACAGAACACCCTTATAAAAGAACTGACTAGAACGTCATGAAGTTCGAGAGGCATAACATGCTAGATGGACAAAGCAGTCTAGCAATTTGAGACAGGCCAGTAAAGCCGAGCCAAGCGGTCCCCACCATGCGCAACATTGCAGTATGTGACGATAAAGCCTAACGCGTTTAGAGACGAGACATTCTCGTAATAGATCCGGCTAGTATGTCGTGTGGCTCAAGTAACATTAAAACATATGGCTATGGAGTCAAAGGCTTGTCATGAGACAAGACGTTCCCATGAAAGAGCTGATTAGAATGTCGCAAGGTTCTAGAAGTGTCAGATATCAGATATATAAAGTAAGCCAATTCACATAGAATGAGCTCTTGTCCAAAAAGTGATCATGGTGATCCAATTCAGGATTTTAATGCGGGTTTACAAAATACTCCGCCTAGGCACAAACTGGTCAAGTAATCTAAGTGTTACAACCAATGTTACATACCTTTTTTCCTGATGCGGTGACCAAAGCAGCCCATACCGCGGGGAAGAAAAGGGTGGGGTCGGATCGCCGATATCTCTCCCACGTGAATGTATAGCCTTTAAGCTAATCTACCTCCAGAAGAAGATTTCAACTGCATCCACTCAAAGCGAGTGGCACAAACACAGTTCCACATTCATAAGGACGGACGAGATGTGTATATCAACCATTCTCTCGACGAGCGGGAGTAGTAGCCTTCAGACCCTACGTAGGGCGGATCGACGAACGACAATGTAAGAGAAAGGTGAGGCTTCTCTCATAAAAAATGGTGGTCGCACTGGGTATAAGTCGCCCGTAGGACTTCCACTTTGCCCGAAATGCGAGCCGACAATTAAATTAAGAGAAACACAAGATTCCTCATACTAGAAATTGTTGTAATTTACAAATGATATGTTGCCAGATGCAAGGGAATCATCACAAACAGTTCATCTAATGAGGACGTAACAAAACACACATTCTTTAATGCTCCGTAAATGCAGATTACAAAGTACATGTACCCAAAGATAATTTCCCATCAAATTACAATGAGTACAAACAAAAGAGAATAAACAAAATATTTCTTCAAGTATCGCCAGTTGATAGGGGGCATCGGGCGAGACCCGTCTATGTTGATTAGCAAGTAGGCTCCTCCTTCGTAAAATTTGTCGATCACGAAAGGTCCTTCCCAAGTGGGTTTGAACTTGCCATGCCTTTGACGATGAGACACGATTGGGCGGCGTAGAACCAATACCAAATCTCCAGCTATAAAGGTTCTTTGTCTCACTAATCTGTCATGAGCTCTGGCCATGCGAGAGTGGTACAACTCGAGGTTTTGTTGAGCCTGTAGTCTAAGCCCTTCGAGGCTATCAAGCTCTTCCAGCCTCAGTTGAAAGTTGTCATCGCTGGTGATGTTGTTGCTTATAGCAACCCACAACGAAGGCAATTCAACTTTTAGAGGAAGGACTGCTTCGGACCCAAACGTCAAAGCGTAAGGGGTAGAGCCGGTGGGAGTACGTATGTCGTACGACACACCCTTAATGCCTCGTATAGTCTCTCATGCCATTCCTTCTTGTTAGCATGAAGGGTTTTTTTCATGAGATTCACAAGGGACTTGTTGACTGCTTCAGCTAGACCATTAGCCCTCAGATAGTATATCGTGGAATATCTCCAATCGATTTGATGTCGACGTGCGAATCAATTGATCTTAGTATTCTTGAAGGCCAAGCCATTATTGGAAATGATCCGTCGTGGCACACCAAAACGATACACTATATTATTCTTTAGAAAATGTAGCACATTTTCAGCCCTAACCTCCCTCAAAGGAACAGCTTCCGCCCACTTAGAAAAGTAGTCGGTGGCTGCTAATATAAAGTGATGTCCTTTAGAGGAGGAGGGTAGATAGGCCCTATAATATCAGTTCCCCAAGCCTCAAATGATGCTACTGTCGGGTGCAGTACATTGGAGGACTGATGAGGTATTGGGCTGAAAACTTGGAAACGATGGCACCGCTTGGCATAATATACACAGTTAAGGGTCATCGAAGGCCAGTAATACCCAAGCCTTTTAATCTTGGCTTTCATTTTGGGGCCCGACTGATGGGACCTGCACAAACCATCATGGACTTCAACCAAGATTTTCTGAATTTCATCTTTCCCAACGCACCGTAGCCACATTTGGTCAAATGAGCGTCGGTAAAGGATATCATTTAGGAGGGTAAAAGACAATGCTCTCCTTTGTATCTAGGTAGCGAGAGAACGGTCATTCGGAAGTATGCCCTTCGTTAGATATGATGTGATGGCTTGGCGCCAATCGTCGGGTGAATCGTCAGAAGCGGATAAGACTACCCCTTCACTTCCTGGAGGGGTCACATCTGGAGGTTCAAGAGAAATTGGTGACAGGACCCTCCTGTCTTGGATCACAACTGTCACAGGATCACCAGTAGGACTTGACAGTTCCTTAGCAAGCTTAGCTAGAGCATCGACCTTGCTGTTTAGAGAACAAGAAATTCTTACTAGGGTGACATCGGGGATGTGTTCTAATAATGCCATAACTCTCTTGTGATAGATTAAGAGATCCGACTTAAGGACTTTGTAGGTTCCCAATACTTGGCATATGATGATTTGTGAATTCCCGTAAACTTTGATGCTCCTTATGTTCATTTAGACGACTAATTCCAATCCAAGGATTAAGGCCTCATATTCTGCCTTGTTGTTCGTGCGGGGTTCCGTTAAGCTATAAGAATAGTGAAGGATGCCCCACTCAGGAGAAACAAAAATGAGACCGATGCCGGCCTTCACCCTCGGGAGGGACCCTGATAGGTCTTCCTTTAAGGAAGAAGCTCCATCAAAATAGAGTTCCCACTCAAGGGAATGAACGTACAACAGATGCTCATCCAGAAAGTTATCATTTAGTGGCGAGTCCGCTGAGATGGGATGTGCCGCTGGAAAATCAGCTAGAGCCTGCCCTTTGACGGCTTGCTGAGGGATATATGATATATCAAATTGCGACAAGAGCATAGTCCATCTCGCCAATAGCCCAGCTAGAGCGGGGCGATTCATCAGGTACTGCAAGGAGTTTACTCTTGAGATCAAATCAATATGGTGCGAGAGCATATAATGTCTCAATTTTTGCACCGAGAACATCAGCGCCAGACAATGTTTTTCAACTGGCGGGTACTTCATTTTGGTCGGGATGAGGCGCCGACTAAGGTAATATAAAGCACCCTCTTTCTCGTCCTCGTTAACTTGGGCCAATAAAGCTCCCACCGACTCGTCAAGAGCGACGATGTAGAGAATGAGGGGTTTCCCTAAGACAGGAGCAGCCAACACTGGTGGATTAAGCAGGTAGTGCTTGATATCATCGAAAGCATCCTGACATGCTCTATCCCAGCGGAAACAAGCATCTTTCTTTACTAAAGCAGAGAAAGGACGACAACGCCCAAAGAGGTTTGAAATAAACCTCCTTAGAAACGCGAGTTTTCCTTGCAAGGAGCGTAATTGCGTTAAGCTTTTAGGAGGTTCCATCTCTATGATGGATTTGATTTTACTAGGGTCAATCTCTATACCCCTGTGTCGAACTATGAAGCCCAAAAATTTCCCGGAAGAGACGCCGAAAGCGCATTTCAACGGGTTCATTTTTAGTTCAAATTTTCTAAGGCGTTCAAAGACGATCCTCAAATCCGTAAGATGATCCTCTTCGGATCGACTCTTAACCACTACATCGTCGATATAGCATTCTACCTCGTGATGTAGCAAGTTTTTGAAGATATGAGTCATGGCACGCTGATAGGTTGCCCTGACATTTTTGAGACTGAAGGGCATGACTTTATAACAAAAGATGCCAAGGGGCGTACGAAACGCCGTATGTTGTTCTTCCTGCGGAGCCATCCAGATCTAGTTGTATCCAGACAAGCCATCCATGAAGGAGAACATTGCATGTGTCAAAGCAACGTCTACCATCAACTCTGGGATCGGTAGGGGGAAGTCGTCCTTCGGGCAAGCCTTATTTAAGTCCCGAAAGTCAATGCAGACTCGTATTTGCCCATTTTTCTTTCGAGCGGGTACAATATTTGCGAGCCAGGTGGGACAGGAAACTTCCCTTATGAAGCCAACTTCAATGAGCTTTTTGGTTTCCTCAATAATCTTTAGCTCAATCTCGGACCGCATCCTCCGAGGCGTTTATTTCACGGGGGTGGCACTCAGATCAATAGAAAGATTGTGGACTACAACCTCTGGGGATAAACCGAGCATCTCAGAATAGCTCCAAGCAAGGCAGTTTCGAAACTCATTGAGAATCTCTGTGATTTTGGCGGTCATGGTGGCGGACAGGAGCTTACTAATGGAAGTGGGACAAGGTTCGTCAGTCGTGCCTAAATTGACTTCGACCAACTCGTCCACAGTCGAAGAAATGCCATCCTCCAGCTCAGGAGGGACCTCTTTGACCTCAACCTCTTCATCATTAAAGGTCACACCTTTGCTATCATAAGACGAGGAGATCATCTTGCATGAGGCTTTAGAGGCTTTGGCATCGCCCTGCCTCTTGACATATCCCAATCCAGATCTATCTCCTGGGAGTCTATCCTGCTACATAGCCCTAGATAATTTGACTTGACGAATAGGCCATCTTTTAGACAGTAATCCATCATCCAACAAATTATAAATGAGAGGCGAACAATAATACGAAAGAGGTATGTCCTCTAATTTTTTATTATCATCACATAGAGGTGTTACATTAGAATTGGTTACATAAGGATCAACTTCGTAAAACAAAATTCCCTTCTCCTAGCCCCGGGCCTAGGAGGTACATAGAAAGTCTTAAGATCTTCAACTGTGATAGCACGTCTGGTCGTCAAATCTCTGAAGTAGCCTTGTGGCACTGGGTTGATAGTCAACACTTAGTCAGACAATGTTAATTTGGTTAGGCGAGGGACCATCGCCAGTGACGGCGACCAAAGAATCTCTTCATCATAACTGCCTAGAGTGGTACCTTGCAAATATCCAGGCTCGCCCATATGAAAGGCTTCTTCTGCCTCCGAATCCGTATCAGAATCAATACATATTATGATTCTAGAGGTTAGCAAAGTGGGGAGCCTTCTAGTGAACCCCGTCGTAAGCGGGGTGCATGACCTTTCCTCCCGCTCTGTTGTTTCCTTGCCTTTGATTAGACGAGGGGTAAAAGGACGAGGGTCGCACAGACATCACGTGGAACTAGAAGAAGGTAATGATGCTTTGTTATTAGGAACATAATATTTAGCATCATCATATACACCGACCTTGTTTCGTTCAAGCCATTCTACATGATTTTATCGGAGCACAATAGTCACGTGCCCAGTGAGAGCAACTCAAGAGTGCGTACGTGAATGATGTTGACGGAAGCACCGGGGTCAACTAATATACGGTTTAGGGTTTGCAGTGCCCAATAATAAATCTTCCTCAGAAAAGGTAACGGTAGCTATCACTTATGGAAAATCTGCCTCCTTCAATCCCTCTTCCGTGTAGTAAGCGTGAAAGACTTTAGGCTTCAAAAGAGCTTTCACTAAAGTCTCCCTCAATTCAGAGGACAACAGGAGGGCATCATAGATGCTTAATGACGCTGGCAACCTTTTCAGGTGCGCTAACACATTGTAATCTATCTTGCTGGTACATTTTTTAGCCTCCTTGCTCTGGGCAAGAGCTTCAGGGGGGTCATCTACCTCCTGGGTGACGATCCCCCTATCTCGTCTGAATGAGGCAGGGTTAACCATCCTTGGTGGAAGGAGTTTGCCGCTTCACAAGCGAATTTCATGGATATCCTCATCAGGGGACCCAACGAGGTCACTCTCAGTGGGACATGCCAAGGGAGCAGGCTCCATGGAAGAGACAGGAGGGATAGACGTTTCACCTACATCTTCAGACGAATCACTCAAGTCGTCACAGATGCGGTAAGAGCCATCAAAAGAGGGAAACAATGGATATTGCTCGTCTTCTTCACTAAAAACATCTGCATCAGAACCGTGCGAGTTAACCACAAACGTAGACAAATACTCAAAAACCTCTTCCTTCATTGCTTCAACAGCAGTATAAAATGCTTCAGAGGGAACAGACTCCTGCTCTGAGCTCATATCAGTAGCAAAAAGAAAAGGGAGTACATTAACAACATCAATTGTGGTAGGAATAGTAGCAAAAGTAGCTGGAACAGTCGTAATGACTTTGACTGATCCTCGTGTAGATGGCTTCTCCAGGTACGACTCTGGGATTTCTATCTCACCTGCCTGGTAGCGAGCTTCAAGCCCATTTTTGAAAACATAGCAATCCTCAAGTACATGGCCCAAGTGCCGATGGTAGGGATAGTAATCAGGCTCCTGAACCTTGTCTGCTTCTTCTGGTTTCCTTGGACTGGGCAGTTGCATCCCCTGTTTGAGGAGATTTTTGAAGATCCTTTTGAGACAATCTCTTTTGAATGAATATGATCGAAATTTCTTCTGATCTGAGGATTGACCCTTCCATTTTTGAAAAGAGGGGCGAGCTTGCTCAGGGGACAGGATGGGCCTTTTTAGCCTACCATCGACTGTCATCAAGACTAAGCTCTCTTCCCTTCTCCTTAAAGGGAAGGCTGAAAAGGGCTTTTTGTTTTTAGCCTTATCTTTCGATTTTAACATTAGATTCTGCGCTGTTCTGCAAGCTAGCCACTCTTTCTATCAAGACTTCAAAGGTTTTGATGGGGGTGATCTTGAGCAAAACAGAGACCAGACCCTTGATTTTGCCCATAAGGAGCGCGACGACGTGCTGCTCTTGAAGGGGTGGCTCACACTTTATGCTCAAGTTGCGCCATCAGATAATGAAGTCTACTAAGGGCTCGTTAGCTTCCTTGTGAGATAAGATTAGGTAGAGTGACTTGGTGATGTGCCCCAGCGAAACGTTTTACGAACGCATCTTCTAGCTCGGAGAACATTCTGAAGGTACTGTTTGGCAAATCGACATACCATTCAAAAGAAAATCCCCCTAAACTAGTAACAAAAAGGCGGAGGAGTAAGGTGTCGTTATTTCCGACGTTGCAACATACGCCCAGAACTGAGCGATGTGCTGGCGAGGATTCCTAACTCCCTTGAAAGGAGTAAAAAGCGGAGGCACGAAGCTTGGAAGATACAATATGTATTCGTACGCCTCGGGGTAAGGCCTGCCTCGATGCACTATGGTCTCTCCCTGTTGTGCTGCTAGGGCGGCCTTTACTTTTGCATCTATTAAAGACTGTAGATGCGAGTCAGACTGTGCTTGCTCATTTTGGGCGATGTCAGAAGAGGTAACACGAATAGGTCTTGCCGGTTCAGGCGGCGCGATGGGCGTCACTAAACGTGTCTCTACCTGTGTCGGAGGTGAGGCTACGTCGGACCCAGCCCGATGGGCCTGTAACTCAGCAATCTACGCAGTGAGGATTGCTATCTGACCCTGTAAAAGGGAGATAGTCTCCTCGAGGGTAGGACCCCCTTCATCAATCACAGGGGCGTTCTGAACCTCTACGGGCTCATGACCGTCAGCCTCCTCAAGGTCATGAGACGGATCATCGGTAGAGGATCTTTGCCCTCGAGTGGTCACTACAAAAACATGATGCTTTGTCATCTCAAAGTCATGAAGCTCTTCTCCGAGGAGACCATCCTCTTCAAGGAGGTTGTCGGGAATGTCAGAGAACCCACTAGACAAGTTTTCCTCAAGATCGAACTCGGGCCCACCCTCGGGGCTATCTCGAGGTAACTTTATCCTGCGATCAACTAGAGGAGAGATTTGTCCCGAAACCGAGACATTAGCTCCAATAATAGGCGGTGAGGCTACAAAAGGTACAACAGTGGGGTTCTTTCGGACCCACCTCCTCTCGAGTGGGCGATAACCCTTTCTTAAATACGAATGCGAGGTGTATCGACGGAGGCGTGCCCCGGATCTTGCCTCGCTACCAAAAACAGTAGAAGCAGGATACTAACTCAAAACAGGAGAACAGTAAGAAAACAAACCCTTATCTTTATTATCATTAATAAAATGAGATAAAGTAAGAGCCGCGACCATCGCCGCTATAGAAGTGGTGGTGAAAGGAACAAAACCAAGCTCTGGAATAGCCCCGTCAAACTCCACATTCGAAGCCTCTCAGGACTCCTGAATGGGCTCGACGGTCTGTACTACGGAGCGTAAGGACCCCTAACTCGTAGCGGACAGACGGGCAGACCCCAGTCTCCTGCTATGAGAATGTCGCGGGCGTGAAGCGATGGAGAGTTGTTCCATGACTCGTTCAGACGTCTCTGAAACCTGAGCCACGAGCTTCTCCCTAGTAACTGGACCCTATCCTATCATGGAGGTAACTGCTCCAGCGATTTCTTTTGTCAGAAAATTTGTAGCAGCACGATCAAAATGGACCGAAGATTGCAAAGAACTTGTGTCACGAGGCGGGGAACGCCTCCTAGCAATTCTGGCGGGAACATAGTCTACACAACCAGAAAGGACAACGAACTGGTTCTCACCCAAGGGGATTGAGGGCTCTACCTGGGCTGGAACCGACACAGTAGGAAGGACCTGTTGTTGGATCTGTAACAACCTGTTTCTGGTCCTCCGGGACCTCCTATCCAACTTCGGAGCAGAAGCAGCCCCAGAGGGACTCAGGGCGACAGGCGCCAGACCCGCAACAAGGACAAGAGTAGCGACAACAGTGTCGCGTGAAGACTCTCCTGCTGAAGGCAGAGATAATCGTGAAAAAAATGGTGGAACGACCCGACAGCCTAGAGAAGACTGACGGGCGCTGCGACGCCTCGCCATCGGGCGCTGGCCTCTTCTTTGTAGAAGAGGCAGGCTTGATGCAAGCAATCACAGTCAGAACAGCTCGACATGCACGACTCCCCTTTCGAAGGGGAGGGCATAGAGCGGACGCCTCAGTTGGCTTAGGATTACCTATGGTAATCCGAACAGGGTGCTTGAAAAAACCGAAGGTAATAGTGCCTTCGGGAGCCTTGAAAATACTTGGGGAGAAAGAAACAGTGTTTCCCCCTGCAGTAGCGATCGTAACCATCTTTTCGCTCATCATGTCTGTCAAGCAAAAAGAGATAACAATTACAAAAATAGAAAGGTAAAAAAAAAACAAACAATCAAAACAAATTACAATGACATCGATGCATGCAAAAATGTAGTCACTGACCTGTCGAGGGTACAAGAGGGACGGAAGCGCTCCAAGCTGCTAACCATAACAACTGAAACACAGATATGAAATCCAATGTCTAACTAAACACAATAGTGACGCTTCGACGTGGAAGAAGCTAGGTCATAAAAAAAGGTAAGCATAACCCCTTCAAAAGGAGAGAGCACACTACTCCTGGTGGCTCCACAGAACAAGCACATACACCCAAATAGAAAACTCCAAAAGATACGAGGTAGATTCTTATCTGTAGGAGTTGTTGTCCTTGCAGACACACTAGAATCTGCAAGAACAAAACTCCCATGGTGAAGAGAAAGCCTCATCCCCAGTGGAGTCGCCAATTTGTTTTCGTTTGTTTTTCTCTCTTTTATTTTAGGAGTCGTCAGCTTATCGATTGTCATATACTTCCCTCATTCAAATAAATCTCCCTCCCGAATCATATAGGTGATTCAAAGAGGAGAGGAAACAAATAAGAAAGGACATATGACAAAACAACAAACAAGAGAAAACACAAAACGTGGAGAGCCTACGTGCGGTAAACCTCACAAGGATAGTTTAAGAGTGTCCGTCCAAACAAGATCGGGCGAAAACACCTTAAACCGATATCCGCGAAAGAATACCTACGTAGACTACCCATAACCATATATTCAGGTGTAGGTTCCTGTTATGGGGCCAAGAGCACTCCTAAGGGGACGTATCCCACTTGGTTAATTACATTTTGGGGGATACCCAAGAATACTCTTAATAAAAGGAGTTTTGCTTACCTGAAAAATGACAACTAGCACGGGGTCGTCAAGGGAGGTTATCCCGTAGGGTGCCTTCTAACATCCTAGGCACACTAGACAACCACCTATAAAGGATATCCTGGGCCAGTCAGATTGGAGAAGCACGGGGGCTCCTCCTCGGAACATGCAAATATGAATGCAGTTATCTAAAGCGGTCCTTAAGTATTGTGGAGGCCCTAATAATATATGCAGGAAAGTAAATGTTGCAATTTTTTAAATACTGAATATTTTAATCCTAAATTTTGATTATCTTAAATGTTTTATTTAGGATTTTTTTTAAGTAGAAAAATTAGGAATTTAAATCCTAATGAGCCTATGTTGCATCGTGAAATCCCAGATACGCAGAAAGAAACAATATAAAACGCTCCAACATGCAAAGGCATACGAGAAGAGAAAGAGAGAGAAAACACTCCAAAAGAATATAGAAACAGGCCAAATGCCGCTGAACCGGCAACATAATCCAGAGAAAGCAGTAAAAGCGACCGGACTCCGCATATACATGCCCGGTCTTAAGTCTATACAATAATGTAAAATTCATACTTAAGGTACGAGACACGAGCTGCTACTCCCTCGTCACATGGTTCAACGCATCATCCACATCGAAACCCATGCCCGTACGTTATTTTCGATACAGACTCTCCTAGGACTCTATCAAATACATTTGAAAAATAAAGACTCAACCTGCAGAAAACGAATGTTAGCGGGCATGCCATGCATCGCAAAATAACAACCGTGCCTTATAATTGGGGGAGCTAAAGAGCACCTGCAAGCAAATGATTAGAAATCATGACATGCTCCCCCATAATAGCCCTGTGTGAGTGTGTATAAGTAGGCACGACACCTGCAGAAGATCGCCCTAACATACTATCACATACAAGAAAGCATGCAAGCACATCGAAAAATAAGAAAGTGACACATGGCTAGCACAAAATAACGCATCACACAACAATAGCTAGGGGTGTCGAAAAATACTACCTAGCACTCTAAGCCCTAGCCTAGCACACCATCTAACGAAAAGTGCGTCAACCTAAGATCTGAGTGCGGGGTGAGTATGGGTATGATATGACTTCGATGGGGTCATCCGTCCGGCCCTATCCTAATGATCCAATAGATATAGAGAGTGTCATGAAAGGAGGTGACACCATTTAGATCCATTTGATTCTTAGCACAGTCATACTCATGTCAATCCCGATGACTTAACTCGCATTGCTCATCGGGATCGACCCGATGAGCAATGCTCGTTTAGGCATCGCGACCAACACGGGAGTCACTCTCCTAATTGGTCTGGCTTAGTATCCATATGAACATGCAAATGTAAATGAACAATCAAATTATATAAGGAATGAGTGTACCATGGGGCAGGGACTCGAACAAAGGTGAGCATACCGTAGTGGCAGCGGACCAAGGGGTACACCGAAGCGGCGGCGACCCAAAGGGGTATGCCGAGGTGACAGTGACCCAACGAGGTGGGCATGCCATGGTGGCGGCAGCCTGATGAGGATAGCATGCCGTGGTGGTAATGGCCCCAAGAGGTGTGCCGATAGGGCAGTGACCTGTAAAGGGTAGGTGTGTCATGGCGGCAGAGGCCCGAAGAGAATGTGCAGCCTAAGTATATGACTAAAATCATGCAGACAAATAAATGTAGAGCAGGATGCAGTGATGTGACCCTACATATGCACTACAATATGTAAAAAAAATGTAAATACACGTGCAAGATAGTATGATGGTGCAAATAGTTGGTCAACTGGATCAAGGCATCCGGTCGAGCTGAAGTATCATACCAACTGGCTCGGGAGAGCCAACTGAAGTGAAGTGAAATACTCATTGAGCCGGGGCAGCCAGTAGAGGTGAAGTGAAACGCTCGCTTGGCTGGGGCGGCCGGTCGAGGTGAAGTGCAACGCTCGTCGGGCCGGAGCAGCCGGTCGGAGCGAAGTGAAATGCTCGCCGGGCCAGGACGACCAGTCAGACCGAAGTGAAATACTCGCTGGGCCGGGGCGTCCTGTCGGAGCGAAGTGAAATGCTCGCCGGGCCGGGACGGCTGGTTGAGGTGAAGTGAAACGCTCGTCGGGCCGAAGCGGCCAGTCAGAGTGAAGTGAAATGCTCGTCGGGCCGGGGCGGCCTGTCGGAGCGAAGTAAAATGCTCGCCAAGCCGAGACGGCTTGTCAGAGCGAAGTGAAATGCTCGTCGGGCCGGGGCGGCCGGTCGGAGCGAAGTGAAATGCTCGCGGGGCCGGGACGACCGGTCGAGGTGAAGTGAAATGCTTGTGCGATGCAAAATGCAAAATGCAACATGCAAACGTTCACATGCAATAGGGAGTCATCCTTGTGCTAATGACCTCACCGGGAAAGCTAGGGTCAACATATAGAAAAATGGCGATTGTCACCTTTGCTTCGGCGAGGCCGGTGGGGAACTTCTCCTCGGATCTCCAAGGGGGAAGTTCTCCGCCTTGTCGTGAAATAAACTAGTGACGACACTTTTCCAGATTTCACGACACCTCTGCACTTTACAAAATGAGCTAATAACTCGTATTTTCTCATTTCTCAAAGGCATATTCTTCGATCTTTACAACAAGACCGAAGCAAACAAAACAAATGGGAGCAAAAGAGGCTCCAACCCTTAAGATTTTTGTGCTAAGATTGACAATCAAACAGGATTCACTCGGCTATCGTAGGGAATTTGGTTGCATAAGGAAAATCCTATCCTAAAGGCCGCCTCTAGGAAAACAAGCGATCTATCACACAGATGTGTCTTTATGACAGCACTTGCCGACGCACGCACCCCGCGCGGGTGATCGAACCCGCGCGCCTAACGTTGCTACAACCTAAGGCTAGCTAGGAAATAAAGTACGGAGGGGAATATGAGTTATACCGTCGCGCGGTTTGCACGAAGCCTAATAAAGTTCGGGAACCCTTTTGCACGCGGTTCAAGACTCCTGCACCCCTCCGAACGGCGACGAGCTCCGATGTCTAGCAACGTTAGGATGCTCCGGCGAGGTATTTGGTCGCCGAAAAAATGAGACGACGAGGTGGCGGTGGTGGAACGCTTGTGGCACGCAACCGGAACGAGAAAAATAAGGAGGAATGCGCGAAATTTGGAGTTATGTGCCGTAGTGGGACTGGTTTGTCACAAAATCGGCGCCGGCGAGGTATGGCCGGCGAGGAGGAGGAACCAAAGAGGAGACCGGCCAGAACAAAATAAATTTCAAAAAATAAGGTCGGCGATCGGCTACAAACGGAAAAAAACTCGACGGCGGAGGAGAACCCCGACGAGGTGAGCTGCTCCGGCGGCTGAGGAACACGCTGGCGAGGCGGCCGACGGAAGGGAAGAATTTCGGCGTGCATTTGCCGAGGAAGAAGAGCTTCGGCCCATCTGGACGGCGAGATCCACCGCGGGGAAGGCTTCCCGACGGATCTGGAGGCCGGCGGCTTCGTTCACCGGCGAGGGAGGAGAGCCCGAGCGGGATTTTTCGCTTAGCGGCGGGTTCTCTCGCTAGGTTATGGAGAGGGGAGAAAACTGCTCCCCTTTTTACTTTATATAACATTAATAAAGTTGATGTTAATTATATAACATTAATATATAATAATTTATGATAATATGCTGTTAATAACGTTAATAATAACATTAATAATATATATAACCTTAATAATATAACGTTATATATAACGTTAATAATATAATATATATATTATATATTATATTATTTATATTATTTTAACTATCGTTCAGGTATTCTTTACCCGTATACGTCCTCGCAGTGGAGGGAATGCCCTTTTTGACTAAAGCCGACGTTCCGGACGCATCCGCGTAGTCCTTTTTGCCATTCGGGGTCATCACCTTTTTCGACTATCAGGCCAAAACGATAATTCTCATATATATATTTTTTAATTCGTCCGCAAAATCGTGACGTAATGAACGTCCGACTTAGGTGGGAACGATAATTCAGACACGCTAACACAGTCTATTTTGTAATTCAGGGTCGTTTGAGGCCACTCGGGACCACCTTTCCAGCGATCGCGCTAAAAAAACAATAATTCACATATTTTAAGCTTGCTTATAAAGTCGCATCTAACTGAATGTCCTTTCTAAGTAAAATTGAAGTTCCGGACGTGATCGCGCAGTCTGTTTCGTCATCCGGGGTCATATGGACAACCTCGCTGATGATCGGGCCAATTCGAGTCAAAATCGCGCGTGCCGCGCCACATAATATTTTTCACCCCGATCGGATTTGTTCGCTGTGCCAAATGCCGACCGGCCTTCGCATAAGTGAAAGCCATAGCCTAATAAAATGACCCCAACTACGTGCCCCTCAACACATGCCAAAAAGGTCTCGGGCGGGTGTCTAAACTATCGGACGTCACGGACAGACCGTAAACTATCCTGAGTCATGCAGGTGGACACCCGACACTCAAGACATCAAAAATTGATGTCAACAGGCTTATTCTCTGATTGACAAGATGACCACGAATAATTTCTAATGATTTTTTGAAAGAGTAAACCTTAGGACGATAGTTAGTGTGCTTGATATATATGTGTTATCAATTCTAACTTCTCAGGTAGTAGCAATATCAAAGAAGTTATATCAATTTGAAATGAACTAATCTCGAATATCTCTAGTAATTAAGGAAAATTCATTTGGACAAATGGTTGATGCTCGCCCTTCACATTTGAGACCTTAAATCAATTAAAAACATACCTAATAACTCTTATTCTAATTTTTATAACCAGTATGGAAAGCCTATCCAAACATTAACTAGAATAATAATTTTGATGAGGAAAACAAATAATGGAAAAATAATCAAGAAAATCTCTTAGGAAATTGGAAGAACAAGGTGAGTACCAACTATAGACCTACTTATCCTCTAGGATTTAACTTCAATCCACAATTTAAGGAGAAGAAATTGTCTTGGGAGGAGGTTGTATTGCAGATGGAAATCAACCATAAAGTCAAGGTGTAGCTATAAGGAACATAGAGAATCAATTGGGGCAGGTTGTTAACTTCCATAGCAATTAACCTAAAGAAACTCTTTCTAGCAACACTGTGATTAACCCTATGGAGAAGAATTGTGAGCATGTAAAAGCGATCAAATTAAGGAGTGGAGGAGAGCTGAAGGATGTAATTTGGAAAGAGATTGATGTTGAAAAGAAGATTGTGGAAATTGAAAATCATTTGGAGAATTTCACTAAGGACTTAGAAAAACTAGTCTCCTCAACTAAAAATAACTTAGAAAAACCACCACTTCTATTTCCTTAAAGACTCAAACAACAGAAGTTGGATCAAAAATTTTCAAAATTCTTTGAAGCATTTAAGAAGCTAACTATTAATATTTCTTTTGCTGAGGTTTTCGAGCAAATGCCCAACTATATAAAGTTCATGAAAGATATTCTTAACAAAAAAGGAAGTTTGGAGATTATGAGACATTTGCACTTAGTGAAGAGTGTAGTGCAATTATTCAAAAGGAGCTTCCTCATAAATTTAAGAATCATGGGAGCTTTGCAATTTCTTGTTCAATAGGAGAACAATATTTTGAAAAAGCTTTATGCAGTATTGAAGCAAGTATAAACATTATACCATTTCCTATCTTCAGAAGGTTAGGATTAGGAGAAGTGTCTCCTAATACTGTAACCCTTCAACTAATTGATCAATCATTCACTTATCCAAAAGTTATTATAGAAGATATTTTAGTTAAAGTGGATAATTTTATCTTCACTGTTGATTTCAATGTGTTAGATATGGAGGAAGATAAAGAAATTCCAATTATTTTAGATAGATCTTTCCTCACAACTGGACAAGCTATGATAAATATGCAAAAAGGTGAATTAACTTTGAGATTAAATGATTAGAAAGTTACATTTAATATCTTAAAACTTATGAAATATCCGTCCAGAGGAAATAACAATTCGTGTTTTCGGATGGATTTATTTAATTGATTATCTGTGTAGTAATCATTTATGACAATGTTATGAAGTTAAATAAATAGAACTAGATTTGGATGAAGAGGAGGGCATGGAGTTTAGGATGAATGAGACCTATTAATTACTAATGAATAAAATTTTTTTTAGAAGAGGTTTGAGATTCTAGATATGACAAAAACTAGTAAACCTCTTATTCCTTCTATTGAGGACCCCTCTTAATTTAAGATGACGACGCTTCTCACATATTTAAAGTATGCTTACTTAGGAAAGTCATCAACATTACCAGTTATCATGTCTTCAGATTTTGACTCATTTACAAGAGGAGAAATTAATGGATATTTGAAGGAATTATAAAAAAGCATTCAGATGGACTATCACAGATATAAAGAGGATTAGTTCATTTATTTGTATGCATTAAATCCTGATAGAAGATGATCATAAACCCCAAATAGATCATTGATCAAAGGAAAATATGTTGAGATTTTTATACCTATTTTATTCGGTTTTTAATGATATTACACTTTAAAGAAAGATATTTTTGATGTTTTGCTGCAGAAATGATGAATTAGGGTCAATGGAGCAAAAAGATGCAAAAATGAGCGAATTTGGAGGAAAAAAGGACAAAAATGTGGAGATTTGAACTAGGCCACCGACGGTGCTCTCGACGCCGCCGACAGTGAGTTTTTCCCAAGGCTACATGACAAAATTCTCCAGAAGTCCGTCGATGGCGCCCTCGAGGCCGCTGACGGCGAGCTCGATGGTTATGCCTACTCAAGCTTTGAATAAGGCCAAATTTTGAAGGGATGCTTAAGCAACTCTTGGGAAAGCTCATCCACAACTTTAAAATAATATTTTGGCAATAATATTTTGGCTGAAAATTAGAGAGGTCCTGGATGTTAGAGAGGTCCTGGAGGTTAGAAAGGTTCCATTAGTGTATAGAGAATTTACTAGAGTGTCTAAATTGTGAGGAATTCTTTGAGAAGTTGTAAGAGTGGAGAGAAAGTGAGAGATTTCTTCCTTCTTGCTACTTCGAAGAGGAATTCTGTGTGCTGTAAAGAAAGGAAGCGATTCAGAGGAACTTCGAGGAGTGTTCTTGGGGAGAAATTAGAGATAAGTTATTTACTTGTTGTAGTTTGTATGACTTTAATTTTATATATGAATTTCAAGTTTTGTTGCATTTTTCCCATGATATCTGAGTAGTTTTCTTTGTCTTTATCCTTGTCTCGAGATTTGTGAAATGGTGATTTGAATTGGTGAAGCCATGAAAATGTTTAAGAGTTGTGATGTTCTTTTCACTTCGATCTTAATTGGCTTTCAATCTGGCCAATTGATTTGTTAAAATATGTTGAGTTTTACAACTAGAGTGAAGATTACATCCAAGATTCAGGGCGGTCAAAGCCCTTGGAAGTTGGGTGCAAATACATAGGGAAATAATATTATCGGGCGTAGAATTGGAGATTTTNGAGTTGGGTGCAAATAAATAAGAAAATAATATTATCGGGCGTAGAATTGGAGATTTTAGAGTGACAAACTAAAATCCCTAATTCTGTCATATCATTTGGGTGCTAAAGTGTAGATGTTAGCCCTCAGGTGATGGGAACGTGGGAGCTCCAAAGTGAGAGTCGGGATCCTCCCAGCCTAGTCGCAGATTCAGTAAACAAGCGTTGGATTAGTCAATATTCGTTATGCATGGACCAAAGGGTAAAGAATAGGTATGCTCCTATTTGACACAATATAAATTGAACTAATTCACTTNCAAATTACCTAGAGACTCTTGGGACCCCAAATTTGGCCAAAATTCCCAAATTTACCCAAAATACCCAAATTGGTTCAAAAATTATTTCAAAACCTTTCAAAATACTCAAACTACACAAAATCACCAAATTTTCCAAATTACCGAAAGTGCCCCCTCTTTACCCCAAAATTCCAAAAATTCCAAAAAAAATTCAAAAAATCCCAAAACCTCCCAAATATTCCCAATTTCATTTTCCTCAACTACCACATGACCCAATTTGAGCAATTTGACTATCTTCGACCAAAACCCCCAAATTGCCTTTTAAAGACCCATTTTTTTCCCAAATCTACCTCAAATGTCCATCAATTTGATTCCAATCTCCCCAAATTTCAATCCCAAACTCAAATTCACCCTCAATGTGACCAAAATAAACCAAATCCAAGCTCAATTGGCTTTGAGCCCAATTTTGATATAAGTCAAACCCCCAATTTTGGGCACATGACCTAATCTCACCAAATTGAACCTACAGTCCACTCAATTAATTTATGTTGTAAACTCTTCATAACATTCCTAAACATCAAACTTGATCTTCAATTGGCCTTGTTGAAACCTCAATTTTACTTAATTTTAACCCAAGTCCAAAAAAGCCCCAAATTTTGCCCAAATTGAATATGTCCCCAAATTTCACCAAATTAATTGCCTTAACCACAAAATGGGCACCCAATTCATGTTGAAAACTCTTCATGGCATTCTTATCGACCATTTTCAAGAATAAATTAGGACTTAGCCCAAGGCTAACCCAATCTAGACCCAAGTCTAGCCCAAGATGCCCAAATTGACCAAATCTCCAAAATCCTTCGAATTGACCCCTCAATTGAACTCAAAACTCTTTCCATACCTCACTAAAATTGTTCCTTACAATCAGCTACACCAAATGCAACAATTAATTAGGCCGATTGACATGGGTAGCCAAGCCCAAACTCAAGTTTTGGTCATTTGCACCCACTTGAACCCATGCACTAAATGTAGCATAACCACCCCAAAGCCATCAAATTAACTCCACCACAGCCATTAGTTGGACCCTAAAACTGAGCCAAAAATCATCTAACCCAAGTTAGATGAGCTATGGACCAAGGGTCCCTCAAATTAAGGGATTTGATTTCCATTTTTGCTTAGGCTTAAGATATCTTTTCCAAAACAATACCTCATTGCAATAAATTGTTGTGACATATTCCCCTAGGTTCCATGAGCTCCTAGCCACCTCCCCCTGCCATGGCCGGCCGGCCTAGTCACCGGAGAAGCCAAAACTGAGGGACACCTCCTCTTGAACTTCACCCAAATCAAACCCAGAGGCCACCTCACCCAAATCAAATGATAGAGCTCTTCTTCCCTCCACCTAAGCATCACAATACACCCAAACATTGGCCCTGAGAGCCACCCCTTAACCATTTTTTATAAAAACTCACCTCCATAGCCATGGGAGGTGTGCTGAAATTTTCTCTGAGAGACTTCCCCAAATTGATCCCAAAGCCTCTTTGATACCTCCTAAGTGCAATCCAACCACCACATTGCTCTGAATCCCCTTGTCGGAGCCCAATTTTGAGCTTTAATCTCTGCCTAAAACCAGGACAGAGCTCATTACACTCCTACACTTCACAAAAATCAAACTAAACTCACCGACACCTTCACCACAGTGAGAGAAGGAAAAGCCCCATCAAATTCCCCTTCTACAGAGCCCCTAGCATAGCTCTAGACCAACACCTGAAATCAGGCTTGGTCGAATTCCTACCTAGGCTTTGTACCATAGCTAGAGGCTTAATCCCTAACATCCTTGGACCCCAACAAACGTGACGAGCACCTCTGATCGAAGCTTCGCTTCTCAGAGCCAAGGTATTGATCTCCTCTTCCTCTCGAGCCTATTTTGATTCTCCATTTGATTAGGCTTAATTTAATTGCATGATTATCGTATGGATATGTTTGTCTCACTCAGACGAGTCCATAAGATCAAACCCAAAGTGATTTCATTGAGTCTAGGCCGAGATCTTAGGGTTTTAGTGTGGACAGTCATGGGATCACTCTATCGGAGACGATGACGGGGAGCAGTCTGATTGTGCGTGTATCGGAAGGACGGAGGAGATCGAGCCGGACAACGCTTCCTTACATGAACCGCGGGCCGAGTCAGTGACTACGTGGATGGCGGCATCCAACCACATCACACCACACGTGCCTTCAGAGCTGCCAAGGATACAGTCAGCGCCGCGCGTTTAAATATAAAAATAGGGATTTTCTTATTTAAATAAACAGCCCTAGCTTTAAAAATTCATATCTTGGTGTAGAAAAATCATAAAAATAAAATAAAAATATCCTCTTACTCAGTGAATAGAGGAGAACAATGTGGAAATGATTTGGAGTCCATTTTATGCATATTTTATTTTTAATTAATTAAACACTAATTTGAATGTTATGATTCTCCATGTATGTAGTAATATCACCATGGCTTGACATTTTAGCATGTTGTTGCCTCTGTCTTAGGGAACATCCTCTGATTTTTCCAAAGTCAGAGGAGGTCCCTAGACAGAGATCTATATTTTTCAAGTTTATGTCTATTATTTGCATAAATTAATCATGATAATTAGCCTGTTGCTTAGAAAATTCCAAAAAAATTTTGGAAGGTTCACTATGACCAGAGGACTCCTTGGAAATAATTTCATAAGTTAAGCCATTAAGAATGCACTTAATCTTCACCAACCCTAAAACACAAAGAAAACTAATTTTGGGTAACATAAACATCTAAATGACTTAATTTTTATTCTCCAAAAAAATCTAAAGTCTAGAGAACTCCCCATAAAAGTTTCAAAATATTCGAAGTTCATTTGGTAACTTAGATTGATTTTTCAGGTTAAATGACATTTTTGGCACTAAAATGATTCTTAATAATTAAAATTTAACTTTAAAAATTATAAAACTCAGTTTTTAAAATTCTCTGTGATCAGAGGGATTTTATAAAAATAAATTTGAGATAAAAATAAAATAAAAACTTTATTTTTAGCCTATTTATAAATATTTAAATAATTAAAAAAATGATAAAAATCATAAAAATGATAAAATTCATGAAAATGTTCTAAATTGCTTCCTAAGCACTTGGAAACAATTTGGATATTTTTCCTGATTTTCTAAACAAAGATATTGAATTTTGAAGCTTAAAATAATTTTTAAAGGCTAAAAAATGATTTTTTGTACTAAAATAATTCCAATAATTCAAAGAAAAATTCAAAAAATATGAAATTTATTTCTTTGTGTCCCTTGACATCATAGAAATTTAATAAAAATATAAAACTTAATTTTTCATATTTAAAATATTTTATAATTAATAAACACTCTAAAAATTGAAATAATTCTTAATATTCAAATAAAATTAAGAAAATCATGAAATTTGGTCCAAAGGCTTCTCTAGTCTAAGCCTACCTCTAGTAAAAATTTCAAGGTATTAAGATTAACCTTAGTCAAGTTAGGAATTTTCTTTGAAAAATCCTTCTTTTGCATTAAAAATAATTATATAGATAAATTAAATTTTGAAAAATCACAGTTTCCCCTTTGGTGTCTCAGTTGACCCATGAATGAGGTAGGATAAAAATTTTAAAGTCATTTGGATTAAATTTGATGAATTATGAAGTGATAGAGCCTTAGGAGCAAATGTGTAATTTTAGAAATTTAGCCTTAATTAACATTTAGGCCTAATTCAGGAAGGGAAATGGGAAATATTTGATTCTAATTAACATATTAGAATGCTCAAAACACAAGGGGTTAACTGGTAGAAACCAACCTCACTTGTCCTAATTAAAAAAGGATAAATTTATTATTTCCTTAAATTACATAAATTTGGGAGTCTAGCCAATTAAATGATCCTAGATTTAGGGGTATGATTTTGGGAGTTAATAACTCACTAATTTAATACCCCTATTTGATGAACAAAAAATAAAAATATGAATCATCATCATCACTTATAAGTTAATTTCATTTGCAATGACTAAGACACTCACCAAAATCTTAAGGGTTTAGTAGTGACTTAGGCTAAATCAAGTTTCATAGTTTTAAGGGCTTAATAGTGACTTAGGCTAAATCAAGTTTCATTTAAATGAGGATTAGAAAAGTAAATTGATAATTAAAACCTTTTTCAAACACTACAAGCCAAAGTAAAAATTTGGCTAAGTCTCTTAAACTTGTCTCTTTAAGGGTCTTTACCCACATAATTCTTAAATTGAATACGAGTGATAATTACCCTATTCTTAGGGATAATTGAGACATCAATGCTCACTGAGTACTGAAGGTGTTTACAGGATGAATTATTAAGCAACATAATAAGTTTAAAAGAGCTCGGGATTTACCACCAGGCAGCGAGATAGTAGCACGGACATGCTTCTTTCTCTAGATATGTTGGATACCCGGAGATCTACTAAACTTAATATGTTTTGCTTGACAATTATCATCCTTAATCAAATTAATAGGGACCCACTAAGATATGACCTAGGGTTAGGTAGGTCGCCAAAATTTGACTTCCCTGTTTCATATGAACCGCCCTCACATGCATTTTAAGTTTCAGGTGGTAGAACGTGAAAACTTGTCAGGTATGCTTTTACAGTTTTCTGCGTCATCTTTCTTGTACTTTTATGCTTACACAAACTTGTATGCTAAACAATGATGCTACCCTACATGAAAACTAAAACTATCAGGATAGCCACAAAATCAAAACTAAAAATATCAGGATAGCCACAAAATCAAAACCAAAACTAAAACTAAAATCAACCAAGATAAAATTCACCGCCACAACATTCAAAATATAAAACCAAAACCAAAACTAAAATCAACCAAGATAAAATTCACCGCCACAACATTCAAAATATCCCAAAACCAAAATTAAAAATCAACCAAGATAAAATTCACCGCCACAACATTCAAAATATACAACCATAACCAGAACCAAAACTAAAATCAACCAAGATAAAATTCACCGCCACAACATTCAAAATATAAAACGAAACCAAAACTAAAATCAACCAAGATAAAATTCACCGCCACAACATTCAAAATATAAAACAACTCAAGCAAAACAAAAATTAAAATCAATCAAGATAAAATTCACCGCCACAACATTCAAAATATAAAACAACTCAAAATTTTAATACAAACCCACAAAAAATAACAGCTACAACTAAATTAAGATGTCTCTATTGGATGATCGGGAATCCCTTGGAGAAGGTAATAACTTCAACTAATTCGAAATATAAAACAACTTAAAATTTAATCACAAACATCACACAAAACCACAACTTCAACTAAATTTATCGTCTCTATCGAATGATCAGGAATTCCTCAGAGGAGGTAAGCTGCGGTTGCTAACGAGGCTTCCCATGGTCTAAATAAAATTATGGAAAACATTAAGTTGAGTTTAGTAAATTCATTTGGACTAAGTGAATCCAATAGAAAATAGTGGTGCCGGAACGAGGGAACCGTAGGATCCTAACCGGTGTCGCTCTAATCAACTTTAACATGCCCTCATAAAATTTAAAAAACTACAACCCACCTAATTTGACATCATAACTTGACATACTAGAAAACACAAACTCGTCATAGCGAGGAGCTTGGAGCTAGCATGGTGGGCAGCACGGTCATCTTCAACAGCAAAACTTGTCTTCCTCAACTAAATCAATCTTCCTTTATTAGATATAAGCAACAAAGCCATAAGACTTCGAGGTTGCTTGCTTATGTAACGTAAATGCTCACCTTATTTTTAGGCCTTTGCATAGCCCTGCTATACAATATAAGCCCTAACTCGTCTTACATCACCTTATCTTTAGGCCTTTGTATAGCCCTGCTATATAATATAAGCCCTAACTCGTCTTAGCCGAGGTTGTCGTTTATCACGACCTAAATCTTCACATCTTCCAGGCTATTTGTGTGATCATTTGAGGGTCGTTTGTCACGACCTAAATCCTCACATTTTCCAGGTTATTTGTGTGATCATTTCACACGAATGTATGACCTAAATCCTCACATCTTTCAGGCTATTTGTGTGATCATTTCACATAAATGTAAGCCCTTGACCTAAATCCTCACATCTTCCAGGCTATTTGTGTTATCATTTCACACGAATGTAAGCCCTAACTAATAAAATTGGCAGGATGCCCTCACATCTTTCAGGATATTTGTGTGATCATTTCACACGAATGTAAGCCCTAACTAATATTAAATTCTCACATCTTTCAGGCTATTTGTGTGATAGTTTCACATGAATATAAGCCCTAACTAATAAAATTGGCGGGATGAAACACCTAAATATTTCTCTTCAGAAATGAAGCCAAACATTAGGATAGCTTGGGAAGTCACCGGGGTTTTTCTCTGGATCCATGACAACCCTTAGTTCTTCCTTCTTTGGACTCTACAACAAAATGTTCCAAATTTGAACCAATCATCTTTCACACCTCTATTTCTGATCTAATTGAAAAGTCCTACCTTTTGAAACTCTTTGAAGATAATATTTTTTTATTTTTTTCGAGAGTTTTCTTAAATAACTTTGGTCATTTAAGATGTAATTAACTATAGAGGCTTGCCCTTATAGGAAGCATGTCCAAACCCAGCTTAATATAAACTCTATTTAATTCTTTGTATTAAATAGTGGAACTTGTCGGTAAATACAAATGTTTTGCAGACCAAATGGATGTCATATTTTCTTTGGTTTATTTGATCGGTCCTCATCCTCAAGTCTTGTGTTTTTCCTTTGGAATAGATACATGATTTGAGGTACACCGCTTTTTCATTTAAATTATGAAAAATATGGGGTCAGTTTGATTTCATATTTCTCTAACTAAATATATATGTAAATTAAAACGTCCTTCCAAAGCGGGCGACGAGATTTTGATTACGATGATCGACAGCTTCTTACGGGCAACTCCTTCAACCAAAAATAGTGCCAACAGGGATCTTCTCCTTCTTATAGGAGCAAGTTTCTATAGTTAATTATATCTTAAGCAACCAAAGCTATTTAAGAAAACTCTCGATTAAGGCTGTGAATTTATCCTAAAAAAGACTTTAATGTTTAATTCTGACATTTTATTAGAAAGTTAGGACTACATGGCATACAATCAAGCAGAAGACTTAAGGTGAGCATTTACGTTGTAACTGGACAAATAACCTTAGAGGCCTGAGGTGAGGTTCACCAAGAAAGGTCAAACTTTGGAGCCCTAATTTCAAATGGACTTATAACCTTGCCTGAAAAGGTTTACCACCTAAACCTCCTAATCACTTTTAAAACCATACACAACTAGTCTCGAGGATGAATGATAGGGTAGGTTGTTATTTATTAATGATTTTGAGCCTTACGACTTGATTATAAATCGAGTTGCATATGTATGTAAGTTATGCATAATGTTCTAAAACTAATGTGATCATACTTTGAGATTTCAAATTTAAATATTTTATGCATCACTACATTCAAATGTTTAGTTTTAATTGGTATTGAGTGAATCAAAGTAGGCTATGTTTTGGATTGTGGAAGTCCTTGATGGTGAATGCATAAAGTATTTATTTCAATAGGCCAATTAGTATGCATAGATAGAACTCACTCTTTAAGGTAGTGGTTCTCATGGGTTAAACCACCCCTTTAATTGCATTGTGTGAGGGTTTGAAGATAAGGAATAGGAGCAATATGCTATGCATACGTCTACAGATCATGTTATAATTCATGTTCATAAGTCTAAAGGGAGTTTCTACTCAATTATATTTTATGACAGACTAAGTTATTTAGATGTATGATGTTTTTATGATTGTGAATGTAGTGATTTATGCGACTTTTTTTTAGTTATGAGTTTCATTTTAAAAAGTTAGATTGAAGTTGTTTAAGTTAAGGTAGAAGGTTTAGCCCTTAAGTGAGCCTACCGACAATCCAGACAAAAGGCAAAAATGTAAATATCAGCCTAGAATTTGGGCAGACCTATCGAATGAGTACAAACAAACTGATGGTATGGGTACCAACTCTAACTTATATTAGAATCTTCAATTGACATCATCCACATTATCATTGATGGTTTAGTTGAGGTTCATCCTTTGCCTCATGTTTCATCTTCTTTTGGATAGTTTGGATTTTTATAGTCAGTTGATCATAACACTGCCTACCTCTACAAAAGAAAAGAAAACTCAAAGAAAAAACCTAAGTCACTACGGTAGATTATTTATCTGAAGCAGCCCTATAAAATAGTTGTCATACCCTAATAACATGTAAAGTAAATTTAGAGTGGCATCATGTAGGCTATTCCAATCAGTCTTGCAAAACAGGCTAGAATGATTCATTTTAATCTAAGAGAGGTAAATGTGTTTTTTTGGATTATTATCATTTTCATTTAGAGTCACTCAGTCAAGATGCCCATGGCTTTCTATCATCGTAAAGTTGTCAGATTCCATGATCTACTTAGTCCGGAGAGGCAGTAAATCCTTCTTCAACTAGAATATTCTTGTCAACAACCATAGGTTACATCCTCATTGAATCAAAGTAGTCCCAGGTAACAAGGTTAAATTTGTATTTGGTGATCTTTGTTCATTATGAATTCATCAAAGTTTTAGTGTCCTTTTTCAGAGTTTAAGGGGTTGAAAATTTTAGATTGCTTAAGACTTATTGACTAATTAAATTTTTTGATTTTGTTCTTATTTTTTATTTTTAAAATGACCTGGTAAAGATCCCATGGTTCCACCCTCCCAGGGTCATTTGTTTTGTAGTTTGAATAGTCATGAGTGACCAAAAGGTACTTTGTTTGATGTTCCTTCTCAAACCAGGTTGTGCTTTATGGTTGAAGTTTAAGTTTTAATCATTTTTAAAGTGTGTTTTATGTTTTGTTTTATATGCTTATTTTGTATTTTAGCCCATGTCGATTGATCAATCAACCTCCTTCATTGACTCGATCAATCAGTCACCACTAGCCCAATCACATCAATCAAATTCCTTTATCAACTCGACTGCTCGTCCAGCACTGGCCTGAGAGATCGATTGACCCTTTTTGTTATATCGATCAATCAGTTTCATCTAGTGTTTTGCATTTATGCTTATTCTCTTAACTTTTCCTGCATTATCACATCCACACTTAAAATCTCTTGTGCAGTTTTGAGTATATGTCTTCATATGCTCATAACAAGTTATTGTGCCTCCTACAGGTACATTACTCTATGCATTTGCTTCGTAGCATCCTTGTGTCACTTTTCACTATGTTAGAGGTTGTTTGCACTTGTACTTTCCACTCATGTGTATTTGTTTGCATATCATCCTGTATTCTCAAGATTGGCATGCTTGAAGCTTTTTTCTTTGGACTTGTGCTCTCACACAATCACCTTACATATTCACAGAGCATGTGAAGGGATGCATTTATATTAATCCCATTCTGAAAAATGACTCTTCCTAATGAGAGTCATGTCATCTCATTTTCTATGGCATCACCCATATACATCATGGTATCTTACACATGTCACTTGTCTCGGATAACACTTTGAAGGCCTCTAAATCCTCTAAGTACATGGTGTGTGTCCACTTCATCATATGACTACCACCTAGTATGCATCATGCCCCAAAAGCCTATGAATCCATTTAGTGTGTAATTTATCTCACTCATAGCACCACCTTGGTATTTCATATGTCTTGAGCTTTGCCTTTTAAATTATGCACTATTGGCACATTCATTATGGGAATATGCTACCATATACTTATAATGAATTTTTGCTATCTAGTGATTGCTCCTACCATCGACAGAGCGGTCATAATGCACTGGATCACTTTGCATCTGCATGTGCAATCTTGATGATCTGAATGATAGATTGGGGTTCTTAGATGAGTGATATACTGTTGGTTACAATGCCTTAACAAGTATTGCCTACGAGGATGACTTGGTGGGTAAAGTCAAGTGTCGCATTGTAACCAACATGCATATGTTTTGTTAAGGTTATAAGGGTTCTAATAGGTGCCACTTATACTTTTCTCCTCTTAGGACCAACTATAAAAATATATAAATATATTTTTTTATTATATATACATCATATTTCAAAAAATCTATTTTGAAACTATCTGCATCTTTAACTTGGAATATATGTAATGTCAATCTTTTAAAGGTTTTGTTTATATAAAACTTGCATATAGTGGTACCTTTTAGAATCTTTGGATCTTTATGACAAGTTTGAGAATGGCAACCCAACCAAAACATATGCCAATATCTTACCCATACCTTGTATGCACTTAGATGTTGTGACTAGGACATTACGTGTTAGATGGTATGTTAGGCTAGAACAAGGGTGTTAGGTAGTCTTTTTGATGTCCTAGCTATTATTCTTTGTTAGTTTGGTTGCTCTAACAAGGTATCTTTTTATTTGAAAAATTTTGTGGGATTATTGGGTTTTGAAATGTGAGCACTAGTATGTTAAGGGTGCTCTTCTTACAGGGAGCCATGTCAAACATGTAGGAGCATTAATAAGTTAAACAAACACATTTTCTGCAGGTGTTTACCTAGNCTAGGTAGTCTTTTTGATGTCCTAGCTATTATTCTTTGTTAGTTTGGTTTCTTTAACAAGGCATCTTTTTTTGTGTGCACAATTTTGTGGGATTATTGGGGTTTGAAATGTGAGCACTAGTATGTTAGTGGTGCTCTTCTTGCAGGGAGCCATGTCAAACATGTAGGAGCATTAATAAGTTAAACAAACACATTTTCTGCAGGTGTTTACCTAGCTCTCCTCTCACCGGACATGGTTCCTTACGTTACATACCTATAACCTATACTAACCTTCTTGTTTTGCAAGTCATGTCATTTTTTAATTTTATCATATTTCTCTTAGAGTCCTCTAGGCTTGAATTTGTATAAAAAATAAGGTACGAGTAAGGGTTCTGATATGTCTGTCGGGCGGACGTGACGAGGACTAGGAGCTGTAGGTTTGTGTCTTGTACCTTATTTTTGAATCCTCTTTGATGTATAACCTTATACCATGTATGTATATGCAGTTCCTAGATGCAGTTTTTGCTTTTTTAGAATATGGTGCTAACCTATTGGCACTCGGCCTCTCTATTCTTTTATGTTTGGCTTGCTTACTTTTTTGCATAGTATTCTTATTATTTCCTTGTTCATTGCTTATGGCTTTGTCTGAGAATCATGTGAAAATGCAACTTAGGCTCTCTAAGAACCTTAAATTAATTTTTTTACAAAATCCTAATAAAAGGTTAATATTAATCAAAATTTTGGACTAAAAAGTAAAAAGATTTTTAAAACTTGCTTTAACTTTTCTACATGGCCCTGTGGTTAGATTTAAAATTATTTGAAAAACATGGACATCACACAAGTCATACTAATAAGGCCTCCACATTAGGAATTATTAGACAATTTCATCATACTTGCATGTCCAAAGAAGAAGTCTTCGAGATTCTTCAATCTGTCTGGCCCAACATAGATTTCTACATAGGTAGTTGTCTATCGTGCTTAGGGTCTTAGAGGCTTCATTGATCTAGACTGAGAATAAGTATTTTACGAGAGTGTGTCAGATTAGTTAGTTATAACTCTCTTTTATTTCCACTTTAACGGCTTCCTTGCCACTCTCACACATATTAGCCCTACCTCTACCTTCTACCTACAGATGGTCTTAGGATTTAGAATTTCCTTCTCTTGACCTTAGTGCTACCAAGGTTCTCTAGGATGATGTAATTCATGGATTGCTGACAAGAGGCCTCAGGTTGTGTTGGGTTTACTACCTTTATGACTGGATAGACTTATGATCTTAATAGCTTGAGATGACGGATCTTTAGTATTTTACCTAGCTTTCTCTACCCAGTTAGGACTACTCTACCCCTAATTTACTTATCATGTCTCTCCTTTGACGCTTCGTTGATGTAGTCTCATAGACCTCGATTGCATACAGGTTGCCACTCATTTAGGATACGGTGATTCACCCTCTACCCTTATGGCCTTGTTAAACTTAGAAGCATATTACAAACTTTATGGAACGACTTGATTATTTGATAGGCCCCATTTGTCAGTGATCCATTACCCATTTGGGACCATAAGAGACTCACTGTCTACCAGGTAGCTTAGTGAGATCTTTGAGGGTAACAAGATGTTCTTATAAGATAATCATCTTTTATGACACCCCCTCACTAGTTGTCACCCAAATGTAAGCAACACTCCTTTAATCGAGAGTAATCTTGGGCATCGTGAAATATGTAATTAACAAAATGGGATACATCCCTTTTAGAGCTATTGATCCAAAGAAAAATACACAAATTTGTTTCTCTAGTTAGTTGAGTAGCTTATATGTAAGCATTTTTTCATTGATATTTGGTTCAAAATCTCTTGATTTGATCCTACTTGAACGTACACTCTAGACCTATCGCATGAGATTTACCTCACATAAGCTCTCCAGGTTCTTCCTTAAATTTTTCTACCTATTCTTTGTCTTGTTTCTCTCTTTTTAACATCTCTTCTCCTCAGAATTGTTTTGACAGTTCAAGAAAAAAAGTTTTTAGGAAAGAGAATCTTAAGAGGATGACTAGATAGGCTAGCAACTCTAATTTATAAAAAGAATTGAAATAGATTGGTGACTACATTGGGGATGAGTCTCTCTCTCCATTTTAAGAGTTATGCTTAGGGACCTAGTTCCTTTATTTGTAGCGTTACTATTTTTATATTTTTAGGCCTTGTTCTTTGGATCCACGTGTTAGTTTCTCCGGTTGGCAACTTCACACTACTCCGTCCCTCTTTCTACCCTCAACATGCTAGTAGTTGCATCTTCGGAGGAACTCGTGTTGTTTTGTAATTTTGATTGCTAGTTTTTGAAGCTTTTCTTGAAGCTTGATTGTTGTCATGTCGGCACTATTGTGGGTGTGGAGTTGCCCGTTAGAAGTTGTCAGTCATCGGAATCGAAATCTCATCGCTCGCTTCGGAAAGACATTTAATATATATATATATATATATATATATATATAAGTTATAGAAAAATATAAAATAAAACTGAACCCCATATTTTTTCATAGTTTAAATGAAAGAGGATTATACCTCAAATCCTATATCTATCCCGAAGAATAAACATAAGACTTGAGGATGAGTTTCAATCAAATAAACTAAGTAATATATGACATCCGTTTGGTCTGTGAAACCATTTTATTTGCCGATAAGTTCCCTTATTTAAAATGAAGAATTAAATAGTGTTTATATTAAGTTGGGTTTGGAAAAGCTTCCTATAAGGGCAAGCCGCTATATTTAATTACATCTTAGATAACCGAAGTCACCTAAGAAAACTCTCAATAAAAATAAAAAAATATTATCTTTAAGGAGGTCAAAGGATAGGACTTTTTAACGATATCGGACAAAGAGGTGTGAAAGGGGAATGGTTCAAATTTGGAACATTTTCTAGTAGAATCCAAAAAATAAAGAACAAGGGGATGTCATAGATCCGGAGGAGAACCTCAGTGACTTCCCAAGTTATCCTATTATTTGGCTTCAATTTGAGGAGAAATTATTTGAGTGTTTCATCCTGCAAACTTTATTTTTATAGCGCTTACATTCGTGTGAAACAATCACAAAAATAGTCTAGAAGATGTGAGGGCTTAGCTCATGACAAACGACGACCTCAGAATTCTAAGACGTGTTAGAGCTTATATTGTACAGTAGGGTCATACAAAGGCCTAAAGATAAGGTGAGGATTTATGTTGCATAAGCAAACAACCTCAAAATCCTATGACTTAGTTATTTAAATTTAAGAAAAGATATGCTATTGTAGATCCTCTTGCTGTTGAAGATGGTCGTGCTGCCCATGATGCTAGCTCCAAACTCCTCTTCGTGATAAGTTTAAGTTTTCTAATGTGTCAAATTATAATGTCAAATTAGATGGCCTTATGGTTATGGTTCTTAAATGTTATGGGGGTATATTGAAGTTGATTAGAGCGACACTGGTTAGGATCCCATGATTCCCTCGTTTTGGTACCGCTATTTTTTATCGGATTTACTTAGTCCAAATGAATTTACTAAACTTAACTTAATGAGTTTCATATTTTCATTTAGTCCGTGGGAAATCTTGCTAGCAACCATAGGTTACATCCTCCGTGGGATTCTCGATCATCTGATAGAGACAACTTTATTTAGTTGTAGTTGTTGTTTTGTGATGTTTATGATTAAATTTTGAGTTTTCTTTTATTTTGAATGTTGTGATAGTAAATTTTATCTTTATTGATTTTTAATTTTGGCTTTGGATTTGCGGCTATCCTATCAATTTTGGTTTTCATGCAAGGTGACATTGTTGTTTAACATGCAAGTTTTGTAAGTATAAAAAATACAGTGTGGAAAGTACAAGAAAAGACGATACTGTAAACTGTAAAAGCATACCTGGCAAGTCTTCTCATTCCACCACCTGAAAGGTCAGTACTTGCAAGGCGTGTATATAATATTGCAAGAAAATTTAAATTGCATGAGTAGATGAAGGTTTAGCTACCAAACCCCAAGCTATGATTTGGCTGGATCTTGGAAGATTCTAGTAGATGATCTTAGAATAAAAATATGGCAAGTCCAATTTGTCCTTCAGAATGTCTAATAGATTTCAAAATGCTCGATGCATGATCTTGGACCATTTTGAAGATCTCTTGAAATATTCTGAGTTCATTTTGAACTTATCACATTGTTTTATTAGTCATCCGAGGTTGAAGTGTGACTATTCCATTGCTCAGTGAAACCTGACAATTTAATTGTCCCAAGGATAGAGTACTCGATTAATTAATTGATGTTTCATTTAAAAGTTATGTGAGTGGGTGCCCCTAAGGCAAGTTTAAGTCATTCAAGATTATGATACCCATAATTAAGGTCAGGCTTGTAGTGTTTAAAGATGTTAGTCACCAATTATGTTCTTTTCTAAATCCAATCAATTGAGTTTAGACATTGAGCCTAGGTCAATACTAAGCCTTTAACAATCATGATAGGTGAAATGGTGATTATCAAGATTTTGATTTCAGTAACATATATCCATATTAAATGGTCAAACCATCATCAATTTTGGGCTTAAGAAAAGTAAACTATCATCTTTTTGACTTAAGCCCATGACTTAAGAATCGTTTGATCTTAATTGACTTCCAAGTCATGAAGATTATGATTTTTTTTTATATTGTGCATGGGGGTGAGTGAGTTTCTACTTTTTATTCCCATTGTATTTCAATCATCCAAACATGTCTATTAAGATCAAAATTACCCATTTTCCCTTAGTTAATCCTAAATTTTTATTAAGGCACCAAAGTTTGAAATGACCGTTTTGCTCTTGGGGCAATTAACCTCATAACTCATCAAACACAACTCAAATGATTTTGAGGGTTTAGAGTGTCATATCTATGAGGTAATTATAATGTTAGAGGAGAACATTTGGACCTCTTAAAATTTTGATTTAATTTAGATAATTATTTAAATTTAGAAGATAGGATTTTCAAAAGTTAATTTATTTAATTATCCAAAATAAAGTTTATATTCATGGAAAAGTTATTAGACGTTTCCTAAGGTCAGAGAAACACTTAGACGAACTTTAATGATTTTTTGAATCAAATTTCTATTATTATTATTTAATTTTTAATCAACTTCATTGATTAAATTAAATAAATAATAATAGTTTAACTACAAAATTCATTTTTATATTTTCAATAGACTTATCTAAATTCAGAAAACCAAGAGAATCAAATCTTATATTTTTATGATTTTAATTATTTTATTATAATTATTTTAATGGGAAAACATGAAAAATTCATTTTTTTAACTTAGAAAAATAAGGAAAAATGTAATAATAAATTCTAAGTGATCAGGGGACATGTCCACTCATTTTGAACCATTTTTTGTATTTTTGAAAATTTTGATTATTTTAATCATTTTTAATTCAAAATATATTTGAAAATTGAAATATTTTCATAAAAATGGGTTTTATTTTTATAAAATGCCCCTGATCACAAGGAACTCAGAAAAATAACTTTCATAATTTTTTTAAACATATTTAATTTAATATAATTATTTTTATACAAAAAAAGCAAGTCTTCTTTAAAAATTCACTTTAGTGTTTCGATTAAGTCAAATAATTTTGATATTTTGACAGTAAGTAAAAATAATTTTTAAGAACAGTGGGAAGTGATTTTGTCAATTTTTTATAAGAATATAATTTACATAAATTAATGTAAGTTATATGCATTAATTAAGTATAAAAATTTAATAGATGATTCACAACATCACAATATTTTTCTAAGCAACAACATCAAAAGTGACGACAATATCTGACTCAGGTTAGAAGAGCTTGTTAGCCTTGAGGGACTTAGGTAGCAGACCCAACAAAGCCTTGAATTATACCATGCCTGAATGGTTAGAGCTCTTGAGGTCCTTCATGGTTGGAGACTTAGTGCTAGCTCTACATTGCCCCATTGTGTTTCATCATCAAAATGGCAAGTTCGAGCCCACATGGAAAGGACTATTCGTGATCTCAAAAATCAATGAAGGAGGTGCCTACTTGCAGATCGATGCAGATGAATCTCATCCAATGCCTCTTATAAATGGGTGGTATAAGAAGAGATAATGCGCTTAGAATTTTCTTGCTTTTGATGTACTCATTGTACTTTACAACAAAATGATGTGCAAAGTGTTTGTACTTTGTAATCCAATTTTTGAGCAATAAAGAAATGTAATTTTTTATATCTTTTTATTATGTGAAGCTGTTGTAATTATTATATGCGTGCTAAAGGGTCATAATGGTTACATGTAATAGAAGTCATGTGTTTCTCTTAATTTGATTGTTGGTTTGCATTTCGGGTAATGTATAAGTGATGCCCAAGTAATGTGTGTGTGTATATACGTGTAATTACTTTAATTTCAATCTCCGGAGATGAACCGCATACTTGAACTGACCAGCAATTATGCAAATATTTAATTTTATGGCTAAAAACTTGAGCCACTTTAATTATGGTGACTGGTATGCAAAAAAAATATGTTGTAGAGTTTAGAATTTAATTGATAGTTCATAGACTTGGGGTGCTACAAAAGTGCTCATATCATTACAAGTAGTACAGGGTTTTCTTTTAAGACCAGAGTGTCAATCCCACAGAGAAGCAAGGTATAAATCTCTTAGTTTAATTCTAGTCTACTACTATCAGACCTAAGTTTGGAATTTCTAAAAAGTTTGGTTTTCCTAAATTTACTCAATTACTGTAAAATTAAAGTTAACTAAATTAAATAAAAACCTGATCTAAGGAGATTGGTTTAATTTTGGAAAGTTCTTAGATAATTAAAATCCCTCTCCCCTTGTAATGAGATCATAATCGGTATAGAAATCAAATGTTTAAGAGTTTAAATGGAGTTTTGTGACAAATAGGAACGTGCATATTTTTTACCCTATCTTGAGTGCATAAAGAATATTGACTAATCTAAGGTTAAGTTCCTAATTAATATGGTTATGTCGAGAAGATTCTAGCCCCTCACTTCCAGATTACTCATTGTGCAGGTTTCGAAATAAAGATTGAACTGCTTAAGATTCTAGCATGTCATCCTAGAATCACCAATTCTATGCCCATCAAAACACATCTCCCTATCTATTTGCAGTCCCCCTTGGACTTAGCTCCCTTCATCCTAAGGGTTAGGTGGTACCCAATAGTTGAGTGAAATCATCGCCTCACATCTAATTAAGTTTCACAACATATTTTAACATTATAAATAGTCTGTTTGCAAAGTAATTTAAGAATCAGTGAAAATACCATCACAATTTTTGAAATAAAAGAAATCTTCAAATCATTGTAATTCTACAAATGATTAAATCTAATCACATGGAGAAAGAGTAAGGAGAACTACTCTCTAAGCATGGAGAAAACACAATAGAAAATTCATTTAAATCAAAGAAAATTCACTAGAAAAGTGTTTACAACAATTATAAGATAATGAAGAACACAATACTTAGCTTTTTCCTTCTGAAAGAAAGATGAAAATACCTCCAACAAAGTCTCCTGCTGATCCACATAATGCTCATATAATTCATTATAGATATCTCTCAAAATCACTTACCAATCTCTCTTTAAGAGGTATAAACCTGCACCTCTTACTCCTATTTATGACCACTGGACGTTGTTGGAGTTTCCAAGAGTTTGAAAAGCCAAAAGGTACCTTTCCAATTTAAAAAAGGTGCCTTATAAACTCCTTTGGGCATATAGATTCTTACATAACCATTTTTGGTGCCTAGGCACCAGAATTGGTACCTAAGCGCTATTTTATAGGCGAGACTTGCACTTAGACACCACTTTCTGGCTCTTACGTGCCACCCTGCCTGCAACACTCCTGTTTCTCTTTGTTTCAGCTTCAATCTGCTCCAAGTGTTATACCTACAAGATAAACATAAAAATAACATTTCTTTAAAGTACAATTTGGTTCAAAAACATGTGATAATTGAAAAGGGGATTGAGCTTAGAATAACATATTAAAATGCACTAGATTAGAAATTTCTTTTTTTCTCAATTTAACTCCAAATAGCACCTTTTTTCTCCCTTTTCTTTAAAACTCCATTTCATGTACCTGAAACAAAAAACATATAAAATACCTTTCTTTAAAGTGCAACATCATTAAAAATGAGCATAAAATGTATATAAAAAAGTTGCACATTTTTAGGCGTATCAATTTCGCCAATTTTAAATGTTACTTGTCCTCAAGTAGCACTAAAAATTTTAAAAATATGTTGATTTTTGTTAGTGGGTTTCTTTAAGATTCCTAAAATTTTGTTCTAGAAATGTTATACTCCAACTTAGATGAATTTCCAGTAAATTTGATGTAATCTAACGTATCCCAATATTTAGTATTAAACTTAGGAATCCTCATTTCTATTTATTTCCAAAATAATTAAAATTTTTTCAAACTTTGGATTCTTAGATAAATCTTCATTTTAGAATTTATGACTTCTAAGAAAATAATTTTACTAATACTTTCTGAAATTAACCTTAAGATTGATCCTATGTTTTCCTCCTTAGAAAAATTCAAGTGAAATCAATTTTTAATTAGGGCCCTAATCCTCAAGCTTCTCCCCACATATTTTCTTTTTACTTTTAATTTTCTTTTTATTTTCATTTTATTTTCTTTTTCTTTTCTGTTTCTTTTTCTTTTCTTTCTACATCTTTTTAATCCTTACTCTTTTAAGTGAGGATTACTATATCTGGATTGACCTTTATTAGTTTTGAATTTCACTATCTCTTATCTAAAGTTAAAAAAATATTTTATATTCTTAACTTAAACTTTAGTATTATAATAAGAATTTTTAATAAAGTTTAAATTCTTTAAAAAGTATTATTCGAACAATCCTTAATTTTTCAAAAATTTAATTTTTCCTACTATAAATAGTAAAATCATTTCCCAACTATTTTAACTAAACATCTTAACTTTAGTTTCATCATTTTTTTAAAGGTTTTTACTAGATTTTCTATTTCCATTTCTATAATTAAAATTATATTAATTTTAAGATAACCCTACATAACAATAATCATTTTTTAAAATAAAATTTATTTGTACTTTCTCTTAAGACAAGTAAAGTTTAACTTTGCAATTTGTTTTACTTCCTCACCCAAACTTGAATTTTTAAACATTTTACAATCAATTCTATAAAATGTAGCAGGAAGAAAAAGTAAAAGCTGAATCTACCAACCACTACAACATCATATCAAATTCATATACATGCATATTTAGGATAGAATGATTACAGGAGAAAGTAAATCTAGCCTAAAACATGCTTACAATAATATTAAACCAAAGGAAGTATACTAACTTTGAAATTTATTTTTCTTCCTCCCCCCCGAACTTGATTTTTAACATGTATATCAATCAATACAAAAAATTTAAGGTTCCTTCAAATCTCCTTGTGGCGTCTAGATTTGTCCACAACCTTTTCTAGCACCAGGTACCAAAATTGGCACCTAAGTACCATTTTCTTGGGGAGACTGGTGCCTAGGCACCACCCTACTTGCAACGCCCTTATTTCTCTCTATTTTGCTCTGTTTCAGCTCCAATCCACTCCAAATGTTATACCTACAAGATAAATATGAAAATAACATTTATTTAAAGTGCAATTTCATTAAAAAACATGTGATAAATGTGAAAGATATTAAGCATAGAAAAATATATCAAAATACGTCAGATCAAAATTTTCTTCCTTGCTCGATTTGACTCCAAATTGTACTTTTTTCTCCATTTTCATCAAAACTCCGTTTCTTGTACCTGAAACAAAAAAAATGCAAAATATCTTCCTTTAAAGTGAAATATCATTAAAAATGAGCATAAAATTTATATTAAAAAGTAGAAAATTTTTAGGAGTATCAATAAGTCCTCTAGGGCGTCCTATGCATGGTGTTGTCGATAATTAGTAAGTGAGAAGCTATACTCTTCTCTTAAGATGCCTTTTGGCAACCCACGTTATGCATGGTCTAGAACCAAAATACCTACTCTTTGTGAGTATGGTAGGCATGCATGTTTTGATCATCCCACATGAATAATGAAGTAATTCACATCCCACTCGTCATAAATGAGTGTGGTAAATATCCTTCCACAAATACAGTTTCTCTTAAAGTTATACTTTTTTGAGTAGAAAACTATGCTACTCTAAACGTTTCTAGAATTTTTTCTGGACACATGAGTGATTCTTGTCATCTTGTTGGGAAAGGCATGTTGCATCGACTTCAAATTTTTCATTACCTAGTTGAACTGCCCAAGTGAGATACCTTCATACCTGCAATACATCCCTAGTGGAATCCTGACCAAAGGAAAATATGTTGAGATTTTCATACCTATTTTATACTATTTTTTATGATATTGCACTTTAANTTTGTAACTTTTCATATTAGCACCTACAATATTTCAGTGTTAAGTTTCAAAACAGAACCTTCAACAGGTAAGTCTTATCTTTATGTATTAATTATTTCTTTCAGCCTGTGTTTTCAATTTTTCATGCATAATCTTTTAAAAAATTTAAGTTTGGGGGGAAGAAAAATTCCTTTTTAAAGAAATAACTTAATTTTATTTGTTCTCAATTAGCTATTTTTAAAAAACAAAAAATTTAACATGACCTTTGGTAGTAGAGCCTAACTTTAGATAACTATATTTGTGTTTCTAAATATATAGTGAGCTTAAGTAAAAATTTTCAAATATAAAGGTTAATTTTAGATATTAAGGTATTTGGTATGAAAGAACAAGACTATTATATTTTCATTTTCAGTAAAGGAATTTGTATTTTTGAATTATTGAGAATCTTAGAGTTTCATTAAAAAAAAGATTGAAACTTTATAAAAAATCTTCAAAGCTAATATAAATTTTTAAAGTGAAGGAATGTGAAAAGTTTTTAACTTTAATAAAAGAATAGTGAAGTTCAAAATTATTAAAGGCTATCTAGATATACTAATCCTCATATAAAAAAAATAAAGAAAAAGAAAAGAAAAGAAAAATATATGAGGAGAAGCTTGAGGAGATGCCTAATAAAAAAAATTGGCTTCACTTGAATCAACTTAAGGAAGAAGGCTTAACTACATTCTCTAAACTCGTATTTAAGCATTAACATATTTACTAGTACATTTTTCATGAATTTTTTTTTCATATGGATCCTCTAAATAACTTTAGTACGATAATTTGCAAGTTTCCTTGAAAAAAATAGAAAATCAGAAATTTTAGACTTGACTACTGGACATTTTTATACCTTTAGTAATAATTTGAGTTATTTTAAATTTTTCTTAAGTTATGTTATGATATTCAGTAGACTAAAATATGGAAATCTAACAGTTAAAATCTTTACCATAAGTCATATTTTTATGTAGTAAATGAGTTCCTTGACGACAAGTAATATTTAAGTTTGGGGGATTTTGATACACCAAAAATATATGCATTTTTAGACCTATATTTTATATTCATTTTTGGTGATATTGCACTTTAAAGGAATGTATTTTTCATGTTTTATTTTAGTTTGATGATTTTTAGCACTTGGAGTAAAAAGGAAGTGAAAAAGAGAAATACTCAACGCCGACGGCGCCAGCATGGACGTCGATGGCTCCAGCATGGACTCCAACGACATCATTTGACAAAGAGCACAAATTTAATTCAGGCCACGGGCGCTGACATCGCCATCGTGGGTACCGATAGCGCTGAAGTTGGTGTAAGGCAAAAATCTTGAAAATTTGACGAATTTGGACACTTTTGGAAGAGTTTTTTGTGACACCTCTTGGAAAACTGACATTATGCTCTATTTAGAGTGGAAATTGATTAGAAAAAGGGTCTTCTAGTGTGTCATTGAGTTTATTTTCATGTTCTATTGTGTGTATTGTGTAGTGTGGTGAGTCTAAGTGTGATTTCTCCTAAGAGTTATTGGAGAGGGAGAGAAGTGAGAGATTTCTTCTTCCTTCCATATTCGAAGAGAGAATCAAAAGTCTTGTAAAGAGTGATAGAGTCCAAGAAGAGCTACAAGGGATTTACATTAAGATAGAGTTAAAGAAGAGTGGTGTTTGTTTATTATTGTTGTATAAACTTTCTTTTATTTATGAAATTTGTATTTTGTCATATCTTTCTCATGAGGTCTGAGTAGTTTCTTTGTCTTTCTCCCTACTCTGAGATATGGTGAAATGAAGAGACAATTTGGATGTGCCAATTTTAAAATATAAAATAAATTGTGATAATTTTTTCACTCCGTTCTTAATTTACTTTCGATTTGGCCGATTGAAATTTTAACATCTGTTGTGAAACATACTATCCGGGAAATGGAGTATGAGTTTCACAACAAAGTGAAAATCACATTTGAATATATGAAAGAGTATTTCGCTCATGAAATTGGGTGTAAATAAATAGGGAAATATATATTACTGGGCAAAGAATTGGAGATTCTAGGGTGATAGACTAAAATCCCCAATTTGGTCTTAATGTTTAAGAATTAAAGCGAGAGTTAGCCTTCAGGGGAAGGGAAGTGGGAGCTCTGGTGTGAGAGCCAGTATCCTCCCAGCCTAATCATGGATTTAGAGACTAATCCTAAGATTAGCCAATGATTCTCTATAACACTTGACTTAGGGTAGGAATTGAAATTGCTCCTATTTGGTGCAAGACAAATTAAAACCATTTATCTCCCTCATTTAACCACAAACTCATTATAGTGGGAAACATGCTTTCTCATATTTGATAACTTCGTCACAAAAATATAGTTTGGTAGTTATTGCTTAGCTTTGCTTTACAATTTTTCTTGTAGTTAGTAATTTAGTTTTGTTAGCATCATAAACATTTGAAATTTAGTGTAGTAGATTTTCTTTATCATTGTGAATTTCCTAATTTAAATTTTCATTACAAATTTACACCTTCCTCGTGGGATCAACATTTGGGCTTAATCAAAAAGTCCTATATTACTTGATAACGATACATATACTTGCGTAGAATCTCAACATAAATTGCTTCAATTTCTTATTCATAAATAACGAATTAAGTTTTTGGCGTTGTTGCAAAGCAGAGTCAACTTTATTAATTTTACACATCTATAATTTTGGAACCAGGGAGTAAAGAATATGTATGCTCTTATTTGTCACCATCTACATTAAATTCTAAGCATTTAAATCCTACTCATAATCTAGGTCATTACACATGAAGGGTAGTCTTTAACATCTCAAAATTGTCCAAACAAATTTATCCAGATAAGTTATATTTAGATTTAAGATTTTCATTTAGGAATAGTTATATAAAAATAACTTTATTTGACATTTCAAATTAAGGGTTGATAGTAGTTCACCATAATTATCCTATAGGATTTCATCCCTCGCTTCTTTATGGGATTGATACTGAAGTCTTAAAAAAAATCCCTATATTACTTGAAATGATATATATACTTGCGCAGTACCCTTATTGTGTAAAATATTTTCTAAATTTTATAATATTTCAATTTTGCACACTAGCTGCTAAATATAAATAGGGTCAAGTTTTTTGTCATCTTTGGGAAGTTAAATTATTATGTCATTGTGGGTCAGGTCAAGTTTTTGACGTCATTGTCAGGGAAGCTATGGTAAGAACTTTAGGAGAGTTTTAGTTGAGCCTGTAAGAATTAGATTTAGAAATTATAATATTATTATATAGTGTGTTTTAATTATTGTGTGTTTATTTTATAAAAAAATCCAAAATACCAAAAATATTTTTGATATCTGACATATTAGTTAAGTCTTTAAATTTGTATACGTAATTTAGGAGCTGCAAACCTTGAATTTTATGACTCAGATTTGGAAAAAGCTTTTAGGAAGATTATGAATGAGAAAAGACTCCATGAATTTAATGTAAAAATGGTGGATCAAAAAGATAATGAATATTCAGATTTGGATTATAATGCTAGTCAGAAACCCTTAATTATTGAGGAAAATTCATTTGGACAATGGATTGAAACTAGCAATGAGATACATAATCCTTATTCCAATTATTACAACCCAAATTAGGAAAATCATTTGAATTTTAACTGGAATAATAATTTTTGGGGAGAAGACCAATATTTGGAAGATAATCAATTTAATCAAACATGTAATTGGAAAAATCAGGATGATTTTAACGATGAACTTTCTTTAACTTATAGATTTAACTTCAACCCACAGAATAAAGAGAGTGAGTTCTTGTTAAAAGAGGTTGTGATTCAAATGAAGAGTCATTTGGAGAGTCAAGGGGCCGTAATATGAATGTATAAAACCAACTGAGGTAGGTTAATAATTCAATTAACAATTATCCTCTAGAGATTTTACCTAGTGACACTGAGATAAACCTTAAGGAGAAAAATGGTGGGCATGATATAACTACCCAATTAAGAGGTGAAAGAGAATTGAAGGATATGGTTCAAATAAATGTTGAGTTGAGAAAAGTGGAAAAAGTGATTAAAAGGCCAATGGAATAAATTTTTAAGAAATTAGAAAAACCTATTTAATCAACCAAGATATATATAGAAAGACCACCTTGACCATTTCCTCGGCCCAAAGGGGAAGAATTAGAAGAAACTTGAAATAGAAGAGTGGCCTAGTAGAATTTGATCCAGAATCTGTATTATCTAAAGAGAATCTGATACAAAATTTGGGAGATCTTGAACTATCTTATAGAGATCCATCTCATATAAATTTCAAGGATAATATTACTATGCAAATTGAGAAAATCTTTAGAAGAATATTGGATCTAGAAAGAAACACGAGGAATAATGATATGAATCAATCTGGAAAGGAAAAATAAAAATAAAAATTAAAACTTGAAGATTTCGTAGGAATCCCTGGATCTGGAAAAGACTGGGTGATTGATTAAGGATCACTTAAATTGAATTTTGATTCATGAGGAATCATTTGTTAGGCTGGCAATGCTAAACCTATCACTTTGTAGAAGGCAACCCATAGTTATCTTTTTAATGTGTTTGTGAGTTATATTTGTTTAAGGTTTGTTGTGTTTGTTTTTTTGTGGACTAATCAATTTGATTGATGTTTGTATTATTTGTGGATTGATTTGATCTTTGTGTGGTATTATGGATTGTTTGGTTTGATTGATGTTAGTGGATGTTTATATTGTTAGTGGTTTGATTTGATCTTTGTGTGTCATGAGGACGGTGATTCCTTGACTTCTTATTACTACACTTGTTTGTTCTCTTATAGTAGTTGGATTAATGAGTCCACTATGATATAGGTCTCAACTGAATTTTAATTTTACCAGAGGCAGCTTAAATTTGGACAGTGAAACATCCATCTCAATTTTGTTACTTTATTTCATTAACCTTGTTTTCAGTTGGTAGGAGTCATGAACCTATTTGATGAGGAACATGTGGATGATCTTACACAACCCTTATAATTATTTGAGGTGCTTAAATTAAGGAGATAAGGTGATGCCGGAGGTTGGTGCGTGCGAGCCAATATATAGGAGATAATCATGTCCAAGAAATTAGACTCTATAAAAACATTTTAAAGTACCCAATATATCAGTGTAATGATTCCATTATAAATTGGAAGTAATGTAGTAAGATGCTATGAGTTAAAGGAAGAATTTACCTTATTTATCATGTATGCTTGTGTTACAATAATATATAGGACTTAGAGAATACTTAAATATATATTTTTATGTTGATTTCTGCTATGCTTTTTTGACCTTTCTTTAGTTCAATTTTATTTTGGCAAGTCTAGTTTAGATTTACCTTCTATTGCAAATTATTTTGTCCTGACGAATACTTGTAGATGTTTCTAATAGACATTTGTGATAGTAGAATTTTTAAACTTTTTTTCTTCATGCCTTATAATTTCTGTACTAAATGTTATACATGTTAAAAATCAAGTTTTGGGGAAGGAAGAAAAACATAAATTTCAAAATTAGAATACTTCCTTTTAGTTTAATATTATTGCAAACATGTTTTAGGCTAGCTTTACTTTCTTCTGCAGTCATCGTATCTTGATTATGCATGTATATGAATTCGATAGGATGTTGTAGTTACCAGTAAATTCAGCTTTTATTTTTCTTCCTGCTACATTTTATGAAATTGATTGAAAAATATTTAAAAATTCATGTTTTGGGGTGAGGAACAAAAAATCTTTCAAACTTAATTTTATTTGTTCTCAGTACCCTGTATTTAATTTGATATCACTTTTAAAATGACTTGTGCTATGTGGTGTTATCTTTAGGTTACTATAACATTGATTTTACTAATGTTAGAAGTAACTTAGTTGGAATCCTCAATACGCCTAAAATATATAGTATTTTTAGACACATTTTTATTCCTATTTTTGAGATATTGCGCTTTAATGGAAGGTATTTTTATGTTTTTCTTTCAGGTACAGATAAAAAGGTGAAAAATGCTTAAAGGAGTGAAAAAGGATCAAATTTAGAGCAAATAGGTGAAAAATGTGCAAAAGTGTTTTGGCGCTTAAGCATCAGATCCGGCTCTTAAGTGCCAGGTAAAAAGAAAAGGTCGCGCCTAAGCATCTGAGGCCCCATGCTTAAGCACCAGTGGCAGTTATTGGATGAGTAAATTTGGTTTTTGTGAATTTTGAAGAGGTTTTTGAGGCACCGATTGGCATAATAGGTGGTTACAACCACCATGGACGAAAATTATTGTGAAAGGATGCATCTCTTCGGGAAATACATCGAATCATGACACATTTTGAATAGATACCAAGACACCTTTTGGAGAATTATAAAAGAAGGAAGATTGGGACTTTGAAAGAGGTCTTGAAAGTACTGGGAAAGTTTAAAAGTTCAAAAATTAGGGAGTTAGTTGGAGAGATTTTTAGGCATCACATATTTATCCTTTTTTTATTTTAGTTTTATATTGAGAGTGTTGTAAAAGAGAAGAGATTCAAAGGAACTTCAAGAGTTTGGTAGAGGACTTGAGATAAGTTTTTATCTTTTGTTTTAGACTACTTTCAATTTTATTAAAACTTGTTGTTGGTTTGACAATGATTTCTACTTTTAAACTAAAGTGTGGTTTTGTTTTTTCATGGATTATGAGTAGTTTTCTTTATCTTTCTCCTTAAAATGATAAGTAATTAAAGTGTTAGGATTTTGAGTATTTTTCTTTATCTTTCATCTTAAAATGATAAGTAATTAAGTAATGGATAAAATGAGTAGTTTTCTTTATCTTTCTTCTTAAAATGATAAGTAATTAAGTTTTGGATGGAATTTGTGAGACTTCTTATTGGTTTGACAATGATTTCTACTTTTAAACTAAAGTGTGGTTTTGTTTTCTCCATGGATTTTGATTTGACAATGATTTCTACTTTTAAACTAAAGTGTGGTTTTGTTTTCTCCATGGATTCTGAGTGTTCTTTATCCTTCTTCTTAAAATGATAAGTAATTAAGTTTTGGATGGAAGTTGTGGAGAGTAATGATCTTTAATGTTAGAAGAAGTTGTGATGATTTAAATCCATGTACTTTATTTACTTCTTGATTTGGCCAATCCAGATGTTAAAATTTATTGTGAGAATATGTAAGAACCGGGCTGGTATTGTCTCAGTCAACAATTAGAATGAATCATATGAGATTGTATGAATGAGAATGTAGTTCATATGGTTGAGTGCAAATAAATATGGAAATATTCATTGAAGGTTGTAGAGTTAAAGGACTTTAAAGTGACAGGTTAAAGCCCCCAACTTGGTTTATTATTTTTGGTTCTGATACGAGATGTTAGCCCCTAGGTGGAGGGAATTAAGGGAACTCTAGAGTGAGAGCTAGTATCTTCCTTGCTTAGCCAGTCTTCAGAACTATTCAAACTTTAAATTAGCCAATGTTTTTTATAACATCTCTAGTAAGGGTAAAGAATATTATTGCTCTTATTTGGCACAACACAATATGCATCCTTCCATAACATAATTCCTATACTTATTTCTGATTCATTATAAGGAGAAAGATATTTTCATATTTAGTGATTTTCTTCTATAAAAACTCAAGTTATCTTTTTAAGTTTGTCCTGTTTTTGTCAAAATATTAAAATTACCAAAAAATTTAAACTTTCTTTACTGCGAAAACGTCTTTTTTTAATTTAAATAATTATCTTTTTAAAAATAGAAAGTTTTCCAAAAAGTGCATATTGCATATCTTCCATGTTGGTTCGATATTCAGGTCTTAATAAAAAGTCTTATATTATTTGATAACGATACGTATACTTGCGTAGTATCCCAATATATATAAATTAAAAGTTAAATTCTTATTTTTCTTCAAGATCAAGCTTTTTGTTTTGTTGCGAAATAAGAAAATATAAGTGAAAATATAATCATAATTATTGTTATACTGTTGCATATAAGCTGTTATCGGGGATCAATCCTATGTAATGAAACAGTTCTAGAGTTAAGATATTTAGTATGAAACATTAGGAAAATGATTTTCTATTTATGGTAGAAAGGAGTTAAATATTTGAAAAGCTAAGATTCTTAGATTTATACTTAATGAGAATTGAGCCTTTATTGAAACTTTTTTCAAACTAATACTTACACTTTTAAAAAAAGTGAGGGAAAGTTTTGAGTTTTGAATTTTAGAAAGAGGATAGTGAAATTTAAAACTATTAAAGGTCTATCCAGATATAGTAATGCTAAGAAAAAAATAAGGGGATAGAAAATGATCCTTAAATAAAAAGAAAAGAAAAATAAAAGTATAAAGAAAACAAAAGTGAGGAGAAGATTGAGAAGAAGCCTAATCAAAAATTTGTTTCACTTGAATCTTTTTAAATGAAAATACCTAGAAATAATCCTGAACTTATTCTTATTTCAAAAAAGTACTGGTTAAACTGGTATAGATAAGGTGTTTAAATTCTCTTTTTAATTTTTCTTTGAATCTTTAGTTTGACAAATTTCAAAAACTTTTGAAGTAAATAGAAAATTAGGATTCCTCTGTTGAATATGAGATACTCTTACACTCTAGTTATAATTTGATTTACTAGAACTTCTCCTAGGTTAGACTATAACATTTCTGAGATAAAATTATAGGAAACTCTACTCAAACCCACTACCTCAACTCAACAAATTTGGTATTTAAAGTTATAGTGTTACTTGAGGACAAGTAACGTTTAAGTTTGGGGGAATTGATCCACCTTAAAATTATCTATTTTTAATATACATTTAATATTCATTTTATGCATATTTTTTGGTGATATTCCACTTTAAAGTAAGGTATTTTGCAGGTTTTTGGTTTTAGGCACAAGGAATAGAGTTTTAGCGAAAATGAAGAAAAAATAATGCAATATGGAGCCAACATGAGCAAGGAATAAAAATTTGATCTGGCGCATTTTGATATGACTTTATGTGCTTAATTTTCTCTATATTTATCACATGTTTTTTAATGAAGTTAAACTTTTAAAAAAAGTTATTTTCATGTTTGACTTGTAGGTATAACACTAAGAGCAAATCAGAATTGAAACGGGGGGCAAAATGAAGCCAAAAAGGAGCAAAACAAGTGTGATGCCCGTAGGGTAGAGCTATAACGTCGGATTCTTGTGCTATAAAGCCAGAAACAACTATAAATAAGTGTTATACCGTTGTTTCTAGTTCCATAGCACTGAAATGGTTTTTGGATGGCTTTTGGGTGATTCCGGGTCATTCTGGGATGTTCTGGAAGCTTCTGGGTAGTTATGCATGCCTCATGGAGTGATTCAATGAATCTAGACACTTTAAAAAACTTTTGAATGAAGAGATGTGTCTCTTCGAGTGAAAGAGTGTGTCTCTTAGAGTGAAGGGGCGTGTCTTTTGGAAAAAGGATGTGTTTGACTTCTCTTTAAATAAGGGGTTGATGCCTCTCTTGAGAAGTAATTAGTGTGTGTCTTTTGGAGGAGTCTTTAGTGAGATTGAGAGAGAGTTTGGCATGAGTCTATGACAATATATATTTCTCCATTTTCTGAAGAGATTGGTGAGGAAGTTTGAGAGATATGAGTAAGGAAGTATGAGTGGCGCATGGATCGGCAGGAGACTTTGGTGGAGAGATTTTTCATCTTTCTTTCAAAGGGGAAAAGCTAAGTATTGTGTTCTTCATTATCTTATAATTGTTGTAAACACTTTATAATGGATTTTTTTTATATTTAAATAAATTTTCTGTTGTGTTTTATCCATGCTTTGTAAGTAGTTTTCTTTACTCTTTTCTTTTAATATAAAGGAGTGACATGTGTAGGAAAGTTTGTTTCATGATAGAATTATTTTTATTTCCATGTAATGAGTAATATCTCTCCTTTGGTTCATTTACATAACTTAAGTGGCAATAGGTTATATTAAAATTTGATGAAAGTGAATCTAAGAATCGGGAGAGCGATGATCTTATAACTTGAGTGCACTCACATTGACCGGTTGGCTAGTAAAATAGTTTAGTTGGCAATGCAACTTTAAGAAAATATAATTTAATTATTTGTTTCTATTAGGTTTTTCTAGGTGATAGATAGTTGCATAAAACTAATAGAATACTAAGGGTCTGTTTGGGGCAGCTGCAGCTTATCCAGCTTATCCTGATAAGTTGCTTATCCTGATAATTTGGTGATAAGCAGCTGATTCGGATAAGTTGTCTGTCTGTTTGGTTTGTGCATTTAGAGAACAGCTGATTCTTGAAAAATGACAAATATGCCCTTGTTCCGGATAAGCTGAAAAGAAAAAAAGAAGAAATTTTGAGCCTAAATTTTTTTTCTCACAATTGTTCAAGATAAGCTTTACATTCATCAGATTAATTTTGCTTCAAAATATAATCATATATTAATTAATTTTGCTTCGAAGTCCTCTATGTAGAATTTTTAAGCTCTTGGAATTTCTATGAAGACATTCATCCATCAAGGGTAACTCATTTCTATCTACCTTTCATCACAGTGAGCGAGGCAAATGGAAGCAGAATTAAGCTTATAGGCTACAAAATCAGCAATAATTGAATTACTAAAAAGTGTAAAAACACGCTGAGATGAAAAAAAATCAATCAAAAGCAAAGTAACAAACAAACAGTCCTCCGCATATCTTCCAATTCAAAGCCAAAATTTTTCACCAATTTTCTCAATTCAAAATCAACAAACCCACTTACCAAATGAGGAACACTTATTAACGCCTTCGAGAGTGACGACAGCGGTGAGGATGAAGACGAAGGGCAAAAGAAAAGCAAGGACATAGTGAAGTAATGTCCTAGGATGCCGAACAGGGAATCGACTAAAGCATTAGTAGCAAATACGACATAGGATGTCGAACAGGGAATCGGGTGGGATCAATGAGGCGGGAATCGACTAATGGCGACGCAAAGAAGAACCGAGGAGATGAGAGGGAGAGGAGCGATGGAGAAGCAGCAAGGGCAATGAGATCTCACGGAGGAGAAGAAGGGCATGAGAGGGATTTTTCCTAAACGCACTTCATCGAAGCGGGACGCGTGGTCGATCCCGCGTCCCGCTTCTATTTAGAAATTAAGACCGGCATTTTCAGCGTGCCCCCTAATCGCACCAACCAAATGCTTATCTTGCGTTTTCAAAACGCCAGACACCACAATAAGTTGCGCCAAACACACCCTAAGTGTACATACACACTCAAAAGAGGGTATGTAGTCATATGTCCCTTGTTGACACATAATTTATTAATTTATTATATCAATCCTTTACTGCTTATGTCATTATCTTCATTTTACTTTTCTTTTGCAATGAAATAGATGCATGTTTAGGAATTCAGATTTGCTTAGATATTCTTTTATTTAATTAATGTGATGGTATTTTCAACGACTCTTAATTTTTTTTATAAACTGATCACTTGTAAAGTTAAAATTTGTTGCAAAACATAATGGCCAATGTTCTTTGCTAGCACTGAGATGGGGTAAATAATATGTATGCTCCTATTTTTCACTAGCTACAACATTTAATTCCTACTCATAATCAAGGTCATTAAACGTGAAGGGCGGTCTTTAACATCTCAAAATTCTCCAAACCAATTTATCCAGATAAGTTATCTTTAGATTTAAGATTTTAGGAATAGTTATAAGAAAAACCACTTTAATTGATGACCAAAGAAAAATATGTTGAGATTTTCATACCTATTTTATACTAATATTGATGATATTGCACTCTTAAAAAAGGTATTTTTGATGTTTTATTGCAGGAATGATGAATTAGGGTCATTGGAGCAAAAAGATAGAAAGGTATTTTTGATGTTTTGTTGCAGGAATGATGAATTAGGGTCAATAGAGCAAAAATATGCAAAAAAAAATATGTTGAGATTTTCATACCTATTTTACACTATTTTTTATGATATTGCACTTTAAAGAAGGTCTTTTTGATGTTTTGTTGCTGGTATGTTGAATTATGATCATTGGAGCAAAAATATGCAAAAATGAGCGAATTTGGAGCAAAAAAGAGCAAAATATGAAGATTTGAACTAGGGCATCGATGGCGAGTCCAACGGTGCCGACGGTGGGTTTTTCTTGAGAGTCCATAATCAAATATTCTAGAAGGTCGCCGACGACGCCATTGAGGCCATCGACGGTGAGAACGACGGTTCTCTTAACAGGTTCATTGAATATGGACGATTTTTGAAGAGACACTTAGAAAACTCTTGGAAAACTCTTCTACAACTTTAAGAGAAACATTTGGGCCAAAAAAAGAGAAGCCCCGTGGTGGTGTCCGCTGAGTTTTTGTTGTTTGTANTGTTGAATTATGGTCATTGGAGTAAAAAGATGCAAAAAAGAGTGAGTTTGGAGCAAAAAGGACCAAAATACGAAGATTTGAACTAGGGCACCGATGACGAGCCCAACGGCGCCGATGATGGGTTTTTCCCGAGAGTCCAGAATCAATTATTCTAGAAGGTCGCCGACGACGCCATCGAGGCCGCCGACGGCGAGAACAGCGGTTCTCTTAACAAGTGCATTGAATGTGGACGATTTTTTAATGGACACTTAGGCAACTCTTGAAAAACTCTTATACAACTTTAAGATAAACATTTGGGTCGAAAAAAGAGAAGCCCCGTGGTGGTGTCCGTTGAGTTTTTGTTGTTTGTAGAGTGTAGAGAGTTTAATTTAGGGTTAGTATTGTGAGAAATTCTTTGAGAGATTGTAAGAGTGGAGGGAAAGTGAAAGATTTCTTCCTCCTTGCCGCTTCGAAGAAGAATTCTGTGTGCTGAAAGAAAGGAAGAGATTCAGAGGAACTTCGAGGAGTTTGCTTGTGGAGGAATTATAGATAAGTGGTATTTGCTTATTGAAGTTTGTATGACTTTGCTTTTATATATATGTTCTAAGTTTTGCCGTATCTTCTTTATGAGTTCTGAGTAGTTTTCTCTATCTTTCTCCTTGTCTTGAGATTCTGTGAAATGGTTATTTAAATTGGTTGAGCCATGAGAATTTTAAAGAAGTTGTGATGATCTTTTCACGTAGATCTTAATTTACTTTCAATCTGGCCAATTGATTTGTTAAAATTTGTTGAGTTTTACAACTAAAGTGAAGATNGTGGAGGGAAAGTGAGAGTTTTCTTCCTCTTTGCTACTTCGAAGAGGAATTCTGTGTGCTGTAAAGAAAGGAAGAGATTTAGAGGAACTTCAGCTTCAAAGAGGAATTCTGTGTGTTGTAAAGAAAGGAAGAGATTCAGAGGAACTTTGAGGAGTGTTCTTGGGGAAAAATTAAAGATAAGTTATATATTTGTTGTAGTTTGTATGACTTTGATTTTATATATGAATTTCGAGTGTTGTTGTGTTTTCCCCATGAGTTCTGAGTAGTTTTCTATGTCTTTCTCCTTGTCTTGAGATTTGTGAAATGGTGATTTGAATTGGTTGAGCCACAAAAATATTAAGAAATTGTGATGATCTTTTCACTTCGATCTTAATTTACTTTCAATCTGGCCAATTGATAAGAAATTGTGATGATCTTTTCACTTCGATCTTAATTTACTTTCAATCTGGGCAATTAATTTGTTAAGTTATGTTGAGTTTTACAACTAAAGTGAAGATTACATCCAAGATTCAAGGCGGTCAAAGCCCTTGGAAGTTCAATCTAGCCAATTGATTTGTTAAAATATGTTGAGTTTTACAACTAAAGTGAAGTTTACCAATCTGGTCAATTGATCTGTTAAAATATGTTGAGTTTTACAACTAAAGTGAAGATTACATCTCAAGATTCAGGGAGGTCAAAGCCCTTGAAAGTTGGGTGCAAATATGATAATACATCCAAGATTCTGGGAGGTCAAAGCCCTTGGAAGTTGGGTGCAAATAAATAGGGAAATTCAATCTAGCCAATTGATTTGTTAAAATATGTTGAGTTTTAAAAAAGATTACATCCAAGATTCACCCAATTAATTTGTTAAAATATGTTGAATTTTACAATTAAATTGAAGATTACATCCAAGATTCAGGGAGGTAATTGAATTCTTAAAATATGTTGAGTTTTACAACTAAAGTGAAGATTACATCCAAGATTCAGTAATTGATTTGTTAAAATATGTTGACTTTTACAATTAAAGTGAAGATTACATCCAAGATTCAGGTTTTGTTGAAATATGTTGAGTTTTACAACTAAAGTGAAGATTACATCCAAGATTCAGAGAGGTAAGAAATTGTGATGATCTTTTCACTTCGATCTTAATTTACTTTCAATCTGGGCAATTAATTTGTTAAGTTATGTTGAGTTTTACAACTAAAGTGAAGATTACATCCAAGATTCAAGGCGGTCAAAGCCCTTGGAAGTTCTTTCAATCTGGCCAATTGATTTCGATCTTAATTTATTTTCAATCTGGCCAATTGATTTGTTAAAATATGTTGAGTTTTACAACTAAAGTGAAGATTACCAATCTGGCCAATTAATTTGTTAAAATATGTTGAGTTTTACAACTAAAGTGAAGATTACACAATCTGGTCAATTGATCTGTTAAAATATGTTGAGTTTTACAACTAAAGTGAAGATTACATCTCAAGATTCAGGGAAGTCAAACCCCTTGGAAGTTGGGTGCAAATAAATAGGAAAATAATATTATCGGGCGTAGAATTAGAGATTTTAGAGTGTCAAACTAAAATCCTCAATTTTATCCTATTGTTTGGGTGCTGAAGTGTAGATGTTAGCCCTCATGTGAGGGGAACGTGGGAGCTCCGAAGTGAGAGCCGGTATCCTCCNGTATCAGGTGTAGAATTGGAGATTCTAGAGTGACAGATTAAAATCCTCAATTCGGTCCTATCGTTTGGGTGCTGAAGTGTAGATGTTAGCCCTCAGGCGATGGAACGTGGAGCTCTGAAGTGAGAGCCGGTATCCTCCCAGCCTAGCCGCAAAATCAGTAAACAAGCATAGGATTAGTCAATGTTCTTTATGCTTGGACCAAAGGGTAAAAAATATGTATGCTCCTATTTGGCACAATNAATTAGTCAATGTTCTTTATGTCTGGACCAAAGGGTAAAGAATATGTATGCTCCTATTTGACATCAATTTGAACTAATTCACTTTATCCATTCACTTTAATTTCTTGACAAGGAGAAGGATGCTTCAATTTGAAATAATTCACTTTATCCATTCACTTTAATTTCTTGACAAGGAGAAGGATGCTTTCTTATATATTTGAATATCACGTCGAACCTTCATTAGTATAATTAATTATTTAATAATTATTAAAATTACATATTTATTTCAATTAAACCCTCATTAGCATAATTAGTTATTTATGAGTTATTAAGAAAATTACATATTTATTTCAATTGTCTATTATTAACCCTAACTTTCTATCATTAGTTATTTATTAGTTATTCAAATTATTTACTTATTTCAATTGCCTATAAAACCTTCATTAGCATAATTAGTTATTTAATAGTTATTAAAATTATATATTTATTTCAATTGCCTACCCTCATTAGTGTAATTAGTTATTTAAGAGTTATTAAAATTACATATTTATTTCAATTGTCTATTAGTGACATATTAGTAAAATTAGTTATTTAAGAGTTTAAAATTACATATTTATTAAATTGCCGCACTTTTTTTTAGTAGAATTAGTTAATTAAGAGTTTGTTAAAATTACATAATTATTTTAATTGTCTATTAGTGACAAATAAATAATTTGAACTGTATTGTTGTGATTAAGTATTGATTTTCTAAATCCTAGTTCGTAGCCTCTAGTATTACTCCCGTGTGGGATCGATATCCAGGACTCCATTAAACCCGTGTATTACTTGAGCGATACATATACTTGCGTTGATTAGTGTGACTTTGTAATTATTGAATATTTTATACACATTTTTATCAAATCTATAATTGTTATCAAGTTTTTGGCATCGTTACCGGGGACTTAAATCTTCTAGCAACAATATCAAATTCTTGTATTTTTAAGCATATATAAAGTTGCTGTCAATTGACATTCCAAACTAAGGTCTGATAGTAGTAGACTAGAATTAACCTATGAGGTTTCTTTCCTCGCTTCTCTGTGGGATCGATACTAGGGTATTAAGAGAAATCCCTATATTATTTGAAACGTTACGTATATTTGCATAGTACCTCTAATGTGTAAACTATTTTTTAATTTTTATAATATTTTGATTTTGCACACTAATTGCTAAATATAAATGGGGTCAAGTTCTTGGCCATCTTTTGGAAGCTAAATTACTACGTAATTGTGGGTCAGGTCATTAGCTCAACATAGATTTATACTTAGGTGGTCATCTAGTACATCTAAGTTGTTAGAAGGTTTTTCGACCCAAACTGGGTGTAAGTCCTTTTGTTATGAGGGTTTTCCAGCTTTATAGCCGAACTGCCCTTTCTCCTCTTTTCTGGTGGCATCCTCACCATTTTGGTAGTTATAATTCTCATCTCTTGAAGATTCACCTGATAATCATATGATAGAGTTTCATTTCTCTTACCTTGGTGCTTCTGAGGTCCCTCATGGACGACATAATTCACATATTACTAATCAGAGATCTCTGGAAGTGTTAGGTCGAATACCTTCATGATCAGGTAGACTTAGGGTCTTAGTGGCGTGGGATGACAGGTCTGTGGTACCCTGACCCATTTACCTTCTCCTTCTAAGGACTACACCCTTCTTTTGACTACCCCTATCAAGCTCTATCACTCATGTTGTCTTCGTTGGTATCAATATGATGGCCTGATTACCAATATGTTATCGCCCGTTTGGGATACGATGATTTGTCCTCTACTTATATGGCCCGTATGTGCTTTGACATGTCAGGAGTCCCATCTGTATTATTCAATTATTTTGCAAGCTCCAAATGCTGATGAGTTTTGTTACCCATGTAGGGACCATGAGAGAGTCACTCTCCGCTCTATGACTTAGCTAGAGCTTTAAAAGTGTTAGAGCATTTCTTTGTGAGATAACCTTCTTTTGATAGCCCTATGCTAGTTATTACTACTAATGTAAACAAAAATCCTTTAGAAAAAGAGTATCCTTAAATAATACCAAGATGTAATTAACCAAGTGGGATACGTTGCCTTAGAAGCACTCTAGACCTAAGAACATGAAAACACACCTGAATCTCTAGTTTTGGGTAGTCAATGTAGGTATTCTTTTACAGATTCTGGTCCAAGATGCTTACACCTGATCTTGTTTGAGCATACATAATTGGACAATCCTTGTGAGTTTTATCACACGTAGACTCTCTACATTCTTTCTCTTGTTTGTTCACTTCGTTGTTTGTCTGTCTCTTTCGGTTCTTCTCTTCTCATGATCATTCATATGATCCAAAAGAGAGATTTATTCAAAAAAAGAAAGCATACAATGATAGATAAATTGATGACTCCTTTAAAAAATATAATGAGAAAAAGAGTGAAAATAGTGACACCACGATGTCTAATCAACATACAAACTAAAAACTACCCCTCAACGCTTAAGCGACAAAAGCTAAGACTTAAGTTAGGCGATGAATATTTCAAATTTACTAAAGAATGGTGGTGGATTTTTTTATTGTAGGGGCCACCATTGACCTCGAAAGATTTCTATTTAAATGATGGGATACTGCATTTAAAGAATATTACATCATTCCTAAAAAAAGAAATATTATCTTGGAACATATCTAGTCAATCAAATGATGAAAATTTTTTGCGTTTTATGGATTTGTAGAACCAAGATTATTTTCTTATCTCATGGGCATAAGCTAAGGCTTATTTTTTTTAGAGTCTAATATTCCTATGAGGGAGCTCCCTCATAGTTAATTACTTCTCAAGAATTAGTCCTAAGAACACTCTTGATAAAATTTATGCCTTATATCTCTCTTGTTCATTAGTGAATGTCTGTGAGATAGTCAATCTTGAGACTTAGATGAAAGAGTAAGCTTGAATATGAGTTAACTTCACTTGAGTTGAGCAGCTTCAATCTGGTTGAGTTAATTTCCATTTTAAAAGTTCATTTTAAGTTAAAATTTAATCTAAGTTGGTTGTTGGATTTTGGAAGAGGAGATTAAACTTTCAAATTTTATTTGATGGGAAATTAATCTATTAAATTTGTTAAATTTTTAAATTTATCTAAGGATTAATATGATTTATTTTAAAATTTCATTTTAAAAGTGCAAAGGTTTTAATTATTGGTTGAAGTTTATTAGAATGTATTAAAGTTGGTTGAATTTAAAATTAATTGTTGAAGTTATTTAATTTAAAGAGGTTTGAAGCTTTAAAATTTATTAAGGCTTGTTAAAATCCANGCTAGGCCACCGACGGCGCCCTCGACGCCGCCGACGGCGAGATTTTCCTGAGACTACAGGACAAAAATTATCTAGAATCCCGCCAATGGCGCCCTCAAGGCCGCCGACAGCGAGATCAACGGTTATGCCTACTCAAGCTTTGGATGAGGCTAAATTTTAAAGGGATGCTTAGGCAACTCTTGGGAAAGCTCATCCACAACTTTAAAAGAACATTTTGGCTAAAAATGGAGAAGAGAGGAGGTATTCTAGGAATTCTAAAGTGTGCTAGAGGCTTTGAAGGTTACAATTAGAGTGTAACAATTGTGAGGAATTCTTTGAGAAATTGTAAGAGTGGAGTGAAAGTGAGATATTTCTTCCTCCTTTGCTACTTCGAAGAGAAATTCTGTGTGATGTAAAGAAAGGAAGAGATTCAGAGGAACTTCAAGGATTGTTCTTGGGGAGAAATTAGAGATAAGTTATTCACTTGTTGTAGTTTGTATGACTTTGATTTTATATATCAATTCCGAGTTTTGCTGTGTTTTCCTCATGAGTTCTGAGTAGTTTTCTCTGTCTTTCTTCTTGTCTCGAGATTTGTGAAATGGTGATTTAAAGTGGTGAAGCTATGAAAATATTTAAGAAATTGTGATGATCTTTTCACTTCGATCTTCATTTACTTTGAATATGGCCAATTGATTTGTTAAAATATGTTGAGTTTTACAACTAAAGTGAAGATTACATCCAAGATTCAGGGAGGTCAAAGCCCTTGGAAGTTGGGTGCAAATAAATAGGAAAATATTATTATCGGGTGAAGAATTGGAGATTTTAGAGTGACAGACTAAAATCCCCAATTTGGTCCTATCGTTTGGGTGCTGATGTGTAGATGTTAGCCCTCAGGTGAGTGGAACGTGGAGCTCTGAAGTGAGAGCCGGTATCCTCCCAGCCTAGCCGCAAAATCAGTAAACAAGCATAGGATTAGTCAATGTTCTTTATGCTTGGACCAAAGGGTAAAGAATATGTATGCTCCTATTTGGCATAATATAAATTAAACTAATTCATTTTATCCATTCACTATAATTTCTTGACAAGGAGAATGATGCTTTCTTATATATCGAATATCACAATTACACCCTACTTTCTATCATTAGTTACTTATTAGTTATTAAAATTATCTATTTGTTTCAATTGCCTATTAGTGACAAATAAGCATATTGAGCGTCGTTGTTGTGATTAAAGTCTTGCTTTTCTAAAGTCTTAGTCCGTAATTCTAAACAATTTCCTGTGGGATCGATATCTAGGACTACATCAGAGCCCTATATTAATTGAATGATATGTATACTTGCGTTGACAAATTTAACTTTAACATTATTGAATATTATAATTATACATCTTAACCAAATCAGACACATCTATAAAGTCATGATCAAGTCTTTGAACGTCATTGCTGGAAATTAAATCTTCTAATAGCGCCATTAAATTCTTGTATTTGTCGAATTACAAAAAATTTTGATTAAGTCCTTTGACACATTTGCTGGAAATTAAATCTTCTAGTAGCATCATCAAATTCTTGTATTTGTCGATTACAAAAAAAGTCGGTCATGTTTTTGGCGCCGTTGCCGGAGAATTGATTGAGTGAGTGAGTAAAATCACGATCATAGTAACAGACAAATTAGGATTATTAGAAAATTTTTACTTAAATTGTAACTTATTTTTATATTTATATTTACGTTAATTATATTACTGAGTACTGATTTCAAATTGTATACGTAAATTTGGACCTAAAAATATTATACCCTACAATTCAAAATTAGAACGCATTGTTAGAAGGATCAAAAAATTAAGAAGAGAAGCTAGAAATTCTGATACAATGGAAAATAACCTGAACAATCACGGAATAGAAAATGAGCACCAACCTAGACCCTTAAGAGATTATTCATGAGATTCACTTATCTATCCAAAATCCTGTTGTAGCTGCTAATTCATTTGAGCTTAAACCTGCTATTATCCAAATGGTACAAAACAATCAATCGGAGGTACACCAAATGAAGATTCTAACTTACACCTCGCTAGTTTTTTAGAACTGTGTGCTACTTTTGATGCAGCTGCTAATTCATTTGAGCTTAAACCTGCTATTATCCAAATGGTACAAAACAATCAATTTGATACACCAAATGAAGATCCTAACTTACACCTCGCTAGTTTTTTAGAACTATGTGCTACTTTTAGGATAGAGTCTCAAACGATGCTATTAGACTTAGACTTTTTCCTTTTTCACTGAGGGATAAAGCTAAGTTGTGAACTTACACCTCGCTAGTTTTTTAGAACTGTGTGCTACTTTTAAATATGACAGAGTTTCGAACTACACCTCGCTAGTTTTTTAGAACTATGTGCTACTTTTAAATATGACAGAGTCTCAAACGATTTGTTAGACTTAGACCTTTTTCCTTTTTCATTAAGGGATAAGGCTAAGATGTGGTTAAATTCATTAGCACCTGGATCTATTAGAACTTGGGGAGACTCTTCTACTAGATGGTTAAATTCATTAGCACCTAGATCTATTAGAACTTGGGGAGAACTTTCACAGAAATTTCTTCTTCCATCCAAAACTGCTAAACTTAAAAATGACATAACATCATTCTGTCAAATTGATGGAGAGGTACCAGGATCTATTAGAACTTGGGGAGAACTTTCACAGAAATTTCTATCCAAATATTTCCCTCAACAGGATCTATTAGAACTTGGGGAGAACTTTCACAGAAATTTCTATCCAAATATTTCCCTCCATCCTGGATCTATTAGAACTTGGGGAGAACTGTCACAGAAATTTCTATCCAAATATTTCCCTCTATCGCTGGATCTATTAGAATATAACATCATTTTGTCAGATTGATGGAGAGTCAATATATGAAGCTTGAAAGAGATTTAAAGATCTTCTTAGATAGAAATTTCTATCCAAATATTTCCCTCCATCTAAAACTACTAAACTTAGAAATGACATAACATTTGGGGAGAACTTTCACTGAAATTTCTATCCAAATATTTTCCTCCATCCAAAACTGCTAAACTTAGAAATGACATTCTATCAAATTGATGGAGAGTCAATATACGAAGCTTGGGAGAGATTTAAATATCTTCTTAGGAAATGCCCAATTGATGGAGAGTCAATATACGAAGGTTAGGAGAGATTTAAAGATCTTCTTAGGAAATGCCCTCATCATTCGTTACCAGATTGGATGATAATCTTCCATCCAAAACTGCTAAACTTAGAAATGACATAACATAGTTCTGTCAGATTGATGGAGAGTCAATATATGAAGCTTGGGAGAGATTTAAAGATATAACATCTTTCTGTCAGATTGATGGAGAGTATCCAAAACTGCTAAACTTAGAAATGACATAACATCATTTTGTCAGATTGATGGAGAGTCGTATGAAGCTTGGGAGAGATTTAAAGATCTTCTTAGGAATTGTCAGATTGATGGAGAGTCGAAAAACTGCTAAACTTAGAAATGACATAACATTGTTCTGTCAGATTGATGGAGAGTCAATATACGAAGCTTGGGAGAGATTTAAAGATCTTCTTAGAAATTGCCCTCATCATTCATTACCAGACTGGTAAAGCTTGTGAGAGATTTAAAGATCTTCTTGTGAAGTTTCCTCATCATTCGTTACCAAATTGGTTAATAATTCAAACTTTTTATAATGGATTAGTGGGATCATGTTCTCATCATTCATTACTAGATTGGTTGATAATTCAAACTTTTTATAATGGATTAGTGGGATCTCCCATCATTCGTTACCATACTGGTTAATAATTCAAACCTTTTATAATGGATTAGTGGGATCTCTTTGATGATAGATGCTGCGGCTGATGGTTCTTTAATATCAAAACCTTTTGATGAGGCTTATTCATTAATAGAAGAGAAAATATAGATGTTGCGGCTGGTGGTTCTTTAATGTCAAAACCTTTTGATGAGGCTTATTCATTTGTTACCAGATTGGTTGATAATTCAAACTTTTTATAATGGATTAGTGGGATCTCTTAGATTGATTGTCACCAGATTGGTTGATAATTCAAACTTTTTATAATGGATTAGTGGGATCTCTTAGATCGATTATGATGTTGCGGCTGGTGGTTCTTTAATGTCAAAACTTTTTGCGAGGCTTATTCATTAATAGAAATTGCGGCTGGTGGTTCTTTAATGTCAAAACCTTTTGATGAGACTTATTCATTAATAGAAGAGAACTGATGGTTCTTTAATGTCAAAACCTTTTGATGAGGCTTATTAGTTAATAGAAGAGATGGTTTGATAATTCAAACTTTTTATAATGGATTAGTGGGATCTCTTAGATCGATTATAGATGTTGCGCTGTTGGGTCTAATGTAAAAACCTTTTGATGAGTCGTTGTTGTGATTAAAGTCTTACTTTTCTAAAGTCTTAGTCCGTAATTCTAAACAATTCCCTGTGGGATCGATATCTAGGACTCTCTTAGAGCCCTATATTACTTGAACGATACATATACTTATGTTGACAAATTTGACTTTAACATTATTGAATATTATAATTATACATCTTAACCAAAGAAGACACATCTATAAAGTTGCGATCAAGTCTTTGGACACAGTTTCTGGAAATTAAATCTTCTAATAGCGTCATCAAATTCCTGTATTTGACGATTACCAAAAAAAGTCGGTCAAATCCCCTCGCTAGGTTCTTGATAAAAGTACCTTATTTAGGCTGACTTGCCTTAATCATCCTCAAATAAGAAGTACTATATTAGCTCTTGAGAAATACATAGCAGAATCATTCACTAAAGTAAGCAAAAGGGCATCAGTGATGAACCAATGTATTCATCCAACCCCCAATGCTGACTACTTCATGATACCTTCTCAATGGGAATGGCCTCGCAAGTTTTGAGGAATTCCCATCAAGACTCATCTCGTTAAGTTCCACGTGAAACTATCCCTTGAGAGTCATACTATTTAGTCCATCTAATCCATTTAAACAATATAATTGACATGGATACTCTGTTGTTTTGTTAGTAGACATGACAGATTAGTAAGATTCCTTGCTTGTATAATTGTTCCATATCAAATTGGGACCCCTTGGTACCCGATTAAATTATGAGATTCTCATCGATGTTAGCTACTTTATTTGTTCTTGGGGAATCCCTGATGAGATTCATCTTGCTAGTGCTTATCAAAGTACTCTTCATGAATTGGCCACCTCAGACATGTTGTATCAGTTAGACCACATCAATCATCTAACTGGTCTGTTGGTGTCGCCTGTAGTAGCACCGTCAGTCTTCATTTTGTCATTTTTTTGATGTTGTTTTCATCGTGGAGTAACCAGTTTGAATTTCATTATATTGCCCTTCCCTCCCAATGCTTCTCTACTTCAGATCATGTTGATAATCTTGAGAAGTGAGAACTCAGAGAGGTAGGAGGACAATAAAAATAAAGTAAAACAAATAAGAATGTAGGGGAAAGTACTTTCAGCAGGTGAACCATATAGAGAAGGCTCCAAAGTTCTTGACCAAAGTGCATTCAGTTTTTAATTCACATTGAAAACATCTCTATGAAAGAGGACCTCATGAATAGGAAACACCCTGAATCAGAGATTTTAGGTGATGACACCGATTATGGGGTTCAACTTCTCTGATAAGGGTAAACCCTTAAAGTTAATTATATATTAAGTAATCAAAATTACTTAATAAAACTCTCATTTAAGATTACAATCTATTCTGAAAAGGTTTTAAACATAGTTGTCGATGAAAGAAACTTCAATGTTTTATCCTAAGGGTAGCATAATCCTAAAGTGTTTAGACTATCCTATAATTTTATGTTTAGTTGAGGTTCATTCCTCATTTTAGGTTTTTAATGTTCATCTCTGCAAAAAAAAATTTAGCGCACCCTAATAAAATGTAAAGTAAATCTAGGGCAACATCTATTTTTGTCTTTAGCAGTCTTACAATGCAAAGTTTAATAGACAATTGAGTTTTAGCTTGTTGATTTTTTTTTATTTGTTAATTTTCTTATATTTTAGGCAACCCAGTCAAGATTTTCATGACTCGGCCATCCAGGGGTCATAGGGGTACCCTAGTTTACTTAGTCTGAGAGGTATTTAAACCTGATCGGACCGAAAATTCTTATCACCAACCATGGATTGCGTCGACCAAGACATCTTTGTAAACCAGGATAGGCTGGGTTAAAGTTGCATTCAGTGAACTTTATTCAGTAAGGTTTCATTTAAGTTTTGATGTCTTTTTTATATTTTTAGGGGTTAAAAATTTTAGGTTGTTTACGTCTTTCTAGCAAATTAATTAATTTTATTTTATAATTTTGTTTATTATTGGTTGGGATGATGATTGAGATCCCATGGTTCCGTCATTCTGGGTCATTTAAGGTTTACGGTTTGATTAGTCACAAGTGACTGGAAGATATTTTGTTAGCAATCTTGGGTTGTCTCCTCTAAAATGCATTCTAAAAAAAAGTTATAGTTTTTCTCATAGTTTAAGTTTTAGTAGTTTTTAAGGTGAATTTTATGTCATTTTAGCTTAAGTTGGTTTGATAGTTTTGGCCCAAATTATTCCTTACTGAGGTTAAATGTACTTAATGCAAAATCTATTTAACCTCTAGTTATCCAGGTTTAGATCACTTTTGGACTAGCTTAAATTGGATTAAATTGTTCTGAAGTGAGTTTCTGAGTAATCCAAGTTAACCTGAATTAGGCTAGTTATCCCTCGGATTATCCTCAATACTTGTCCTAAGTTTAATGAGATTAATCCATGTTGTCTTAATTTTAGTGGGGTCAAACTAAACCTACTCAAATTTAGAATAACTCGGTAGAATACCAAGTTGATCATTCATCAATTCATATTAACCTAGAATGAGCTTAGCTTAGATTGAGTTGATTCAAATTAATAATCCTGGATTAAGTGAAGTTTAAGTTATATCAAAATTGTTTAAAATAAAAAAAAAAGTATACTTAAAATGCTACTTAAGTTTAAATTGGATTAGACTTGAATAGATCCTCATTTAAACTTATTCCAAAGTTTGAGGTTGAGTTTCATATTAGGTTGATTTGAGTTAACTAGATTTAAGTCAAATCAACCCAAATAGTTGTGTTGATTTGGACTAATCTAAGTTAGGTCTAGTTAGTCCAATGGTTTAGTTGATTTGGGTTAACCCAAGTTAGGTCGGGTTGACTCAGTGGTTTTAGCTAATTTGAGTTTAGGTTTAATCAAGGTTAAACTTAAAGGAATTTGGGGCTGAGTTCAATTTGGACTAGACCAAGGTTTAAGTTCAAATTGGGTTGAACCTATGGATTTAGGTTTAGGTTAAATTTAAGTTTGCACTAAAAATTTAAGGTTAAGTTCAACTTGATTTAACTCTAAGGGTTTAGGGTTAGGCTCATTTTGAGTTAATCATAAGGACTTTGGATTAAGGATGGGTTTGATTCAACATTTAGGGTTAGGTTCAAGTGAAGTTGAAACTAGGTTTAGGGTTTAACTAAGCCTATTTTAAGTAATACTCCGTATGGTAATTAGGTCTAATGGAGGTTAGACCTTATTAGGCTTAAGGATTAATTAGTCTAATTTAAGTAAGGCATAATAGACTAATTAGGTATAATGTCGATTAGACCTAATTAGGTTTAAAGAATAATTAAGTCTAATCTAAGTCAAACTTAATAGATTAATTAGATATAACATAGGTTAGACCTAATTAAGGTTTAAGGATTAATTAGGTCTAATTTAAGTAAGACATAATGGGTTAATTAGGTCTAATGTAGGTTAGACCTAATTAGGGTTTAAGGATTAATTAAGTCTTATTTAAATAAGATTTAATGATTTAATTGGGTTTAATGCAGGTTTGACCTAATAAAGGTTTAAGGATTAATTAAGTCTAATTGAAGCAAGACTTAATGGGTTATTTAGGTCTAAGGTAGGTTAGACCTAATTATGTTTAAGGACTTAATTAAGTATAATTTAATTATGCTTTAATAGGTTAATTAGGTCTAATGTTGGTTAGACCAAATTAGAGTATGAGTATTAATTAAGTTTGATTTAAGTAAGACATAATAAGTTTATTAGGTTTAATGTAAGTTAGACCTAATTAAGTTTAATGATTTAATTAATTCTGATTTAAGTACGACTTAATATGTTAATTAGGCCTAATGTATGTTTGACCAATTAGTTTTTAAGTATTAATTATGTCTAATTTATGTAAGACTTAATAGGTTAATTAGGTCTAATGTAGGTTAAAAATACTTAAGATTTAAGGTTAATTAAGTCAGATTTAAGTAAGACTTGAAGGGTTAATTAGGTCTAATGTAGATTAGACCTAATTAGGGTTTAAGGTTAATTAAGTCTAATTTAAGTAAGACTTAATGGGTTAATTAGGTTAAATATAGGTTTGGCCTAATTAGGGTTTAAGGATTTATTAAGTTTACGCTTAAGTAAGACTTAATGGGTTAATTAGGTTTAATGTTGGTTAGATCTAATTAGGTTTAAGGATTAATTAAGTCAAATTTAAGTAAGACTTAATGGATTAATTAGGTTTAATGTAAGTTAGACCTAATTAGGGTTTAAGGATTAATTAACTCTAATTTAAACAAGACTTATTGGGTTAATTAGGTCTAATGTTGGTTAGACGTAATTAGGATTTAAAGTTAATTAAGTCTAATTTAAGTAAGACTTAATGTGATAATAAGGTCCAATGTAGGTTAGACCTAATTAGGGTTTAAGGATTAATTAAGTCTAGTTTAAGTAAGACTTAATGGTTTAATTAGGCCTAAAGTATGTTAGAATTAATTAGGGTTTAAGGATTATTTAAGTCTAATTTAAGTAAGACTTAATAGGTTAATTAGCTCTAATATAAGTTAGACTAATTGGTGTTTAATTTGTAGATTGACTTTAATATGGGCTAGACTCAACACTTGGGTCTAGGTTTAGCTTAGGTTGAACTTAGGCTTTGAGTTTAGGTTTGGTCTTATATGGGTTAGACCCAACATTTAATATTAGGTTCAAGTAAGGTTAAACGAAGGCATTGAATTTAGGTTAGGTCTAATATGGATTAGATCCAACATTTTGGGTTAGATTCAAGTTAGGTTGAACCTAAGCTTTGACTTTAGGCTAGATCTAACATGCGCTAAACCCAACACTTAGGGTTAGGTTTAGGCTCTGAGTTTAGGTTAGGTCGAATATGGGTTAGACCCAAAATTTAGGATTTATTTAAGATTATGATAGGTAAACTAAAACTTCAGGGTTTAGTTAGGTTTATGAAGGTTAGACCCAACACTTTTAGGAATTACATTAAACCTAGTCAAAGTAATGTAAGTTAAGTCTGAGGTTCAAACTTAACTTCAATTGGGTTGAATCCAATTGGAAGTTCATTGAGGTTAAACTTAAATGGGATTAAACCTAGCCTAGACCCAATTTCAAGAAAACTAAACCCTATATAATAGAAGAGTTTTCTTGTTTAATGGATAACCATAATGTTACACCCCTAAGACCCCTGGGTTAAAGTTTTAATTTGTCTTAACGAACACGTTGGGCCAAAAATCAAATTTTAAATTTTACATTTTTACCCTTGAATTTCTAAATTTTTCATTTTTAGGGTTTTCAAGGGTGCAAAATGTTATGTTAGAGTTTAAATTTATCATCCTAAATTTTTTAACCAATTGCCAAGTTTAATTTCCAATTTCATGATTTTTCATAATTATTTTTAAAAATAATTACAAAAGTGGTGGAAATTGGTTATTTTTATTTTAGGGATATCCCTTAAACTTAGAAAAACCACAGAACATTATCATAGATGGGAGGAATAATCCCTTGCAAATTTCATAATTTTTGGAATTATATTAAACTTTTAATAATTAAAATCTCTAGAGAGTTTTTAATTAACTAAAATTTAATTATAAATTTATTATTTTCAATTTTAGTTTTATTATTTGAGTTCAGATATATTTTTCTTTTATTTTATGATTTTTCTACACAAAGTTTATACAATTAGAATTATTACACATTTTTCAATTTTTAAATAAATCAGAAAATCTGATTTATCCAATTAAACGTGTGACGACCTCATCATCCTTGGTAGTGTCGAAATCCCATGCAACATCGTCTGGTTCGCGGTGCTTTTCACATGAGTACTGAGGTGGTCAGTGGCTCGGTCCAACCCTCCTTTGCAGTTTGTTGGTGTGACTAATCACCCCATCCATTTCCAAGGCACGGAAATGAACGACATCCTCTCATCATGCCTAAAGGATGAAAATTCAAAAGCCGTTGATATTTAAACCCTAAGATCTCCCTTGATTCTCAGTGGAATCACTTGGGGATTGTTCCTATAGCTTCATCTACTCAAGAAGAAGCTATCAATATGGTTTATCAAGGCTAAAATATTCATTTATTTCTTAAAGGAGCAAACGTGAAGCAATTTTTAGGGTTCTTGATCCATACCTAATCTCAAGAGTTGTGGCCTAAATTGGGCTTAACCAACATAATCGGCATTACCTCATAAAGCTTTCCCCAAACTCAATTCAGATTTAAACAGGCTCCACCTATGATCTAGACCAAATGGTGGCTCGGTCTGGTCTTGGACCAAGTTAGAGGTTATGAAATAACTTAATTTTTATTGGTATTATCGTTGTGAAGGTTAGGGAAGCTCTTAGGATGCTTAAGTTTGACTTTTAGGAAGTTCATGTCAAAATCGTAAGAGGTTCTAGTTTTTTCTTGAGAAATTAAAGTTCCTAAGTGGTTTTAAGGGGCTGAAAGGATAGGGGGTTAACTGTCTAATGATGGAGAACAATTTTTTTCTTGGGAGCAAGAGAGTTTGGAGGTTCTTTAGAGAGTTTATTCATGTGTTCAAGCTCTCAAATTTCCTCCTTTTGTAGCCATTAAAGGCCATGAAGAAGCTTTGTGCTTATGGAAGAGATAGAGAGTCTCAAAGAGTCTTAGTGATTAATTTTAGCCATGGATATTCTTAAATTTATTTTCCCATGGTGGTCAATCATGGCTACAAGCATGGGGAAGAAGATGGTTTGATGGGAGCTTATTGGAAGAGAGGAGAGGTAGATAATGTGTTCAGAGTTAGGCTGGCTTAACCACCCTAACGTGGTCCAAAGAGATTTGGGATATGAGCAATGTAAGGTGTCACATGCACTCTTTCGTAATGAGCCCACATTTGACTTTTCAAAGGCTGATTTTGGGTTTGATTAGGGTTAATAGGTTGACAATTTCATGATGGGAAGTCATTTGATCAAGGGTAACCCATTAGGAAAGGGTTTTTAGCCATGGATGGACCTCGATTTCCTTAGAGTTGGGCTTGGGCTAAACCTTTCATGACATTTCTTCCAAATAATAAATTAATTTTTTAATTAATTTTTTAAAAAAATGTGTGAAAATTATCCCATGCTGGTTGAATTAATCACATGAACATAGGATTGATCATGTGGATTCATTTAGGCTCAGGGTTGATCATATCATACTAAGTTGAGCACATGGTCAATGTGTTGACCATATGGTGCTAAGTAGGCCACATGGTCAATGTGTTGCTATATGGTGCTAAGTTGACCATATGATCAATGTTTTGATCATACAGTCCTTAGCTAGACCACATGGTCAATGTGTTTACCATATGGTGCTAAGTTGACCATTTGGTCATGTGAGGTCCAATTTAGGTATGATGGTCAATTTGGTCAAATTTGATTCAAATTATGGTTTTCCATCATTGGTTTGACCTTTATAAGGTGTCACCAAACTTTGAGGTCCAAAGGGACACATTATGCTTTTGGTCTAATTTTAGGGTTTGGAGAGGTCAAGGATCAATTTTGGTAGATATCGTCCCCAAAATGGCTTTAGTGGTTAGTGATATTACCTGAGGTCGAGAGATAAGTTTCTAAGTTTGGGATGACTTAGGACACACTTTGGTCATGGGGGTTAATTTGGATTCCCCACTTAGTCAAAACCTAAACCATTTCAACCACAAGGTTGGAGGTCTTGAGATTGTTTTGATGGGGTCTTAAAGGTCATAGCCCTGTTTTAAGGTCATGAACAAAATGGGAGAAGTCCTCACAAAAGTGAGGTCAATATGCGGGCCCCCAATATGTGTGGTGTATGCCGTACATGTCAGAGTTGATCGAACTAGCCAGTGCAACCTTAGAATTTATTTTTTAGTTTTTCATAAATGTTTTGGAAAGAGTTCAAGTAAAGTTAGCCAGCTTTTAAAGGAGAATATCAGTATTCTATGTCAGGAGGGTTTCACGTTTGGCTTTTAGATGTTGATAAGGAAAAGGGACTTTGGACTCATGGAAATGTCCTATTAAACATCAAGAAAGGTTAATGTCAAGTTTCTATTTTGTTATAAAGGAATGTCGATCGACTTTATATCCTAACTAAGGAGAAAACAGGAGAGCTAGAGGAAAGTTGTGTTTCTGTGTCATGAAGATCTTGTATCCTACTAGCAGAGAGAGAATGGATGTCTTATACCAATGCCCATAGATGTCAAATGTTGAGTTCATGCTTCATTAGTAAGTAATTCCAATGGATTTATATCCTAACTAAGAGGAATATAGGAAGGCTAAAGGGAAGCCATTATTCTATATTAGGGAGGCCTTACATTCTATAATAAGAAAGAGAATGGATGCACTATTTCATTGAAGGAGGTCTTATACCAATCCACAAAGATGTAAATGTTGAGTTCTTGTTTCATTAACAAGAGATGCCAATGGACTTATATCGTAATTAAGAGGAAGACAAAAACATCAGAGGAAAGCGTGATTCCTCGTCGGGAAGGTGTTATATCCTCTAGCAAAAAAGATAATGGATGTCGTAGTTCTTTGAAGGAAGTCATATACAGATCCTCAAAGATGTCAAATGTTGAGTTCTTGTTTCATTAACATTAAATCAACTTTGTAGGTTGATTTGACATAGATCAACTTAATTCATCTCAACTTAAATTGAGACTCAACCTCGAACTTTGGAATAAGTTTAATTAAGGATCTATTCAAGTTCAGTCTAATTTAAACTTGAGTAGCAATTCAAGTATAAATTATTTTGGATTTTAAAAAATTCGGATATAACTTAAAATTGACTTAACTAGGATTATTAATTTGAATTAGCTAAGTCTATGCTAAGTTGATTCTAAGTTAATACAACTTAATGAATGATCAACTTGGTATTCTACTGAGTTATTCTAAAGTTGAGTAGGTTTAGTTTGATGCCAGTTAAACTAAGCTAACCTAGATTAATCTTATTAAACTTAGAACAAGGATTGAGGATAATTTGAGGGACAACTAGACTAATTCAAGTTAACTTGGATTACTTAGAGACCCACTTCAGATCAATTCAATCCAACTTGAACTAGTCCAAAATCAACCTAGACCTGGATAACTTGAGGTTAAATAGAGTTTGAACAAAGTACATTTAGCCTCAGTAAAAGATAATTTGAGGTAAAAATATCAAACCAACTTAAATTAAAATGACATAAAATTCACCTTAAGTGCCACTAAGACTTAAACTTTAACCAAAAATGCAAAGTGGTTTGAGATTTGGAGGAGGCAACCCATGGTTGCAAACAAAATATCTTTCAGACACTTGTGACTAATCAAACTGCAAACCTTAAATGATCGGGTAAAACACAACCATGGGATCTTCATCGAGATATCCTAAAATAAACAAATTGACAAATAAAATTAATTAATAGGCTAATAGACAACCTAAAACTTTCAACCCGTAAATAATAAAAAATGGCATTAAAACTTACATGAAACCTAAATGAAAAAAGTTCACTGAATGCAAATTTAACCCAACATATCCTTGCTTAAAAAATCTATTGGATGACACAATTCGTGGTTGCTGACAAGAATTTTCTAATCATAGCAGTTTTAACCACGTCTCATACAAAGTAAACCAAGGTACTCGAAAGATGCTGCGCTAACAAAGCCATTAACATCTTGACCGGGTTATCTAAAATTTGAAAAAAAAATTAACAAACAAACTAAATCAACAAAATAAAACATAGTTGTCTGTTAAACTTTGTATTTCAGGACTGTTGAAAACAACAACAAATATTCCCTTAGATTTAATATACATGTTATTAGGGGGTGTTAACTTTGTCTTGTAAGGACAGACATTCATAACCTTGAATGAAGGATAAACCTCAACTAAACATAAACCTATAGGATAGTCTGGAATCTTTAGGATTCTGCTACCCTTAGGATAAAATATTAAAGTTTATTTCCTTGACAACTACACTTAAAACCTTTCAAGAATAGATCGTAACCTTAATTAGGAGTTTTCTTAAGTAATTTTGATTACTAAAGATATTATTAAGTATAAGTTTTTAGCCTTATAGAAGAAGTGGAACCCCTTAATAGGTGTCATCAACTACAATCTCTTGTTTAGGGGGTTTACTTTTAATTTAGTTCCTCTTATTATAGATGTCATAAAAAATATCTTAAAAACTACATGTACTTTGTTCCAGCACTATGGAACCTTCTCTAAGTACTTTCCCCTACATTCTTCTTTCATTTGATTCCATTATTATTGTCCTCCTTCAAGTCTCACTTCTCAAGATCTTCAACGTGATCTAAAGTAGAGAAACATTTGGAGGAAAGGGAAATATAATAAAATTCAAATTGGTGACTCCACAATGACAACAACATCAAGCAAATGACAACATGAAGTTCAATGACACTATTATAGATGATTCTAATGTCTTGAACACAAAATGAATCCCTGAGACAATAGGGCTTTTCACCTTTTCTTTTTTTTTGGGAGGAGATCGAGGTGGATTGTTAGCAATTTTATGAATATTTTTTCATCGTGGTAGTGGATAAAGGAAAAAATATATTTTCTCCTAAGAGAAAATTGTCTTGGGAGGCTCCATTTCCTTAAGCTCATCAACTTTGATTTTTTTAACTTTATTTTTTTTCTTTTAAATAGAATGATTTATATTCCTTTATTTTGTATGAGTTGATGGCACAATATTAGAGTTGGATCTAATCTCGAATACTGCCAGTGGTGGAATGTCTTCTTCTTCTACAAGGATCTTCTTTCCCTTGTGATCTATTTCCTCCTTAATTTCAACAATAGGACGGATGGTTGCTCTATGACCTATAGGGCAGCTCTCTTCAATATAGTATGAGGGAGATCATTTGGTACTTCTTTGATTTCATCACATCTAGATCTATACTTAATTAAAGAATCTTTATATCAAGTAGCCTTGTCAGCTGACAGTTTAAGTCCTTCAGTAAAAGAGAAGATCAATTTTGGAGCTTCCATGATCTTAGCTTTCTAGAATTTAAATTATTATTATTCTTTATTACTATTTTTTTGACTTCCTTGACTCCTTATGTAAATTGGAAAATTTATTTATGTTTTTCAAGTTTTGAATGTCATGGAGATAAGTCTTAGAAAGATTAATTTTTATTTTGTTTTGTTTGAAACTTTTAATGTCATTTTTAATGTTAAGTTGTTTAACATTTCTTTTTGTGTTTTTCATTTTCAAAATTTAGGATCATAAGATCTATTCAGCTCTAGGATCAAATAATGTTGATTATATCTTACCCAAGATAGAAATGAGCAAAAAAAATCAACAAAAAGTGGATAATTTAGCCTACAAAAGGCATCTTACCCTAATCACAAGAATAGGTGTAATGCACAGAGATGAGGAGAGACAACAATCCCCAGTGGACTCACCAAACTCTTCGTATCATATGTAGTAGCATCGTTGGTCTTCATCTTTTGGCTTGCTTGATGTTTTTGTCATTATGGAGTCACCAGTTTGAATTTCATTATATTGTAGATCCCTCCCGGTGCTTCTCTACTTCATATCCTATCAATGATCTTGAGAAGTGAGAATTAATGGTGGAAGAAGGAGGACACTAATAATGGAATCAATGAAATAAGAATGTAGGGTAAAGTACTTTCAAGAGGTGATCCCTATAAAGAAAGTTTAGAAGTGTTAGACCAAATTACATTCAGTTTTTAAGACACTTTGATGACATCTCTATAAAGAGGACCTCATGAAAAGGAAACCCGTTGAACCAGAAATTTTAGCTGATGACACTTATGTCAAGGTACAACTTGTTCTAAAGGGTAAACCATTATACTTGATTGTATCTTAAGTAATCAAAATTACTTAAGAAAGCTATGATTAAGGTTAACATCTATTCTTAAAAAGTTTTAAGTGTAATTTTCAAGAAAAGAAACTTTAATGTTTTATCCTAAAGATAGATGTTAAAGATTCTATACTTGAGTGATGTCTGCTTTTGTCTTCAGCGGTCCTACAAGGCAAACTTTGTTGATTTAGTATGTTTGTTAATTTTTTTTAGAATTTAGACAACCTGATCAAGATGTTAATGGCTCTGTCATCTCAAAGTCATTGGGGGTACCTTGGTTTACTTTGTCTGAGAGATGGTTAAACCTGCTCTGACTGAAAAAATTATGTCAGCAACCACAGACTGCGTCGTTCAAGAGATCTTCGTAAGCCAGGATATGTCGGATTAAAGTTACATTCAGTGATCTTTGTTCTTTATGGTTTTTTATAAGCTTTAATGTCCCTTTTAGATTTTTTAGAGGTTGAAAATTTTAGGTTGTTTACGTCATATTAGCCTATTAATTAATTTTATTTTGTCATTATGTTTCTTTTAGGAAGACTCTATCAAGAGTTTGGTCCTATTTGGGTTATATCTAAGGATTTAGGTTTAGGTTCAATTTAAGTTAACCTTAAAGATTTAAGGTTAAGTTTAACTCGAGTTAACTGTAAGGGTTTAGGGTTAGGCTACTTTTGAGTTTACCTTAAGGACTTATGATTAGGGTTGGGTCCACTTTAAGGTTAAACTCAACATTTTGGGTTAGGTTCAAGTGAATTTGAACCTAGTTTTAGTGTTTAACTTAGTCTAACTTAAGAAAGACTTAGTAAGGTAATTAGGTATAATGCAAGATATACATCATTAAGCTTAAGAATTAGTTAAGTCTATTTTAAGTAAGACTTAATAGGCTAATTAGGTCTAATGTAGGTTAGGCCTAATTAGGTTTACTGATTATTTAAGTCTAGTTTAAGTAACAGTTAATAGGTTAATTAACTCAAATGTTCATTAGACCTAATTAGGGTTTAAGGATTAGAAGTAAGACTTGATAGGTTAATTAGGTCTAATGTAGGTTTGACCTAATTTGGGTTTAAGGATTTAATTAAGTCTAATTTAAGTAAAACCTAATAGGTTAATTAGGTCTAATGTAGGTTAGACCTAATTAGGCTTTAAGAATTAATTAAGTCTAATTTATGTAAGACTTAATGGGTTAATTACGTCTAATGTAGGTTAGACCTAATTAGGCTTTTACTCATTTTTTAATCTCCTTAATTATGCTAAAAAATTTATCTAAATTTATATCTAGTGGCTAGTGTGAACACTTGCAATGATTTATAAATTATATAATATATTTTCACACTAGGGGTACTACGCAAGTATTCATATCGTTTCAAGTAATATAGGGTTTTTTTAAAAAACTACAGTATTGATCCCACGAAGAATGAGATAACTCTTAAAATCAACTTACAGTAATTCAATTTAAATTTTGATCTAAAAAGATTAAAGACTTAAAATGATATGCTTACTAAAAATTACTACGAGCTTAAAAAGAAAGTAACAACTAAATGTAAAAGCTTAGCAAAATATAATAATAAGTTTGGATATTATGGAAAAAACCTTTCCTCTTGCAAAGATATTTTAATCTTTGTAGGATTCAAATGATTTAAGACAAATTGAGGTATTGTGACAAAAAGAAGCATACCTTATTATTTACCCCCTCTTGGTGCTTGCAAAGAACATTAGCTAACTTAAGGTTGATTCCTTAACATCTCGACTCCACATTAGTGTTATCTAGCCTCTCACCTCTAAATGCCTCTATCCTATGCCATCATAATGACAGAATCCTAGCATCAGGGTACTAAATCTTAAGCCAAACTCATAAGAACCTAGCCTGCCACTTTAGATCTAACCAATTCTACGCCACTCAGAATTTAACTCCCTATTTATTTGAACTCCCTCTTAGGTGACTTCATGGCTCTGCCTAAGATGAAGTGTGGTATCCACTAGGTTCTAGAAATCATTGCCCACCCAGGTCATTATGTTTCTCAATGGATTTTAACTTCACAAGTGTCTAGTTTGCAAAGTAAATGAAGATTCAGTGAAAATACCATCACAATTTTTAAAATAAAAAAGAAATCATTAAATCATTCTCATCCCACAAGATTAAGTCCCATACACAAAGAGAAAGATTAGAAATTACTCAGAATTAATGGAGATTAGACAAAAACAAAATATTTTCATTGAAATCTAAGTCTTACAACAAAAACTCAAACAAAAATACAAAGTACCTTATGTTTTCTCCCCAAGCGAACTTCTGGAGTTTCCTCTAAGCAATCTCCAAACTTCTTCACACTAAAACATACTCACACTCACACTTGAACACAAAATATGAAAAACTTAACTCATTATTGCCACCCAAATGAAGGTTTAGGCTCCAAAAGGTCTCAAAATTTGGCCAAATATTTCTCATTAAATAGAAAACAAAAAAATAACCAAGGGTTGCTTCAAACACCCCTCCAAAATTGGATCAAATTAGATATATCTTATAGAAAGGTTGTCGGTGGCACTATGACGCCCTTCTAGCCTGTCGGTGGCACTATGGTGCCAAGAGGTGGTGCTATGGCACCACACCAAAAATTACCATTTTTTGCTTCATTTTTTTCTAATCTTCTCTAAACGTCCATTCTATGTACCAGCAACAAAAAACATGCAAAATACCTTTCTTTGAAGTGTAATATCATAAAAAATGTAGATAAAAGGCTTATAAAACATGCACTAAAAATAGGTTATTTTGAGGTAGATCAATTCTCCCAAATTAAATGTTACTCATCCTCAAGTAACTCCTTATACTATATATAAAATTTATAATATGTGGTAGCAAATTTAACATAAACTATTCTATAATTTTTGCTTTATAAAGTGCTATAGTGAAAATTTCATAAAAATTTTTAACAACTCAGGTTAAAAACAAAAGCACAAGAACATTTAGCAGGCAAGTTGAAAGGTTTTGATCTTCTATTTATTTCAAAAAAGACTATAATTTAGGCATACTAAAGAAACTTAGAAGAAATGCCATCAAAAAATTGCATGAGAACTTTATTAGTGAAGGTGATAATACTTCTAAGTTAAGTTAGAAATTAAACTGAGTTTCTTTCCCTAAGATGATTCAAGTAGAGCCAATTTTTTATTAGGCATCTCCTCAAGCTTCTCATCACATATTTTTTTTCTTTTTCTTTTTCTTTTAGGATCATTTTCAATCCTTTCTTTTTCTCTTTTTTTTATTTTTTTCATATGTCATGTGAGGATTAATATATCTGGATAGCCTTTAATAATTTTGAACTCCATTATCCTCCTCTTAAAAGTAAAAACATCTCACATTTCTTTATTTTAACAAATGTATATTAGCTTTAAAATTTTTCATAAAGTCTCAATTCTTTCTTTCCATGTATAAATCCAAGATCCTTAATATTTCCAAAAACACAGTATTCTTTACTTTAAATAGTAAAAGCATAACTCCAAACCTTTCATACTAATCATCTTACTTCTAGAATTAAACTTTATTATTAAAAACTTTTACTTAGGTTTTCTACAACTTTCATAAAATTTAAAATATAATTTTTTAAAGTTAACTCTACATACCAAAGTTATGTTAAAAGTAATTTTGAAAAATACAATTCCTGAGGACAAAATAAAGTTTGGTGTAAAAAAGATAATTTTCTCCCCTCCCCCAAACTTAAAATTTTAAACTAACTTAAAGCAGGAAAGTTCATGAAGGAAGACAAAAAATTTTTTTATTTTAAAAATAGGGAAACTAATGCAGGTACAAGTAGCAAAAGGCAAGTGCTGAGTAGTTATAAACATAAGATGAGCATGCATAAAAACATAAAATATTTAATAGTTCACATGACCAATATGAAAAATAAATTAAGATTTGAGAAATATTCATCACATGAATGTTTAAGGATCAATTCTATGTGCATCCTAACATCCTACACATCAAACTTATTCATCATAAGAGAAAGATAAGAAAAATCTACTCATAGTGCATGAAGAAATCACCATAAATCAACATCTTATAAGAAATAAAATCCACTATAATTGCATTCACAAATAGTACACGATAATAATGAACACCACACTTAGCTTTTCCATTACAAAACTGATGAAAACTCCTTGACAAAGGATCTCCAAATACTTCTTGAAATGCTGACAATATCCCTTTACAAATTTCTCTTCAATCCCGCTCCAATCTCTCTAAAAAAGTGGAAAATACCAAACCCTAACTCTACGCTACAACTCCTATGCCTCCTTGGACTTTATAAGGCTTCAAATTGTTCAGGAGTTCTCTCTCCAACTGCCAATGATACCCCTTTAACTCCTAAAGTCTTGCTGAAATGACTGTAGAAACTACTTTAAGCACTTCAGGTGCATATCTCTCTATCTGTCCGGGTAGAGATTGGTGCCTAGGTGCCCAAGTGTGTGGTGTCAAGGCGCTTGAGTGCAGTGCCTTGGCGCCTAAAGGCTGGCACCTAAGCGCCAATCACTTGGTGCTCCCTTAGCTCCATGTCACACCCACTTCGCTCCATTTCCTCTCCACTTCAAATTAAGCATGCTTTAGGACATATCACCCACTTTGAGCCCTACCGCTCCTTTGATGCATTATCATTGTCGTCTAGTAGAACTCGATTGTGGATAAGCTACCACTCCTTTTGGGATACAATGACTCACTTTATACTCTTGTGGCCTAGTTAGGCCTGAAAGCATAGTGCGGACCATATGAAATGACCCAGTTATTTTCTAGGTCCCGTTTGTCAATGACTCGTTACCCATTTAGGACCATGAGAGACCCGCTCTTTGTCCTACGGCTTACCGTGAGTTTTAGATGCACCAAGACACTCCTATGAGATAACCATCCCTTGTTGCACCCTTTTGATGTGGCCATAGTATGTGCTACTTTTCTGCACATTTTATGTCAATTTAAATATCCGGTAGCAGTGCCAAAAACTTGACCTGTCCTAAACTTACGCAGTAATTTAGCTTCCAAAAATATGACCAAAATCTTGACCCAATTTATATTAAGTATTTAATATGTAAAATCAACATGTTATACAAAATATATAAAATAGTTCACGGGTTCTACGCAAGTGCAGACATCGCTTCAAGTAATATAGTGCTTTCTTTAAAAACCCTAGTATCGATCCCACAGAGAAGCACAGTAAGAAATCCCTTAGCCTAATTCTAGTTTACTACTATCATATCTTAGTTTGGAAGATGGAAATTCTTATGATTAAAACATAAATCACAATATTCAAACTATAAAAATTAAGGTATGAAAGACAAGTTAAAAAGAGTTTAATGAATGCTAACAAAAATGTAACTAAAAGAACTAAGTTTACTAAACTAATTTCTAAAATTCAAAGTTAAATATATTAAGACTGAACAAAGTTTTGTGATGAAGATTTAAAATTTAAGAAAGCATTTTTCCTATTTACAATGAGTATATGGATTATAAAAAAATTAAGATAGATTAAAAATATATTAAAATTATTTTGTGCCAAATAGGAGCAATCTTATTCTTTACGCTCTCTCAAGTGCATAAAGAACATTGACTAATCTAGAGTTTGGTCCCTAATTTTTTAGTTAGGCTGGGAGAATACCGTCTGCCACTCCAGAGCTCCCACCACTCTCTCACCTAAGGGCTAATAATCTCGCATTAGTTTCAAATCAACTGGACCAAATTAGAGATTTTAATCTGTCACCTTAAAATCTTCAATTCTGCATCCAACAAAGTATATTTCCTTATTCATTTGCATNTCACAAGATATAAAAATCACTTAACAAAGGATTATTAAAAATACAAATATACCCCAAAAAAATAAATAAGACAATAAAATACCCAAAAAATAATGGATAACACCTTTGTGGGATCCAATACAACCATTACTATAGAAATCCCAAACGGTAAAAGTCAAACTTAACCTCAGAAATGGCCTCGATATAATCAGAATCCATTAAATAATACGTAGAATAAGCTGTAGAATAACACCGTGGTGTATCGCAATACAGTCAAGTGGACTCTGATGATGAATAACCTCGTAAATAACACCCGCGGTATTCCCAGATATTATAATTATTAAACCAGCAAAACATGCTAAATAACCCATAGAATAACACCTACAATGCTCCCCAACACATGCAAATGGACTCTCAAGAAGAAAACAACTTTGATACCTCGATGAGTTACCCATTATAAATAACCCACATGAAGGCATGATGTACGGGGGGAGCTGTTAGCACTATTAGTGAATATGCAGTTCAATCCCAATAAAAATAGATTTAGTATAAATAATTTTATATTTTGAAATATCTAAGCTACCAAACCCGTAATAATAATGCAAGTATACGCATCGCTCAAGTAATAAAGGGCTTTAATTGAGTCTTAAGTATCGATCCCACACAGAGTTAGAAATTCTTATGGTTATAACGTCAAACACAATATTCAAACTATAAAACTTAAGTGAGCAAAACAAATCTAAAGTAAATTTAATGTGCTCTAAAAGAAATGCAATTAAAAGAACTAAGTAAACTAAACTAATTGCTAAACTTCAAAAGTAAGCTTTTAAAGACTAAACAAAGTTTTAAAACGAAGAGTTCAAATTTAAGAAAGCATCCTTCCCCTTTACAATGAGTTTATGAAATGTGAAAATACTAAAATAACTTAAAATACATATAAAATTGTATTGTGCCTACAAGGAGTAATCCTATTCTTTACTCTTTGAGAGTGCATAAAAAACATTGGTTAATTTATAGATTGGTCCCTAAATTTGTGGCTAGGTTGAGAGGACATTGGCTTTCACTCTGGAGTTCTCACTTCTCCCTTCCCTGAGGGCTAACAATCTCACTTTAGTTTCCGTGCAACTAGACCAAATTGGGGATTTTAATCTGTTACCTAAAAATATCCAATTATGCTCCCATCAAAGTATTTTTTCTTATTTATTTGCATCCAATCCCATAGATTATATTCTAACTCATGAAATTGAATGTGACTCTTACCTTGTTCTAGAAAGCAAAGCCCTTTCAAGTCATTTGTTTCTCAATAATTTTAATCTTTCAATTGGCCAGATTAAAATGTAAATGAATATTAGAGTTCAAATCATCACAATTTATTGATATTTAAAATATTGCAAAACAAAACTAATTCTTCATAAAATCATATCTCATTGTAGGGAGAAAGATAAAGAAGAATACTTTGAATTCATGAAAAGAATGCGATAAAACACAGATTTCATATATAAAAACAAGTTTACAAAAAAATGAAAGAAAAGAACACAACTTATCTCACACTCCTTCCCAAGAAAATCCCTAGAAGTTCCCTTTAAGTACTTTCNCCGTAAAAATTTAATGTGACTCTCACCTTGTTATTGAAAGCATAGCCCTTTTGGATCTTATGTTTCTCAACAAATTTTAACCTTGAATTGGCCAATTCGAAAAGTAAATGAAGATCAGAGTTGAAATCATCACAAATTATTGACATTTAAAATTGTATAAAAAAATCAATTCTTCACAAAACCAATTCTCATTGTAGGGAGAAAGATAAAGAAGAATACTCAGAATTCATGAGAAGGATACAACAAAACACGATATTCATAAATAAAAAAATTTTTACAAAATAAAGAAAGAAAAGAACACAACTTATCTCACACTCCTTCCCAAGAAAATCCCTAGAAGTTCCCTTTAAGATCTTTCTCTCTTTACAATCACACTCAATTCTCTTCTCAAATTGTAATGAAGAAGAAATCTCTCACTTTCCCTCTCCTCTTACAACCCTAGAATAAAATCTTCTCCTCTTCAAAATCTTCCTCTTACTCTCACGCCACACTCATGCCCTAGGCTCCTCTCCTTTTTAATTAGGGGTTGCCTCCTTTCAAAAAGAACTCAAAATTCCCTCCCAAATTCTCTCCAAAAGTCACACCTTTTGAATCCCGAAAGACAAGTCCATTCATTCAAGAGACATTTATCTTTATTAAAGAGCCTTTCAAAGTGTCTAGAAGCATTGAATCACTCTATGAGACGTTTGAATCATTTGGAGCCTTCAAAATCTGCTCAAAATTCATTTTGAACCACCTTAATCCATCTTATATCATCTCTGGCACCTCAAGCACCAGTTTTGGTGTCTAAGGTGCCAGTTCTCAGGATTCTGGCACCTTAGGTGCCACTTTTTGCGCCTTAGGCACCACCTTGCAGCTACCTCACCTTTTTACTCTATTTTGCTCCGTTTTGTCCCATTTTAGTAGTGTTTTGCTCCTCACAGATATACCTACAAAATAAGCATAAAAACAACTTTTATTTAAAGTGTAATTTTATTCAAAATATGTGAAAAAATGTAAAGTAGATTAAGTATACAAGGACATATCGAAATGTGTCAAGTGAGAATTTTTTTTCTTGCTCGTTTTTACTCCAAATTGAACATTTTTTGCTTCCTTTTCTCCAAAAGTCCATTTCTTGTACCTGAAACCAAAAAAATGTAAAATACCTTCCTTTAAAGTGTAATATCATTAAAAAATCATTAAAATTGAGCATAAAATATATAAGAAAAAGTAGGAAATTTTTAGGCATCTCAAAATCTCTCAAACTTAAATGTTACTTATGCTTAAGTGACTCTTTTACTATATAAAAATATGACTTATGATAGAGATTAACTTATAAACTTCTATAATTTAATTTAATAAATAAAAAATTATAACTTAAGTAAAACTTTTAAGAACTTAGATTAAAACTATAAGTATAAGAATACTTATTAATCAAATCTAAGATTTATGAATTTCCATTCATTTCAAGAAGAATTGAAATTTGTTATACCAAGGATACTTAGAATATCCATATGAAAAAAATTTCATGAAAACTTTACTATTAATGGTGGTAATACTTAAATACAAGTTTAGAAAATGAAATAAAGCCTTTTCCTTAAGTTGATTCAAGTGATGCAAATTTTTTATTAGACATCTCCTCAAGCTTCTCCTCACATTTTCTTTTCATTTTTTTTAATTCAGAATCTTTTTAATCTTTTCTTTTCTTTTCTTTTCTTTTTCAAGTGAGGATTACTACATCTGGATAGCCTTTAATAATTTTGAACTTGACTATCCTCTTTTTAAAGTTAAAACTTTTTTACCTTTCTTCACTTTTTAAATTCATATTAGTTTTGATGATTTTTCATAAAGTCTCATTCTTTTATTCTTACATAAAACTCTAAGATTCTTATTATTTCAAAAATACAATTTTCTTTACTTTAAATAGAAAAGCATCGTCTTATCCTTTCATACCAAATATCTTTAACTTTAGAATTGACCTTCATTATTAAAAACTTTTTACCTAAATTTACTATAAATATTTATACACATAAGTATAATCATTTAAAGTTAAAATCTAATATCTAAGGTCATGTTAAATTAATTTTAAAAATATAATTAATTGAGGACAAATAAAGTTTAGTTTACTTCTTTTCTAAAAGAAAATTTTCTTTCCCCCAAACTTGAATTTTAAAATATTTAAAACTTAATTCCATAAAATTTAGTAGGGAGAATAAGTGAAAGTTGAATCTACTAACTACTGCAACAATCTATCAAATTCATAAACGTGCATAATCAAGATAGAATGACTGCAGGAGAAAAAAATTTTGCCTAAAACATGCTTGTAATAATATTAAACTAAAAGGAAGTATACTAACTTTAAAATTTATTTTTCTCCCTACCCCCAAACTTGATTTTAAACATGTATAACATTCAATACAGAAAATATAAGCAAAAATAAAAACTATTTAGAAATTCTATCTATCACAAACATCTACAATTATTTATCAGGACAGAAAAATATGCAATAAAAAGTAAGTATAAACTAAAACTTGATTGATAAAATGGAAAAAAAGGTCTAACATGCAGAACATGTATCAGCATAGTAATATATATATATATATATATATATATATATATATATATATATNCTATAAAAGTGTACCTTGCGAGTCTTCTCATTCCACCACCTGAAACTCAGAAGGCATGTTAAGGCAGTTTATATGAAACAGGGAAGTAAAATTTTGACGACCTATCTAATCCTAGGTCATATCTTGGTGGGACCTTTAAAGTTTAATTAAGGATGATGTTGCCAAGCAAAATATATTAAGTTTAGTAGATCTCCAAGGTATCCAACAGATCTAGAGATAGAAGCAGGTTCGTGCTACTCTCTCGCTACCTGGTGGAAAATCCTGAGTTTTTTTAAACTTATTATGTTGCTTAATAATTCATCCTGTAAATATCCTTAGTGCTCAATGAGCATTGATGTCTCAATTATTCCTAAGAATAGGGTAATTATCATTTGTAATTTAATTTTGAAGATTATGTGGGTGAAGAACTTTAAAGAGGCAAGTTAGTGTTATTGGAACATTTAACCAAATTTTGGTCCTAATTGGGCCTGTAGTGTTTGAAATATGTTTTAATTTTAAATGATGTTTACTTTTCCAATCTTTATTTAAATGAAACTTCATTTAGCCTAAGTCACTACTAAGCCCTTGAGACCTAGGTGAGTGTCTTAATTAGTTTTGAAAAGATTAAGCTTTAAGTGGTCATGATTCATGATAAATTTTATTTGAAAATCAAAATAGGGGTATTAAATTCATTAATTAATTAAGTCATTTTGTTTAAATAATGAACTCCACTATTTTTTTTTTTGAAAAATCAACTAAAGTTATCAAATGAACTCAAAATGCTTTCAAATTTTTATAGTGAGTTCTCTGAATCCTAAAAAATAGTGGAGAGTAAAAATCAAGTCATTTTGTTGTTTATATTTTTTTAAATTAATTATTTTAGTGATTTAGGGTTTGTAAACATTAAGGGTATTTTGAATGACTTGGCTCATGAGAAATTTTCCCAAAGGCTTTCTTGTCATCATGAACCTTCCAAAATTTCCTTAAATTTTTAGAAGCAACATGCTTTTTTCCATGATTATTTTAAGCAGATAATTCTTCTAAACTTGAAAAATATGATTCTCTGTTTAGAGACCTCCTCTGACTCTAGAAAATCAGAGGATGTTCCCTATGATAGAGGCAACAACATGATAAAATTTCAAGCCATGGTGATATTTTTACATGCATGAGGAATCAAAAAATTCAAATTAGTGTTTAATTAATTAAAAATAAAATATGCATTAAATGAACTCCAAATCATTTCCACATTGTTTTCCTCTATTTACTGAGCAAGAGGGTATTTTTATTTTTTTTATGATTTCTCAACACCAAGATATAAATTTTTGAAGTTCACTGATTTAATTTAATGAGAAAATGCCCTAATTTCTCACTTAAATGAGTCACCATGCGACAACATCAAAGCAGGCCACGCATCCTCCTCTGATTGGCTGGCATTATTTGGTTTGATGGTGCATTCATGAACCGTAGTGTCGTCTGACCGCTTCAGAGCTGCTCGTTCAGTACATGCACAATCTGACAATCCTCGGTCTTCGTCACGTTTGGTTTAAACCCATAACCGTAGTTTTTCTAACCCTAATTTCTTCATATATTCTCAATGAAATTACATGAAATTTTTTTCTAAATGTTCATCTAACCTAAACGAGCACATTTATATGGTTGATCAAACATGAATTATAAGTTTGCTTCACAATGTCCCAAACCGACCTTGAATTTTTGGGAAAATGGTTTATACCTCTATCTAAGAGGTTTAGCCTCAATTAGATGCTTGTGAAAGGTTTAGTGCGGTCCGACGAGCCTCCTAGACGCACTAGTTTGATCCTAGCTTTAGTCTGATTCAGAGCTCCTCTAATGGGTGATATGGCTTTGTTCTAGAGCTAGGTTAGAGTGATTATGGGATGCAATTTTATGGGAAAACTTCCTCTTTTAATTTGAATAAGCTCATGGAGCAATCAATTTGGAGATTGATTGAGTTTCAGAGAGTGTCATATTTTTGGGCTTGAAAATGAGCTCTGAAATTGAGCTAACAGAGAGGGGGTTAGAGCTGGAAATTGGTGGAGCGAAGGTTAGGGATGCCGCAAGAATAATTTGGAATGAAATGGATAGCATTTTGATAAGGTTGATTTCAGCTCCCCTCTTGGTCGTGGGGGATGGTTGTTTAAGTACCCATGGCCATGGACACTCTCAGGGCAAGTTAAGGGTTGAGATTAGCTATCTTGGTGAGGAGAGGAAGATCCCAAGTGACCAATGGCAGTGGAACACATCAACAAGGTTTAATTTGATTTAAATCAAGTTGGGTGCTCTCGACCTGGTGTTTTCCAGTGAGTAGGCCTGCTTGCAACGAAAGGGGAGCTGGGCCTGAGGTCAGGTGATGCAAGTGAGCAAGTGAGCCAGGCCATTAAGATGATTCCATGGACTTAGGGAAAGTCTTGGACAAGGCAATATATTCTTTGGCCAAAAATAGAAGGAGATCCCCTAATTTGGGGATTCCTTGGTCCCTAACTCAATTAGGTTGGATTAGGTGGGTTTGGTTCAGTCTTAATGGTCCTAGGTTTGGATGAGGTGGAGCCAATTTGATCACATTTGATCCAAGTTGGTCACTTTTGTTCATGGGTCCAACGTGAATCCAAATGACCAAAAATTGGATTTTAACTAGGCTATCCATGTCAATTGGTCCAATTTATTGATTAAATATGTGTAGATGATCGTAATGAAGATTTTTGGTGAATGGTTGAAGTGATTTTGAGTTCAATTGGAGGGTATATTTGAAGGATTTTTTAAATTTATCCAATTTGGCTTGTTGGGTTAGACATGGGTCTAGGTTGAGCTAGCCTTGGGCTAAGTCCAAATTGAATGGTCCAAATGATCAAGAGAGATGTTGTGAAGATTTTTCATGAAGGGATAGAGTAGAAATTTGTGGTTAAGGCCCTCAATTTGGTGAGATTTTGAGATATGGAAAATTTAGGGAAAATTTGGGGCTTTTGGACTTAGGTTGAAGTCAAATAAAATTGGGGTCTCACCAAGGTCAATTGAAGGTCAATTTTGATGTATTGGGATGTTATGAAGGTTTTTAAACAAAAATTGTGGCAAGTTAAGTGGACTATGGGTTTAATATGGTGGAACCAAGTGAGAGGAGAAAAAGTGGGTTTTTGGTTTAGCTCAAAATTGGATTCAAATCATGGACCAATTGAGCTTGGATTTGGTCTATATTGGCCATATCAAGGGTAAATTTGAGTTTAGATATGAAATTGGGGTAAATTGAGACCAATTGAATAGACATTTGGGGTAATTTGGGAAAAATATGGGCCTTTAAAGGGAAATTTGGGGGATTTGGTTAAAGATTGTCAAATTGGCCAAATTAGGTCATGCGATAGTTGATAAAAATAAAATTAAGAATATTTGGGAGATTTTTGGAATTTTTTGGATTTTTTGGATTTTTTTGGAATTTTGGGGTAAAGAGGGGTATTTTGGTAATTTGGCCAATTTTGGTGATTTTTCGGTAGTTTGGGTGTTTTCAAAGTGTTTGAAATGATTTTTGAACCAATTTGGGTAATTTGGGTAAATTTGGAATATTTTGCCAAATTTGGGGTCCCAATGGTATCTAAGTAATTTGGGAGAGTTAAGAGGAAAAAGGGTAGGTTGGGTATCTTGGTAGAGTTGGAGTGCTAACCAACATCAATAAGCCATGAACCAATGGAAACCCCATTTTGGGATCTCTATGTAGTGGTCTTAGCCAAACCCTAGCCTAGGGCTAGTGGGTTTAGGGGACCACTTACAAGAGTCTCCCAAAAGTATCAAGGGACCAAACCCTAGACGTTTAAATTTAGGATTGTGAGTAATTGTGAGTGCAAGTATGTACCTTCAACCCTAGACCAACACACGGGGTCAACCCTAAGGTCCAGCACTCCTAAGGGTAACTCATTTTGAGTTCCCTCATAGTGACCCCACCTACCAAGTGCTAGAGGTTATGACTAATATGTAGAACTTCAAGTAGAGTAAATAGAAGTGTGGAATTTCTAATGGTGAGGGTTCCTTGTCTAGTTTTCTAAGAATAGTCAATAGGAAATTCCTATGGCTAGACCTTAGGCTACTAAAGAGAAAAAACTAAACCTCAACCAAAAGTGAGGTGAACAAGGTCACACTCCAACTTACCCTCCATCGCATCATAGTAAGCTTGCGGGAAAACCAGTTTGTCTCCAAGTGAGGAGCTACTAGGTTCAATACCTATTATAGCTGCATAAGATTGTTTGCTCACAAAATTTGGGTCAGCTGCAAGCAGGTCAGCTGCCATGTGGGAAGGAAAGAATGCAGGAAGGCAGAAACATGAAGTAAGTCTTAGCATAGCAACAGTAATTTAATGGAACAGTAACCAACAAATTAAAAAAAAATACAACCGAGAAAGGAGTTAAACTAAAAAAAAAATGAAGAAGAAGAGATGAAGAAGAGGTAGTTTCACTGGAAGCTCCAAAAAATCCCTCTACCACTCCTAACGGCCAGCAGTGAGGAGCCACCATTGGAGAAACCCTATCAGAGAACCATGCACCGCCACCATCTCTTATATATATATATATATATATATATATATATATATATATATATATATATATATATATATATATATATATATATATATATATCTTTTTAT
>JXCR01143575.1:17545-28275 GCA_002079205.1 Phalaenopsis hybrid cultivar
TTGGGTTGATCCAGTTATATAAAATTTGAGAAGATGATATCATCTGGATTGATTCAAGGACCTTGGGCTCTCTTTTTCAGATATTTTTGTCACAGTTTTGAGGATTGTTTCATCCTTTATCCTTTCGACCTTTTGGGTAGATCAATTCCTCCTCTCTCTCATCCCCATTTTATTCTTTTTTCTTGCTTCTTAGTTCGGTTTTCTGTGCTTATGTCTGACACATAAGCACTCATATATAGCATTTTGTTATATATGAAACCATCAAGCAATGTGGCAAATATGTCGATTTTGTTTTGGGGCTTAGGGTGATGACGATAGAGGCACACCGGTGATAGAGCAGAATGATATCTCATCCTACAACATCAGGCCTCAATCTTGGGACCTGATGAACTGTAAGATGAAAGTATCATTCACCGACACAAGACTAGCGGGGGACCCGTACCCTCTTAGGTTGTTGACGGTCCTACGCTCGATGACGTAATCGACTCGTGGGCAACCATTCCTTTTTCAAAACTGATAAGAACAGATACAATGTTTTAGATAAAAAATAATAATAATATATTTTCACGACAAAATTGATATAATTTTCCTTTTGTATGCTTTAAATATATGNCAAAAATGTTTATTTTTTCTTCTAAAGCATGTGGAAGCAAGATTTTGGCTTGTTCTGAAATTTAAGCATGAAATAGTCCCTGGAAACACTAAAATAGAGCATAATATGGCTGTCTTCTTTTCTTTTTCTGCTCAAGATACATGATGAATAAGATTTCTTTTTGAAAAGTTCTAGTTGTTATCCTATAAAATGCATGCTAGGAAGGAAAATGCAAGGTTGGAGCTTTTCTTTTATACATATTAATCCAAGTGGATGTTAGAATTAGTTTCAATACTAGATAAAACGTTAACATTAGGAATCCGTTTATGTTTATTCATTCCCTGTTACTTGTTACTATTTGGAATAGGTACTGGATGCATTACTTTGAAATATAAGGCTTCGAGAGATTTAATTTTGATAGCCCTGTTTTGACCCATTTGTTGTGTTCGGCTTTGACTCTTTTGAGATGGATTCTTGTTGAAAGTATTTTTCTCTATTTTTCCCATATGGATGGGCTCGGTTTTGGCTTTTTCTGCATTAAATGTATGCTAAAATTTATCTCTGTTTTTTTTTTTCATATGGATAGGCTCGGTTTGGCTCTTTTGGGATTGAACTTATGCTAGAAATTTTNAATTACAATTGAGACACCCTTTTAGAAATTTCAGCCACTTTCTATTTCTCTTGTGATGTCTCGCATTGATGATCTCAAAATCATCGCCCTATGGTCGAGTGGTAAAGGACTATCATGTGAAGGCTCAAAGAGAAGTTCCCAACAGGATCTCAAGTCCTAGGAAAACCTCTTCAGGACTTTATCATCATCACACACACACAAAATGCACAAAATTCACTAAGTTGCACAAGATCGAACTAAAATTGAGTTTGAAGATGGGTGAAAATGCTAACTTCTTCGGACGATCTCCGATGACAAAAGGGACTGCGCCAACGCGTCCGGAGCACCAATTTTAGCTAGAAAGACACACATATTGTCATAATTCCGCGCACGAGCAAAATCGATGAATTCATCAAAACGACCTCCGACGGTGAAGTGGACCGCGTCAGCGCGTCCAGAACGTTAGAATTACCTAAAAAGGCATTCCATTTTTGTTATGTTGTGACGCACGAATAAAAAGTACAAATCAAATTTCTATTTTTAAAATATTAAATATTTTTATATTTATATGAGTATTTATTATAATATTTTAATCTTAAACCCTATTTAACCCTTACCCACACGCGGCATCCCTACTCACGCACATGTAGCCACTCGGGCGTGTTCTAGCTCCCGCAACTCGTTTCTCAGGCACAACTCGATAGCAGCCCTGGTTCGTCAGCCCGAGTCTTCCTCTCCCGCGTCTCCTCTGCCATTCACGCATGTGGCTCGCCTCCTCGAGCTCCGCTNCTTAACCCTTACCCACACGCGGCATCCCTACTCACGCACATGTAGCCACTCAGGCGTGTCCTAGCTCCCGCAACTCGTTTCTCAGGCACAGCTCGATCGCAGCCCTGGTTTGTCAGCCCGAGTCTTCCTCTCCCGCGTCTCCTCTGCCATTCACGCATGCGGCTCGCCTCCTCGAGCTCCGCTCGACCGAGCGGCTTTCCAANCCGCTCGACCGAGGATGCATTTTCTCCTCCCTGGCCGACTTTTCCTCTGCCCTAGGATGCATTTTCTCCTCCCTAAATGCATTTTTTCCTCTCCCTTTACCTGATTCGACCATCAGTAAGGCCGGTAGGTGGATGCTCCTCTCTCCTTTCTTTGCTATAAAAATCCCACCTTGGGGAGGTCTAGGGTTGGCCGAAAATTCAAAAGGAGGGTGGAGCTGCTGCCAAAATCATGCCTTGTGTAGATTTCCTGTTCAGCTGCTCGACACTCTTTTTGGGTCGCTCGGTACTCTTGCTTGTCGGTTCCATATTCTTGCTTGGTTGTGTGTTTGACTGCCAAGGGTTGTTGAATTTTTTTTTTTTTTTTTTGAGAGAAAGCGAGGTTGGATTTTTTACTATCTGAGGCTTAAGGAGGAAAAGTGCTACCGAAATTTCTTCCTAGCTAGGTTCTCGTGTGCTGGAGTTCAATACATTCATGGGTTGCTGTTTTCTCGAGCTTTTAGAAAGGGAAGCTTTGCCGAAGTCCTCTCTAGGCTAGATTCTTGTGTGTTGGGAGTTTGAAGGACTTGTGGTTTGCTGTCTCTCGAAGCTTTTAGGAAGAGGATTGTTGTGGGAGTGATTTTCTTGAATCTGAATTATAATTTTTGCTTTAAGTCTGCATTAAAAAGGTATTCCCCTTCTTCCCTCTATTCTGCACTATTTTNAAGCTTTTAGGAAGAGGATTGTTGTGGGAGTGATTTTCTTGAATATGAATTATAATTTTTGCTTTAAGTCTGCATTAAAAAGGTATTCCCCTTCTTCCCTCTATTCTGCACTATTTTGCATGGCATCGAAAAATGTTTATTTTTTCTTCTAAAGCATGTGGAAGCAAGATTTGGGCTTGTTCTGAAATTTAAGCATGAAATAGTCCCTGGAAACACTAAAATAGAGCATAATATGACTGTCTTCTTTTCTTTTTCTGCTCAAGATACATGATGAATAAGATTTCTTTTGGGAAAGTTTTAGTTGTTATCCTATGAAATGCATGCTAGGAAGGAAAATGCAAGGTTGGAGCTTTTCTTTTATACATATTTATCCAAGTGGATGTTAGAATTAGTTTCAATACTAGATAAAATGTTAACATTAGGAATCTGTTTATGTTTATTCATTCCCTGTTACTTGTTACTATTTGGAATAGGTACTGGATGCATTACTTTGAAATATAAGGCTTCGAGAGATTTAATTTTGATAGCCCTGTTTTGACCCATTTGTTGTGTTCGGCTTTGACTCTTTTGAGATGGATTCTTGTTGAAAGTATTTTTCTCTGTTTTTCCCATATGGATGGGCTCGGTTTTGGCTTTTTCTGCATTAAATGTATGCTAAAATTTCTCTCTGTTTTTTTTTTTCATATGGATAGGCTCGGTTTGGCTCTTTTGGGATTGAACTTATGCTAGAAATTTTCTCTATTTTTTTTTATATGAATGGGCTCGGTTTGGCTCTTTTGGGATTGAACTTATGATGGGCTCGGTTTTGTTGGGTTTAATTTGGCCTTTAATGTTGATGGGCTCGGTTTTGGCTCTTTTGGGTTGAATCCATGCTGGAAATGCTGGTCTGTTTTTCCCATTTGGTGGGTGTGATTTTGACTTAAATTATACTCTTTTCTTTAGTCTTTATGTTGGGTTTAATTTGGTTTAAGAGAAGGAATTGGTTTAATTTTAAAAAAAAATTATCTGTTATGGGCTATCTTTTGCTGGGTTTACTTAAGATAAAAATGTATTTTGGTTTCCCCNAAAAAAAAAAAAATTATCTGTTATGGGCTATCTTTTGCTGGGTTTACTTAAGATAAAAATGTATTTTGGTTTCCCCTTGTGTTGGGCTCGATTTGCCCATGTTGGGCTTGGTTTGCCTCTGTGTTGGGCTCGGTTTGGCCCTTTGGTGGGTTCGGTTTGGCTCCTTTTGAGATTGTGTTTTGGTTGGAATCCTTTTCTGTTGTAGCCCTTTGATGGGTTCGGTTTTCCCCTTTGTTGGACACAGTTTGGTTGGAGGCTCCTCTTTAACGTCTCTCCTGAGATTTTTATTGATAACCAAATTTGTCATCCCAAAATTCATGATTTCAATATCTACTTCTATGTGGAAATGTTTGATGCGAACAGATCAACTCATTATCATNATTTTCCCTTTTGCTGGACACAGTTTGGTTGGAGGCTCCTCTTTAACGTCTCTCCTGAGATTTTTATTGGTAATCAAATTTTTCATCTCAAAATTCATGATTTCAATATCTACTTCTATGTGGAAATGTTTGATGCGAACAGATCAACTCATTATCATGTCTTATTTAATGAGAATTGTTTCAATCTAAATAGTTTATGTGAATTTGTTCATTCACTCTCTTATGTATATTAAAGGAGCACAATGGTAATATTTGTGGCGACTTTTCCCTTTGTCGTGAAGCATGTTTAGTGGTTTTGGTTTGCTTCCTTTAACCGTGAGCATCCTAGCTGCTTTCTTTTTGTCTTGCTTGGATGTTCTTTGCTAGGTTTGGGGCTTGGTTTTCTCCTCTCCGCCCTTGGCCGTGAGCCTTACTGTTGTGGTTTGAGTTGTGATTGGTTTGGACTTAACTTTCTTCTCATTTCNTTTTCTTTTTGTCCTGCTTGGATGTTCTTTGCTAGGTTTGGGGCTTGGTTTTCTCCTCTTCGCCCTTGGCCGTGAGCCTTACTGTTGTGGTTTGAGTTGTGATTGGTTTGGACTTAACTTTCTTCTCATTTCCTCTGGCTATGAGCTTTCTTAAGTGGCTCTTTTATGTTGAAAATGGTTGGTTCAAGCTTAAATAATGATGGTCTCCATCTTGCGGCCTTGGCCGTGAGCCTTACCTTGTGTTTGCTACCCTTGTGGCCTTCCTCTTGTTGCCCTTTACCNATTAAATAATGATGGTCTCCTTCTTGCGGCCTTGGCCGTGAGCCTTACCTTGTGTTTGCTACCCTTGTGGCCTTCCTCTTGTTGCCCTTTACCCGTGAGCCTTACTGTGGAGGTTCCTTGGTCTGTGACATAGTTGGTTCGAGCTTGGTTTTCTTCTATTGCCCCTGCCCGTGAGTTTTGTCCTATTTGTTGTCTTAAATTGTGAGTTTATGTTGAAGCTTGGTTGTGCATTTCATGATTTCTACTTATGGGCTTGTTGTGAGGCTTGGCTGCTCTTTTTCCTGGCCTTACCCGTGAGCCCCCTACTCTTTTTCCTGGCATTACTTGTGAGCCCCTGTTTTTTTTTTTTTTTGGCCTTACCCGTGTGCCCTTGCTCTCCTTCCTGCTGTTACCCGTGAGCCTGTGGAGGATTATTCAGGTTCATTTTGTCCTGGTAGTAAGCACCTCTATATTTTCTAAATTGGTGGAACATTTATATAATTGTGGAAAGCTTCTAAAAAGGGGTGGAACTGAATGGATTGGATACTGGTATGGTTTTGAGGATTTAGAAAGTTGCTCCTATGGATTATTCTCTTTATTTTGGGATTTGAAAGCTTATAAAATTGTCATTTGGAAAAGTGTTTGGAGATTTAACATTAAAGCTTGGAGAACATAAACACTATATTCGAGTTCAAGCATGGATGTGTGAGTGCATATAAGTGATGGAGCCATGGGTACACTGTAATATTATTTTTGGGCCCATTTCAATCTATTTGAAACTAAAATTTGGAGAGGATACCCTTCTTGGGTTGATCCAGTTATATAAAATTTGAGAAGATGATATCATCTGGATTGATTCAAGGACCTTGGGCTCTCTTTTTCAGATATTTTTGTCACAGTTTTGAGGATTGTTTCATCCTTTATCCTTTCGACCTTTTGGGTAGATCAATTCCTCCTCTCTCTCATCCCCATTTTATTCTTTTTTCTTGCTTCTTAGTTCGGTTTTCTGTGCTTATGTCTGACACATAAGCACTCATATATAGCATTTTGTTATATATGAAACCATCAAGCAATGTGGCAAATATGTCGATTTTGTTTTGGGGCTTAGGGTGATGACGATAGAGGCACACCGGTGATAGAGCAGAATGATATCTCATCCTACAACATCAGGCCTCAATCTTGGGACCTGATGAACTGTAAGATGAAAGTATCATTCACCGACACAAGACTAGCGGGGGACCCGTACCCTCTTAGGTTGTTGACGGTCCTACGCTCGATGACGTAATCGACTCGTGGGCAACCATTCCTTTTTCAAAACTGATAAGAACAGATACAATGTTTTAGATAAAAAATAATAATAATATATTTTCACGACAAAATTGATATAATTTTCCTTTTGTATGCTTTAAATATATGTGCATGTTAAAATTTAAAATTTAAATGTGTTACAACTTGGTTGTCCAATTGTTAATTACTGATATTGGGCTAAGAAGTACCCTCTTAAGTTAGGTTCAGTAGGACACTCTTTTAGTTGAGTGTCGGGCTTTATACATCCGGGTGACTGATAGTAGTCTTCGACGTCCCTCAAGTACAAATATATTATTTGAGCCTAGCCCTGACCCGAGTGCTTGTAGTCCCTTCTTTTCGGATTTTTCGTAAGTTTTATTGGATTTTGGACAAAACACTCGTAGTCTCTTTTTATCTTGGTATTTTCCTATAACTTGATGGTTTTATTTGAATTGCTACTCGTCAATTTTCCCGTATCTTCTATTGTGGGTTATTTGTCGATTTTCTCGAATTTTTCAGGAAATGTCTTTCTTTTGTTTATACAGTGAATACTAGTTCGCTTAACAAAGCACCAGACCTCCCAAATATACAAGTTTGATTTACATTACAGCATTTTATTTCACAGTATGTTATATTATTCTCACAGCATGCTATATTGTTCTCTTTCTTTACTGTACATTATACTAGTCTTTTCTTTTATATTGCATGCTTTATTGTTTTGTTACACACTATACCTTAGAATAGGAGGCCAGTATTCGGTTTTATAGGAGATACCCGGCAGCAGAGCGTTGACTAAACAATTACATGTAACTTTAAGACTAAAATCAAACCCGAGGGTGCTACGACGAGGAGCTTGGAACGAACACCGTGGGCAGCACAACGAGGAACAACTTCGAGATGAATCTGCAACGTCAAAACAAATTCATATCACTAATTACTTTCTTAGTTTAAACAACAACACATAGTGTTTCGAGGTGGTTTGCCTAGCGCAACGTAAACTCTCACATATCACATTTAGGTTTTTGCACAACTCTGTTGTGCAATTATAAGTCCTAACACTTTAGGATTCCGAGGTTATTGTACGGTACTGTGTAAATCCTCCTATCTTTTTAGGTCATTTGCACGACCAGATAAAGTGCGAATATAAGTCCAAAATTTTAAATAAATTGAAGGATTAAATATTAAATAGCATCATTTCAAAGATATAAAGCCAAACAATAGGATAGTTGGGAGGTCATCAGGGTTCTCCCTGAATCTGTGATATCCCATACTCTTCGCTCCTTTGGATTTCTTAGAATAAATGTTCCTATTTGAGCCACTCCCGTTTGATTTTCCTGTATCCAATCTCGGAAACCTAAACTTTGAAATCCGGAAGATAAAACCTTTGATCTTAATCGAGAGTTTTCTTAAGTGACCCCGGTCATTTAAGATGTAATTAACTATAAAGGTTTGTCTCTATAGGGAACTTGGAACCCAGTTAAAATAAACTCTATCTAATCCTCATATTAGGTAGGGGAGCTTGTTGGCCTCATATAAAATATTTCGCAGATCAAACGAATGTCACAAATTCTTTAGTTTAGATGATTGAGCCTACTACAAGTGATATGTTTATTCTTCGGAATAAGTATATTACTTGAGGTAACGTGCTTAGTCATCCAAACTATCCAAAATGTGAGACTCGCTTGGTCTCATCTATTTTTAAATTAAAATGTTACTTTCAAAAATCATATTTATATTAAAACTTTTTTTATATTCTAAAAAACAAAAAAATCATCATATCCTTTTTCATCTTTTCAAAAAAATAACGGCCTACAGATAATTGAACTAATTGAAGCCCAAACTATTAACCTTAGCCTTAATTTGATTGAGCNGACTTTTTTTATATTCTAAAAAACAAAAAAATCATCATATCCTTTTTCATCTTTTCAAGAAAATAACGGCCTACAGATAATTGAACTAATTGAAGCCCAAACTATTAACCTTAGCCTTAATTTGATTGAGCAGAGGCTTAATCCCTAAGGTTTCACTTAAATAATTTCAATAAACACATGACTGTCACCCCAAATTAAATCTTTCACGAATTCCAAGAATATCTCTTGAAGAATTTCAAGACGGGCTAAATTAATATTCACTTCTGTAAGTTTTGCACTAGAGTTATTCAATTTCCTTAAGATTTTGCTTTCTATTTCTGGAATTAAGGCCAAGATAATAAAATGTTTAAGTGTTTTCAGAAGCTCTGTATTTTTTGAGTATTATTTATAAAAGCCTCCTGATTTATCTTTGATATCAATGAACATTTGATAAAGTGAAATGTAGTGTTTGCTTGTGATGATTTGGTTGGAACAATTCTCNCTTTCAATAAACACATGACTGTCACCCCAAATTAAATCTTTCACGAATTCCAAGAACATCTCTTGAAGAATTTCAAGACGGGCTAAATTAATAGTCACTTCTGTAAGTTTTGCACTAGAGTTATTCAATTTCCTTAAGATTTTTCTTTCTATTTCTGGAATTAAGGCCAAGATAATAAAATGTTTAAGTGTTTTCAGAAGCTCTGTGTTTTTTGAGTATTATTTATAAAAGCCTCCTGATTTATGTTTGATATCAATGAACATTTGATAAAGTGAAATGTAGTGTTTGCTTGTGATGATTTGGTTGGAACAATTCTCCACTTACTCGTCCAGCTGAGTGGAAGTCAGAACAAGTCAAGATAGATGTCATTGAAAATTAAATTTGATAAAGTTGTCATCGTGTAGTTGACCGGAGAAGACTGATCAACCACCCACCCAGGCTATTACTTTTTGTACCCTAACCCTTCTGCTTTTCTTCTTAAACAAAGATTGTCAATTATAGCGTGACAAATTATATCAAGTTAATCACCAGAATTATCAAAGTAGGGAACCTCATCAAGGCATAATAATATATAGAATGATAGCATTAAAAATATGATCATAAAAATTTTATGTTTTCAAGTTATTCAAGGTGCTGGAACATGCGTTGTCTAATCCACTATCAATGGTAAGGTAGAAAACCACGAGTCGACTGATCACATACCAATGCACAAAGATTAGTAAAACGATCAATCAAGTCATATAGATCAGCAATATGATTCATAGGTGAAGCTTAAGATTGTTAGACCGATCTTCAGTGCTAGCTCAAAATCCACAAATTCGATTCATGGATTGACTGATTGAATCAAAATTCATAGAAGCTATAGTTGCCCTGTTCTGATATGGTTGCATCAATACATAGCGTCTGTTATCCATAGAGGAGGTCATCTAAGCAGAAGGCAACCCACAAAGAGACAAGAAACCTCCCTACTCAACTGAGCTATGCAACGAGATAACATCAAGGTCCACCGCAACCCAACAACACTTCCTCTTCTCTAGAGTAAGGGAAACCAATTCCCAAAAGTTGAAGCTGAACTATAAACACTAATCGAGCTCCTCACATCACTAACCTAGGAAATTTAATTTGGCTCTACAAAATAAAATCCAAATTGAAACTAACTGCACTTCTCCTATGAAACATTAACTCCATGTAAAATATAATTATTCCGCTTTCCAAAGAAATAATAAAAAACCTCAATTACCACCATTACAAATATAATGAAAGGCCTTCAAATCAACCACCCAAAATTGGATAATATTTTTAATTAACTCAATGCAATCTAAATCATGAGCCGATTAGTAAGGATAAAATTGCCCATTTAATGATGCTTGATATCTAGGAATAACGTGGAAAAAATATGCAAGTAGAAAAGAGATAAAAATGGGGACCAATGCAAGAGATCTCAGTAAATACAAGACTTAGAAGAGGTTAAGCATGCAACATTACTTCTGCATAGCAAAGAAATAAGTTTAAAACTTTAGTTCATACCTTCTAGGTCACACAAAAAGGAAATAAAATAAATGTTGCAAGCTTCACCTGCATAGAAGCATGACGCAAAGATGTCCTAACATTAAAAGATATGACAATGTACATAATTTGGAGAACACAAACTCGCCTTCATGCCCGATCTTAGTCATTGAACTATTTCCTTAATAGCATTTCATGACTTGAACTAAAACTGCCTTTCTGAGTTGCANAAAAAAGGAAATAAAATAAATGTTGCAAGCTTCACCTGCATAGAAGCATGACGCAAAGATGCCCTAACATTAAAAGATATGACAATGTACATAATTTGGAGAACAAAAACTCGCCTTCATGCCGGATCTTAGTCATTGAACTATTTCCTTAATAGCATTTCATGACTTGAACTAAAACTGCCTTTCTGAGTTGCAAACATTTTAAAAAGATTACACAAATGCAATTAGTTGGATTTGCTATAGAAAATGTCCCCAATTCAGAAGCACATATTCAAAAAAGAAGAAAAGTC
>JXCR01143576.1:717-13816 GCA_002079205.1 Phalaenopsis hybrid cultivar
AGAGTAGATAAAAGTTTGATAACACTATGAAATAGACCACCACATGATATGGATGAAACAGCACAACAAGCTAGAAACCAAATATACATCTTTAAGCCAGCCAATTCTCTCACCAATCACAGTGATCAGACAAATCAAGATAAAAATAAATATCAAAATCAAGATAATAATTTCACACCCTAGTCAACCCTTATAAGTCAACTAAAAGAGGATGACTCAGTCAGACTAACTTTCTAGTAACCCTCATTGTAATGTGTACTCGTTATGATCAAATGAGTGGAGAACAAGTCTTACCAAATCATCACAAGCAAACTCTTATATTTCAATTTATTCAACCATTCCTGAATCATAAAATAAAAAATTATGCACAAACAAACCTTAAATAAAATATCGAGCTTTTAAAACCCTTAAATATAAAATCAATAAATTCAGAATTTATATTTTTTATGTATCAATTTGATAGAAATAAAAAGTAGAATTTTATAAAAAAATTTGGAAAGTTTTAAGGGTAGGTAAGAAAATGATGTATATTTTAAAATTAAATGAAATTTATCTATTTGTTCTTTTTTTCAGAATTACAATTCTCCCCTCATTAAAGTTCCATCCTAAAAATTATTTAGAAATCAATCGAATAAGTGATAGAGTATGCCTCAATTTTTATTCATTTTTTTAAGTTCTATCTTTCTCTGCTCGTGCCTCCACTTTTATCTTAAAATAAAGGAGCTATCAATTCTTAATTTTTTGTTATCAAAATTCTCTCAAGCTCCTAAATATATGTCAAATCTTTCTGCAACATAATATATTTATGTGAGATTCTCTNAATGTAACTGTGTGGTCAAACATTTCTATTGTTTTTTCAGAACTGAAAGTGAACTTTCATTTTCTATCAGAAACAATCACCTTAGAAAAAACATACAATTTCACAATTTTGTTAACATCAAACCTTACCAACTTATCAACTGAATGTGTCTATTAAATTGACAAAGAATGAGATGACTTGTTAATTTGTCAATGATTACTCAAATGTTATCACATCTTATATAGATCTGAAAAATCCTATAACAAAATTTATCACGCTTTCTTCCCACATTTATTTATATATAAGTAGAGATTGTAATAATCCACCAGGTCTCTAATGCTCACCCTTCACAATCTGTAATCTTGACACTTAGATACATACTCTGAAACATCTTTTGTCATATTTGACCATCAGAGTAACGATTTCAAATCTTTGTATAGTTTGATGGTGTCTAGGTGAATATTGTAACATACAGGACAAGCTTAGTGCCAGATTTCCTATCTCAAGCATGAATCAGTAGCCACCGACAACTATCATTTTTTTTTCTTTTTAGAACGCCTTCTTCATTTATAGCAGTAGCTGTTTTTTCCTAACTAAATTTGCTCAGAAAATTTTTAATATTAATTGCTAGCCCTTTGAGCTGCTTAAATTACAATAATCAATGTTGGTTGTATGATCATCTGATGTAAATGCTCAGTATCACCAATTCCTCTTACCTCTAGTTGCAAAGCATTCATTCCTTTAATCAATACAAACTCCTAAGTAATGATCTAGTTTGCCATACAAGTGAACTATCGACTCAACTACCATAATTTATATCGAACACACTGTTTTTAATAAGCTCAAGCCATATTTTTTGCCTCAAATTCAATTATTTTTGTGTAAAGATGTAATTTAGACTCATATGTTCAGTGAATATCTCATATTTCACCAACATAAGAAGTTACAAAAATAACTGTAGTCAATTTCAAATCATGTCTGATAATTTATTAAGGCTTCTGTTCTTTAGATGCATAAACAATCACTCTTATGTTCTAAACACAGTTCAAACATTTTAAAGATGGATCGCTATAAATCTAAAATCTCTTTGTTCATGATGGAATGGCTAAAATTAATATGTTTTCAAATGCTTCTTTATTCTTGAAAATTGTGCTCTCATTATTTTGTCCAATAAAATCTAACATCTGTTCTCATCAATTTGGAAAAAGGCATTGCAATCTATGAGAATGCATTGACAAATCTTCAATAATGTCCAACTAATCCCAAAAAACTGGGTATCTCTATAACATTCTTTTGTATGTCATTCTTTGAATGCTTGAAGCTTCTAGGATCCAAAAAATCCATTAGACCTAATGTTATATCCCAAGAATACAATGCTATACAGCTTAATTTGCATTTTAAAATTTTTGCAAAAAATTAATTATTCCACAACAGCTCCAAGGCTATCCATAGATGCACAACATGATAATCATCAAGTTAAAAAAACAAAATATAATCAATGAATATAATTATAAATTGGCCAACATATGAATTGAAGATTCGGTTCATCAAATCAACGAAAACTAAAGGAGTATTTATTAGACCAAACGACCTTGCAAAAATTTCATAATGCTCGTAGCTGATCCAAAAAACTATATTGATTGTGTTTTCCTACATAATATTTGTTTGATAAAATCCAAACCACACATCTATCCTGTAGAATATACTAGCACCCTCTAAATAATCAAATCAATTATCAATCCTTAGTAGTAGATTTTTTTTAAATGTTACGTCATTGAATTACATGTAACAAATGTACAATCACATAGATATATTCTTTTCCATGACAAAAGTACAAGTGCACTCCACAACAGTTGTTGCGCCAAACAAACCTCTTGTCAATTAAAGTGCTATTTGGGGCAGGCGGCGTGTCTGTGTCAGAGAGAAAATTATGGTGTAGATTCACAGACCTCTTCCGTTCCTCCGCGGCAAGCTACATTCTGCGTTATCATTATAATATATTTCCCCTCCATATTTTGAATATGACACATCATCTCAGAGATAAACCTTTCTAAGGCATCATGGTTCATGTTTCGTCTTTCATTTATGCGAGAAACCTTCCAGCATCATGGTTCCTGTTTCAGTGCTTCTTTGTGAGGCTTTGTTTCATTTTCTCTGGGCTGATCTTCGATATTTCTGACCCACTACAGGTGAGGTGTATGAAACCTATATTTCTCTCCCACTCTCTCGCCCACTAGCTTTATGTGAGCTTCCTTTTGTTTCAATTTTGGGTGATTTTTACATTTGATAGTCATCTGAGTTGTTGTCTATGAGATTTTAGGGTTTTCAGTTGTCTCCTTAATCATTCGTTGTTTGATTTGTTGAGCTTTGTTTGGAATGCTCAGTTGCGAAACTTGGGATCAAATTTGATCATGTCTTGATTTGTTTCTTTATGTTTTAAGACCTCCATATTTTCTAATTACAATATTGTACAGTATTGTGACATTTTGGTGTTATAATTACAAATACAACATAATTGTGTGGTTTGCCCAAAATTTTCTGTTTAAGCCCTCCATATTTTCATGCAATACTATGTAGTACATTGACATTTAAGTGTTAAAAATGTAAATATATCAAAATTATGTGGTATGCCCAAAATTCTCTACTTAAGCCTTACATATTTTCTTGTAATACTGAAGTATTGTGCAATTTAGGTGTTAGAACTATAAATAAATCAAAATTGTGTGGTATGTCCAAAATTCTCCGTTTAAGCCGTCCATAATTTCTTATAGTAATATGTAGTAATGTGGTATTAAGGTGTTACAAATGTAAACAAATCAGTATCGTGTGGTATGCTTGAATTTTTCTATTTAAGCTCTCCATAGTTTTCTATAATATTATGCAGTATTATAGCATTTAAGAGTTAGAAATGTAAATACATCAGAATTGTGTTATATGTATAGAAGAGCAATACGGTCTTTACATCAGAACCAACTGCAACATAGCTGCCCCATAATTGAACTAACCAAATAGACACACTTCACCCAAAGCAGCTTACTTGCAATATTTTTATCTACAGTTGTTCAGTTGCTTCTTCACATAGCCGCAGCTGCCCCAAATAGGTCCTAATTCTTGTAGTTGATGTTTTTACTCATGGAGTTCCTTAGATACCATTAAGTAAATTTCTTTGTAAATTATAAATGTCATAACTGTACATCAAACCTAAGCTCAATCTCTATTTCTAGTGGAAGATCGAACAATTTCTCAAGAAATAAATAAAGAGAATATGCAACCACTAGTATTCTTTAATTCCTTAGAAAATTCTCTGGAAGTTTGTAGGCTGTTATTATTTTGTTTTTCTTGTGATGATTTGGTACGACCAATTCTTTACTCATTTGATATTGATGAGCACACTTCAGGATGGATATCTGTGAAAATTGTCCAATTGAATTGTTTCGCTCCATCACGCCTCCTGAGCAAGGGAGGTCCATTGGGGTTTGACACAACACCTATAGTAAAACTAACATCATCCAAAACAATTAGCAAATACCAACAACATTACTATAGACACAAGAATGATGCCACACAAAAATTAAATATCATTAACATATCCTTTATTACAAGATGATTAAGATCAAGGACGTTGGAACAATGGAAGTTAGGCTTCACATTCTCTACCAGCGTGGTTAACCGACTCCTTTAAACTTCCAGTATGTGATAATCAAGAAAAATCATAACTCTAAAGAAGATGCAATAGTCCATGGTAAGACCCTTGTTAGATTTAAAAATCATGACCCATTACCACCTTTGTGAACTTACCGAACCAGACCATTGGAGATTACTTCAGTCCATAGAGGGACTTCCACAATCAGCACACTTGTCCTTGGGAACCAATAGAGTCAAAGTCTAGAGTGAGGCACATGTACACCTCCTTTGTGAGATCCCCATTTAGGAAAACATTTTGACATCCAATTGGAGCAAGGGCTAGTTCAAATTTACAGCAAGGAAAAGTAGGACCCGAATGGTGTTTGATTTAACAACTGGAGCAAAAATCTTTTCATAATCAACTTTGTATGTTTGTGAGTAGCCATTGGCGACTAACTGTGCCTTATTGCATTCAAAAGATCCATCATAGTTAAAATTGGAGCTAAGAATCCAGAGGCACCCTACTGTTTTCTAATCTGAAGAAAGTTTCACAACAATTCATGCATGGCATTTATTTCATCCATTCCTGCAACTTTTCCTAAAGGATTAGCTAATGATGTTTCAATAGTGGATGGGAGGTGATGATCCATTGAGATGGCAGCAAACGCTTTATAGGTCGACGATACACTGTGAAAAGAGATATTTTTCATAGAATAAATAGAGATTGTCTGATTACATACCTCAACAGAAGAACTCACCTCCTCATTCAGAGTGGTGTCAATTCTGGAGAAGTCACTCAAAGCGGATTCTAGATCTTGTAAAAAGATAGTGAGCTCCAGCGTGGGATCATGAGTGCGCTGAGTATAGACACAAAGAATGAGAGAAGGTTCAGATTTTTTGGTACATGTTGGATCCAGAGAGAAAGAGGGCTCCTTGGATAAAGTGGTTGGAGAAATATCTACAGGGGTCGGATAAGAAATAGTGTCTAAGAAATAAAACTTCTACTAACTTGAGACAATCAGGGAAGTAGCGAACACTTTCAAAGAATGAGACATCTGCATTTACATACAATTTATTTGTGGTAGAATCAAGAAACCGATCGTCTTTTTGAGTGACCAAATATTTGAGGAAGACACATTTTATAAACCTGGGATCAAGTTTACTACGATTAAGGATAGTGTTTCGAACAAAGACAGTGCACCCAAAAATTTTGGGTTCAAGAGTGGTGAAGACTGATTGGTAGGGAAACACGACATCAAGATGGCTGATGGAGTTTTAAAGTTATGAATTTCTTTGGGAATTTTATTGATGAGAAATGTGGCAGTAGGCACGACATCATTCCAAAACCTTTTCGGGACATTAGATTGAAACATAATGGAGTGAGCTACTTCAAAAATGTGTCAGCTTTTCTCTCGGCTGCTCTATTTTGTTGAGGTGTGTCCGTGTAAGAGTTATGATGGAGGATGTCCTTACTAAGAACTCAATTATTCAAGAGTTATGACAGAGTTATAAATACAACACATTATCCTATTACAAAAATGATCATTCAAAAGACAAATAAGACCAAAGGCTTGCATTGGCCCTAGTTTAAAATACTGGGGTTCGTGATTAACAATAACTAAAGCTGGTTCACAAAACTTTATTCTAATAAGTTCTTTGTTATGATTGGAATAGTAGAATTTCAACACATATTACTCTACTTGCAGAAATGATCATTCAGAAGACAAATAAGACCAACCTCTTGCATTGGCCCCAGTTTAAAATACTGGGGCTCATCATCAACAGTAACTAAAGCTGGTTCACAAAGTTTTATTGCTGCATGAAGATCTTTCAAATGCCCCCATTTAGGTTCAGATAACAAACCTAGATAAAACAACACGATCAGATACTTCATAATAAATGATAAACTGGATTTCTCCAAGCTAATAAATAAAAGTTTGACATCTTATTGTTATAGGTAACAATTAACACGCTTCAAAAAATGAAAATTAAAAGGACAGAGTCCAAATGAAGAAATTAACAAACCATATTCATCTATCGGAGCATCATAATCATAACTAGTTATTTGAAAAGGGCCACCTGCTGTTCTGTCGAAGTTTGTTCCACCAAAAAACTATGATCAAGTGAAACAAAGAGAGATCAGCTCAGTCTAGTTTATTATTTAACCAAGAAATCTGAAGAAAAATTGAATTAATCGCGCCACCAGTGATATTTAGATCAAGATTTAGGCCATTGCTCAAAAACTTCAGTCAAAACTTCTGCAAATATATACTAAGCCACAGTAAGGTTTCTGTTCGCAAAGAGGACAGAAAACTAGCAAGGAATGAGAAGGAAGAGGGGAAGAAGGAAGACAGGGACTTGTCCTGGTAGAAAATTAATAATGTAGCTAGAAGTGGGCTATACAAAATATCATGCATATACATAGATCAGCTACTTCAGTACAATTAGACGCTAAATTACCATGTAGTAATTACTATAACTTCCCCCGCGTTGGAAAAAACGAGCAACAGCAAATGCATTGTCTTCAACAGGCCTGTGAGGTAGTCTTTCACCCCAAGATGCATACCTTCAAAACATAGCGAACATAAATCAATGTAAGCCACGAAAAACAAGATTTATCCATCTTCCAAAACTATATTTTAAGTTAGTTTATGTGAAAAGCTCAAAATAACTCATTATCATTTTGTTTCAACTAAGAAAATAAGGAATGATGTTGGTGATACGGCACAAAATAGCTATGCTACTTCCCAAAGGAAAACAAAACTTTTGGAATCAATGTAAAAGCAGATGTGACATATAATAAAACTATTGTTTGCTATTGCCTAGTAATAGATTCATATTGTCTCTGTTGGCACTAAAAAACTTATTTTATACTGAGTAAAATTATTAATATAATTCGGATTTTATTATGCTTATATCATTTCATGGAAATACAATACCAAATATAAATTGTTAATTATTATATATAAAATTGTATTTTAAGCATATTAATAAAGGGATTTTTGCAAGTAAATTTAGATTAAGTACTGCATGCATATAAAAATAATAATAACGAATAAAGATGATTTAGAAAATGTGGCATATATTGTGATATGTATAGTTATAATGATGAATTGCGCACGAAAAGACAAGTTTTACCAAATGCTTTTTGGTAGAGAAATAATTGAAATTCTGAATTGTAATATTACGGTCGAGATGGATTCATTGATAAATGTATTATATGGATGGCCAACTTTAATTAGCAGTTATCATAGCTGATGGGCTGAGTGACGACTTAGGGAAATGAAATATGTCAATGCCAATGTAAATATAATGTGAAAGAAAAGGTTGAGATAAACAATGAAAATATAGATGAAGCAAATGAACATATGATATTGCATGGTATAGTGCTTGAAATCATTTATATTTTCCTGTGATAATTACTATTATACTTACTATTTTAAAATAATATTTTCTTTATTATTTTAATATTAAAGAATACTTATTTGTTAATATGATGTTTTTCATGTTACAAATTAGCAGGCACATTACAATCTTCTTCATATGTTAGAACCTTATTTTAGCAATATTTTACTCATTGATCATGTAGCTTACCTGATATTATATTATTGGTTTTTAAAGAGACTTAAGTTAAGGAGCATGTCATTCTAAGTCAGGTAATGTGTTTTTCTAAGATAGCTTTTGAATAAATAATTTTGTATAATTATAGAAGGTTTTTTTGGATATATATAGCTATATATATTATTTTTTNTAGTCTTTTGAATAAATAATTTTGTATAATTATAGAAGGTTTTTTTGGATATATATAGCTATATATATTATTTTTTATTTTTTTTTAAGTATTGGCCGAAGGGCGGACCCCCCAACCAATCCCTTGTGCAAATTTGAATCCCGTCTGGTCGAGGATTCGAACCAGGGTCGAGAGGGGACTTATGCAGAGCCGCCACCAACTCACCTACAGTCGGTGCACTTTTGGATCTATCTATCTATCTATCTAACTATATATTTTCTTTAAAAAAAACCCAAAGGCTAATATATTAAATAGAAANCTTATTTTTTAGAAGGATTGGCCGAAGGGCGGAACCCCCAACCAATCCCATGTGCAAATTCGAATTCCGTCTGGTCGAGGATTCAAACTAGGGTCGAGAGGGGACTTATGCAGAGCTGCCACCAACTCACCTACACTCGATGCACTTTTGGATATATCTATCTATCTATCTATCTAACTATATATTTTCTTTAAAAAAAACCCAAAGGCTAATATATTAAATAGAAAGTAGGATACAGATCGATTGTGTGAGAGAGCCCAAACATGGCACCCTGCCCACACAATAACCACCACATCAAATGGTTCCAAAAAGAAAAATAGAGAAAAATACAAGAGAGACCTAAAGAAAAAACCAAAAAGTGCTAAAATACGGAGTATCAAGTAGCTAGATAGCGACCTAATTTTGTCTTGTCTCTGCCTGTAGTTCTAGAGAATGAGCTAGCTAATAAATTGAAAAGATGAGTGTCATTACCAGTAGTAACCAATGTATCACCCAATAAATTCCCGAGCTCGAGTCGGTCTCTATTCTTCTTCTTCCTCCTGGAGTAGACCTGTCATTTATCATCTGAAGATTGGCTCACCTGATCAGTGGAATAGTCTAAAGTGTGTCGGACATGTGTAGTTTGTTGAACATTTGGAGAAACTACTAGTTGTACCAGCTGATTTTTTATCGGATCGAAGGAGCACTCTCGTGTGTCTTGGCATGTAAGTAGGCATGCTTCAATAACACTGAGTGGTATCAGCACATTTGGATCTGTATCTGTAGTATGGTGTTCTTCATCTGGAACTGCGGTGTTGAAAGAGGATCGGGTTGTACCTTCTCAGCAGGGATGGTAAGTGGCTAATTTTTAGCGATATTCGGCCTTAGATGAGGATACAAGCGATAACAAATAATAGAACTGTGACTGAACATACTACAATGAGAGCAATAAGAAGGGTGTGATTCTATTTCAACCCTTTGCCAATACTCATTGTGAGTGGTGTCAATTCATACCTCATCCCAAGCTGGTTGAGTAATATCTCTCTCAACTAAAACATAAGCTACAGACGGTCTGGTGACAACAAGCGTAGGACTATCAACCTTGAGAGGCTTATCGTAAGCAGTTGCTAAAGATAAGAGAATTTTCATGTTGAACAGATGTAATTTTAACCCAGGAAACTTTATCCAAACATGAATAATAGGGGACTCCGCCTTTGAATTAAAATCGACAGTCTACTTCAAAATTTTCATAAAACGGTTGTCAATCTTGATAACTTTTCGAGAAAAAATGCGAAAGTAATCGGCATCATGAGACAACTGAATAACTATATGTTGACCATCAAGTAAGTCAATATTCCAATTGCCCAATAGCTTCATAGTATCAAACTCTTTCTGAATGATCTCCAGTTTTGGATGACCATAAAAAAATTTCCACACTAGAGCAAAACGCCAAGAGAACGCGAGAGTACTGTTTTAATCTTAGTGAGAATAAGAGCAGGTTTCCTATTTTTTTGACAAACTTTTTAATGAAAGTGTGATCACCACCACATTTAAGAGTGTTGTAGAATGAGGAACATTGCAGGACTTGCCAATATGAAACCCAGACTCTGAACCCTAAAGAGGAGCACAAGTAGGAATAGGAAAGTCATCGGCAAGTGCATTGGCATAGGAACGTATCGTCAAGGCCATAGCAGATCCCGTCGTTATCGGCGTCTCCTTCTGAAACCCGAAATCCCATAGTAGCAGTCAGCGTCTTCTGCTGAGAGCGTGAAACAGTCGACGTCATCTCCTCACATGAGAGACGCAACCTCTCTTCTCTTCCTCCTTCGCACAAGTGGTTTCCTCCTTCCTATTGCGACACCCTCACCAAACCAGCTCTACTAAAGTTTGTTGGGTCGGTTCTTCGCTTCAAGGCTCAATCGGTTCTCCACCTTCACGCACGAAGCTACTCGCATCCTCCCTTCCTTCAAACGACTAGAGCACGACGTCGAATCCTAGCAGCTTCGCTACTTTTTCCCGCATCTCGCGAGCTTTCCGAGCTCGGCTCTGCGGCTCCTCTGCGGTGCGGCTCGTCTCGATTCTTTCGATCTCGCGAGTTTTGTCGCTTCCCGTCTCGCGAATTCTGTGCTCGGCTCTGCGGCTCCTCTGCGGTGCGACTCGTCTTCTCGCGATTCTTCTGATCTCGCGAGTTCTGCCGCTTCCCGTCTCGCGAATTTTGTAGCATCCCGTCTCGCGGCTCCTTCTTGTCTCGCGAACGGCTCGGGAGTACTAGGCTCTGCGGCTCCCGTGTTCTCCTGTTGATCAGCTCCAAGTTATTGACACTGTCGATCATCAAAAGGATACACCTGAAGACGTCATTATTCCCGGAAGCAATATATCAACCATTCAGTCTCCACACATTGTCGTAACTCTCCCGTCTTTGGAACCTCCTATCATGGAGGCGAGGGAGATTTTCAGACTGAGTCTGCTCTTGAACATATCAATGATATTACAGGTGAAAATACCTCTGCTACTTCATTACCACCTCATCAGGTCTAGAAAGATATCAATGCTACTCAGACTCAGGGGGATCATGATGTGCAACGTCCTACACCTGTCCGGTCAACTTTGGACCAATCCATTGATCAGATGAGTTAATCCTCAGATGAGAAATGGCAAGTCTACACATCCAAGAGGAAGAAGAAGAATGGAGACACACTTGAGCTCAAAAATCTGATGGATGATATTTTAGTTATTTCGGGTAATGGTACGCACCTTACCAATTTGTTAGTTGGCTCCCTTCCGAGAACTAGAGGCGGAGGAAGAACTAAAGTGGGACGTCCCTAACACCTTAACATCTGTTGGTGAATTTTTGGTTTTTTTTATCTTTGTTTCTTTGCTTCTTTGGGTTTTTGTGTGTTGTATTGTGTGAGTTGGGTCTTCTTTTAGGTCATCTCATACAATCTATCAGTACCTTTTATATATATTTAGGAAGCCCTATGGCTGATTATATTGAAATAAAAAAGGATACAAAAAGTTGTATAAGAGGGCCCAATAGATGATGCCCTACTCATACGATACATGATACAAAAATATCTCAATAAAAAGATACAAAAAACTCAAAAAAAGAAAACATGCAAAAACAAGTGTCTATGGACGAGGCAGTCTAGACCTGCTTCTTCCTCTGGTTCTTAGAGCGGATTCAGATAGCAAACTCCGAAGTGTTGTTTCATTGTCAGGAGTGGTCAAGGTATCATCCATTAAGTTTCCAAGCTGAACAGTGCCCCCAGCCTTCTTCCTCCACCGAGAAGTGTAAACATGCATTCTTCTTCTGAGGGCATTCTTCTTCTGAGGACTGTTCAGTCTGATCCATAAAAGAAAAGGCAGTTGCAGCGATGAGTTCCTGAGTTTGTGTAGGACAGTATTCCAATACTTGGGAAACACCTGCCCTCTTAATAGGTAGTTCTACCAACTCATTAATAGCAGTAAGATAGTTTGTGTTTGGCTCTAAATCTTCCTCATTAGTATTAGGAGACACCTTTTCTGTCATATATATGATTTCATATTTAAAGCAATTTAAAAACTCTAATTTATTTGATGATTGTTTATACACAATTCTTGAATTCATATTTAACATGCAAAAATTTAGCAAGGTCAATTCTCTACCCCCTTAAACCATATGCATACAAATCAGGATGGGTTTTGGCGAAAATTGAATCTAACTGAATAGTCCACATTTAAGAAACATTACGTAATTCGAAAGAATCAGTTGAGGTGTGAAATAAGAAACAAGAAATTGATATCTCAGATAAATGGTTCATACACCCTATAATTGTGTTTAGTCCTTCCTATTGTTTCTAACATATGCTATGCCATATTTCATGTCAATTTGCCTTCTTGATCTTTTTTCTAGGGATTATTGTCATTTTACATTTTGAACTATTTTTTATATATTTGTCTTTGGATGATTGTCGTTCGAATAAATTCTAGTGTAAGTCCATCATCATGTAATTCACTAGACAAGATAATTAATTAAAAAGAGCAAATTATGGGTACATGAAAATTTAAGCCTCACCTCACCTATGCTGGATATTTAGTATAGGTTGCTTTGAGGATTCAAACATTAATCAGCTTCGTGTTTCTACATATCTTTCTAAACTTCTTAAACTTCATCTCCTCTTCTCCAATTTCTCTATTAACATCTAATTCATCCTGTTGTCCGTTCTTACATAAATTTTGTACCCAAGTAAACATCCTAGACACAAATATTGATGGCATGATGAAGTTAACATTTCAATTTATTTAACATATTTTATGATAAAGTTATCTTTTTTCTATATTGTGTTAGTGAACATAATTTCTCGGATTCCTTATTTATACCACCTAACAAATTATAGATCAAAATTTATTTTGAATTAAAGAAAAATATTATGGACGGGAGGGTTCCAATGTCACATCCCGATCAACCACCTCAAGTTAACATGAGGTGTAACATCGGAGAATGATTCAACCCGATATAATTTTCACCATCACCCAGTCTGAAGTGTACTCAAGAAGATTAAAAGATCATATGAGTAGATAATTAGCCCTACAAAATATATATATATATATATGAATATATATATATGAATATATATATATATATATATATATATATATATATATATAT
>JXCR01143576.1:17854-30997 GCA_002079205.1 Phalaenopsis hybrid cultivar
TTAAAAAAAACTCAAGGGCTAATTATAAACAGGCATATAGTCTCTACACCGAAGTCTCCAAACAGAGCAAAATTCACAAGCCGTTTGGAAGTAGTAGTTGGATCGGTGAGAGTTACAAATGCCAAACAGATGGAAAATACAATTGTTAGAATCTTCAAAACTCTAATAGGGAGTCTTCTTCTTACGCAAAATTCACAAGCTGTTTCAGTTGAGGCACACCTCAGATACGCGTGTAGGCTGGCCAAAAGACGACAGTGCAGAACCAAAACAGATGGAAGATACACTTGTTGCACCAAGAAACTGGAAGAAAGGGAGAATGGAAAGCTGGAGTAATTGATCTAGCAAGAAAAGACCAATGTAAACACTTGTAAAATTCACAGATCCAAACAGATAATGGGAGCTTGAGTGTGACCAAATGTGCCCTTACCTCTTACCTCTGGATCTAGGTAGGGAGCTTGCTAACGAATGGTTAAGTTTTCTGTCATTACCCGAAACAACCAAGATATCATCCATTAAGTTCCTGAGTTCTAGTATGCCTTTATTCTTCTTCTTCCTGGATGTGTAAACCTATCAATCCTCATCCAAAGACTAGCTCATCTGATCAGTACATTGGTCCAAAAAATTATCAGACAGGTGTAGACGGTTGCACAACAGGATCCCCTTGTGCCTGATTGACATTAAAAACCTGTTCGATCTGATCAGGTGGTAGGGCTACAGAAGAAAGCTCACCTAGAGTAGAATTTTGAGTTTGAAGCTGGGGCAATGTCTTCTCATCCACCACCAACTGAGGTTTCACGGGATGTATAATAAGTGAGCAATCCCCCTCAAGGACAAAAGGAGCGGGCCTCAAAGGTTCCTCCCAAGGTGAACAAGTAGTCCCCCCAGCGGCAATTAAACCAAACACCAACTCCTGTCTTGTGATAATTTCCTCCACAGGTGGAAGAGATGTGCCTAGAGCAGTGGGGTTAGACAAATCCTTATGCAGTTGAGCTTTAGATTACAAGGGTGGAACCTACGACATTTGTCAAGGGTATGCCTAAACATCCTACAATGGGTACACTAAAAGGGATGTTTCATAACAATTTGTTGCTAATATCCATTATGTGTTGGGCCCAGCTAGACTTCTATAACATCAACTACTCTGGCAACAGAAGGCCTGGTAAGATTGAAGGTGGGTATATCTAGTTTCATAGGATTCCCAAGTATGGCATCAATAAAGTAGAGAACCTGATGATTAAATAGATGCATTTTGAAACCAGGTAAATTAAACCATATTGGTACAATGGGAGGGTCATGGTTTAGGTCAAAATCAGGAGACCACTTAAGCAACTTCATTCACTTTCCTGCAATGTTAAGATATTTCCTAAAGAAAATCCGAGCGTAGTCTTCATTCATGGTTAATTAAATCAACACATGCCTATCATCAAGAAGTTTCACTTTCCACTTTCCTACTAATTTGATATCTTTAAAACTTTTTCTGATAACTTCCATTGAGGGGTGCTCCAACTGAAATTTTTCAATGAGAGCGAACTTGTATTTCTCAACTAAAGTTGAAATTTCTAAATCAGAGAAAAAGAGAGTTATTTTCCCACCCTTCCTACCTGCCTTCTTAACAAAGGGACAGACACCTGTACGATTACGACATTCCTTAAAACTCGAGGGGAAGACAACAACCGATTCTACCAAATGGTTACTCAACACGTGGGCGAAAGAGGCTTTGTCGGGTTCAGCCAAAAAATGAGGGAGCACACCCATCGAAGAAGGGAAAACAGACCGAAAGAGAAAGGCTAGGGTGGCTTCTTCAAGTACGATGAGGCACCAAGAACAACAGAAGATGCAATCGAGCGAGAGGCTGGGGCTCAACGAGGCGACGAAAGAAGCGACGCAATACCCCTCCCTTCCTCTTCGAGGACGAACAAGTACGGTTACCCTAACCGCCATGAAGCACAGGAGAATACAGTACAANTCGGCCAAAAAGGATTATACACATTTCTAACTCATACAATCATGTAAATTAGATCACGAACCGCTGTGTCAGCAACATAATATTAGTCAGGTGTTAGGTTATGTTTTCACGGTGCTGTTAAGATGGTTGTGAAAGTTAAGAGAATAAAATAAAAGCAAAGTTAAAGACAAAATCTTGGAAGATAAAGTTAATGCATATAGAATTTTAGATTATTTTCATTGAGTAAATGTCAGAAATACATACATCAGGTTATAATAGGATTTTTTTATAAAGAAATATAAAAAAACAATGAATATTTTGTCCTCTTTTGCTTAGGTTATTATAGTTTAGAAATGTGATTTTTCAAAGTGAGTTAACTTTAGATAACTAATTATGTTATTTTAGTATTTTTCAAAGCTTTAAGCTTTTTCAATAAGATGAATAGAAATGGAATCAATGTGTACAGAAGGCGAGTTCAACAATCAAAAAGGTAAATATTTAATTATTATTTAAATAGCATCTTTGTGTTACTTTTTTCAATTAATATGTGGATATTAAAAAAGAATAATAAAAAATTTAATTCCAACGACCGATTGTTCATTCCCACCTTGGTTACTTTGAAGTCTCAGGTCGGGTCATAACACTGTTTAGTCACAAAATTCATCATCTACCTTGTAATTTGTTTAGTCATAAAGCATAAATAATTCTATCAAGATAAAAAATTTTGAATCACAGCTTTCTCTTTGACAAACCCTTAGTCAAACCAAAACACGAGCTAACTTCCATATGAGAGTGTCCCTTCAAGTTGTCATCAAGTGTAATGAATTTTAGGGAAACGATTCTTTTTGAATAACAGACAAACACAAATCTATTTGTCATAATTTTAAATTTTAAATTGACAATATAAATTTTTAAGAGAAACTTATGAGTTGAGATAAGATTTGGTGGTCCTACCACATTGGACCACTTTTCTCATTTTGCTTGTGGATCTCATAAATAAAAAAGCACCCTAACGCTATGGCTTTTATTTTTCAATACTATTCAGTAACTCACGGCGGTCAAAGGTCAACGAACAATGATGGTGCGTCCATTATTGGTGGAGGCAACAAATGGTAGTAGCAACAATAGTGGTTAGTGGATGGTGGTAGCAAAGACAACTAGCTAGAATGCTTTTTTTATAGAAAAAAAAACACCTAGAAAAACCCAATAAGTTGTATTGGATACTTTTTGAATGAACTTGATTTATTTAAGAAAAACATCAATAATTAAAAACAATGNTAATATGAAAAATTTTATTGAAATATGAAAAAAAAATTTACAATTACTCATTTAAATTTGAGTGGATATTTATGGAATATTGAATAAAATCATAAATGTTGATTTAGCTGAAGTTTTGATAGTTGAATTAAAGTAACATGAATACTTAAAATGAAGCTTCTAATCAACAATTAAAGTAACATAAGTAATTAAGAGATNATTAAATTAAAGTAATATGAATACTTAAAATGAAGCTTCTAATCAACAATTTAAGTAACATAAGTAATTAAGAGATTAAAGATAATCAATAATATGCTTAAGATTATATTTTACGATATTTTAAACAACTAATTATTGGAGGGAAAGATTAAACGTGTTTGAAATAAGTCATACAACTTTGAGGTGAGAACTTGTACATTTAAACTATAGTAATAATTTGTTTCTTCTCAAATATATTCGCAGTTGATGATATTGGCCGATGTTTTATTCTGATTGAGATACTCTTTTTTTTTTATTGGTCATATCGTGATGAATGTTATAGTTATTTACTCGTGCATTTTAGTGTATATTTATATAGCATGATTGAATGCGATGAATACATATATTAATTGTTTTTATGTGCAAGACTGACTATGAAGAAGCACCACTTAATGATACTAATGGGGGGACAATAATGTATCCGTTGACGTAAATGGAAAAGAATATTGATATTAAAGTGTCATAAATGGTACAAATTTTAAACGGTGTCTTCTATGATGATTGTATGATTTGAAGTGTTATAGGTATGATAATGATATAGACGCCTTTAAATAGCACATCAAATATTTATATTGATTTATAAAGAAGGTTAACCGATATGTATATTGTTCTTTCTTTTCTATATATTATTTTAGAAATATGAGTATTCAGTGGTTCGTTTAGCTCACAGTTGTTTTAACTAACTTTTTTCAGGATTAATTATATTATTAAAATTTGAGCAATAAAAGAAAAAACACTTATAGAAGGCGCGAACAACCATCGACGAGGTAATTATAAACTATATTGTTTTAATTTAATTTTTAGTGGCTCTTTCATCTGTTAAATTGTGAGTTGATATAGGGAATTTAATTCACCTGTTCGACCGTCTGTTTCCGCCTTGGTTAATTCCAAGACCCGGGCCGGGTCGTGACAAAAGTGATATCAGAGTTTAAGGTTTATGATTAATGAATTGAATATCAATGAAAGAGCCAATAGGATAATTATTAAAAAAAATTAATAAAAAAATTTAACCCAAATTAATAAGTATTTTCATTCAAGCAAAGGGCTACAATTGAAATTATAGAAAAAGGGAGTCCAATATAAAATTCATGAATAATTATTGACTTCCTTAAAGAAATGTGAAGTGCAACATATTTTAAATTTCGAGGACAACTTTTGTAAGTGGGGAAGATTGTGATGGCTCGCTTCAGTTCGGAAGAGACAAAGTGAAGAACTAAAGAAGTGAAGGCAAACAGACGGAAAAGAAAATGAAAAGGCAAGGAAGAAGAAATGAAGAAACGGAGAAGACAAACAGCTGAAGAAAAGGAAATGAGAGGTCGGAAGTTAAGGAGGTGATTTCGCTTATATAAATCGGCTTAGTTGTAGGTTCAGTGACGTGTTAAGAGGATGATGTGAGGGTAGGGCAGAGGCGGCTTCTCTGTCGAACAGAAGAGGCAGTGTCGGTACCGTGCAGCGGAAGAGGAAGTAGGAGGAAGAAAGTTCATGTGTGGGAGCCGAAGCCGAGTCGAAGAGGAAGAGAGGGAGAAGGTTCGTGCGTGAGAGTCAAAGTCAAGTCAAGAAAGGAGCGGTGGAGGAGAGCCATGTCCTAACTTACAACGAAGAGGAAGAGGGAAGGAGTTTTGCGGAGAATGGTTCTTGCGTGAAGGAGTTGAAGCCGTATGCGATCGAGCCGAAGAAAAAAAATGAGAGGTATTGTGTGACATAAAGTAAGAATATTAAGCTTTTATATAATATTTTATATTAATCGATATATAATAATAATAGTAACAATAATAATAATAATAATAATAATTATTATTATTATTATTATTATTATTATATGAAAGATTTATTTAAAAAATGAAAAAAATTTACAATTACTTATTTAAATTTGAGTGGACATTTGAATATTGAATAAAATCATAAATATTGATTTAGTTGAAGTTTTAATAGTAAAATTAAAGTGAAATAAAATCCTTAAAATGAAGTTTATAATCAACAATTAAAGTTACATAAGTAATTATAAGATTACATAAGCATAATCAATAATATGCTTAAGATTATATTTTGACCATATTGTAGACAGCTAATTATTGGAGGCAAAGATTAAAAGTGTTTGACATAAGTCATACAGCTACGAGGTGCATACTTCTACTTTTAAATTATAATAATAATTTGTTTTTTCTCGAAAATATTTGCAATTGATGATATTTATGGATGTTTTATTCTGATTGAGATATTTTTTTTCTTTATTGGTCATATCATGACGAATGGTATAGATATTTATTCATGCATTTTGGTGTATGTTTTATATAGTATAATTGAATATGATGAATACATATGTTTATGTTAACAGCTTGTATGTGTGTGGTTGGTTATGGAGCACTCCTTGAAGGTACTAATGGGAGAATACTAACATACTCGTGCACATAAATAGAAAAGTATATTGATTTTGAAGTACCTTAAGTAGTACAAATTTTAGACGGTGCCTCCTGTGACGGTTTTATAAATATGAAGTGCTATTGATATGATAATGATATATATCCCTTTAAATAACATATCAAATATTTATATTGATTCATAAATAAACTTAACTGGCACGCATATTGTTCTTTCTTTTCCTTATATTGCTTTAGAAGTATGAGTATTCACTGGCTCGTTTAGCTCACAGTTGTTTTAACTAACTTTTTATATTTAACTAAATTATTAAGAGATAAGCGATGGACGAGAAAATATTTATAGAAGACGCGAACAACCATCAACGAGATAATTATAAATTATGCTGCTCTAGTTTAATTCTTAGTGGCTTTTTCATCTGTTAAATTAAGAGTTGATATAGAAAATTTAAATAACCCGCCCGAACGCCCGTTCTTATCTTGGTTAATTCAAAGCCCCGAGTTGGGTCGTGACAGTCTCCTTGAATAAACAAACTAGATTCACAAATCCCCTTGAATTTTATGAAATTCATAAATTACCTTAACACATTTATAATGTCAATTGCGCTCTTACCAAAAATTTCCTTTCCCGTATATATACACTAAGCAGCTCTTTACCAGCCAGCTATAATTCACAATAAGATGGATTTCATTAGAAAAGTTTTAGACGAAGTACAGCTCAATATAAGCATTTATTCATAACTGCCTTTATGTTTAACTTCCATAGCTTAAAAATTTCCACCAAATACCTTATGTAGCTTTCCAATTGCAGGATGCAGCAAAGTTGAGGGGAAAATTCTATCCAAAATTTCATTTTTGTTTCTTCTATAAAATGCTCTCATCTATGGACTGCAGTTCATGGAGAGAAAAATAGAAGTAATTTCTTAGTTTGAATATAATTTAATATGGCTGGTGATTTATGTTCATGCATTCATTCAAACCATTTCTTAGCTTGCGACTGTTTAATTAATTAAATGTTATCAACTTATACTAAATTATGGTAACTAATATAGTGATTAAAATTGATCAACCAACCAAACTAAACCAAACTATACGACTAGGTGAAATTGAGATTAGTGATTTGTGCAAAAGAAGAGAAACTAAGAAATGTTAAGAGTTTAATTTTCAAAAATAATTTGTTTAAATTATTTTATTTAATATTAGTACAAATTGCAATAATTAAACTTAAAATTTAAGTATTTAAACTCATAATTAAAATGAGTAAATTTAACAATAACTAACAAGAAATATGACTAAGTATTGTGAGATAAATTAACTAAATGTAATATTTTATATATTATAGTTGTTAAGTTAAAGGGGTGTCAGAAAAAAAATAATCTATGATTGGGGTGAGTAATTATATTCATTAGTTTTCATTATTTCNTATAACTAACAAGAAATATGACTAAGTATTGTGAGATAAATTTATTAAATGTAATATTTTATATATTATAGTTGTTAACTTAAAGGGGTGTCAGAAAAAAAATAATCTATGATTGGGGTGAGTAATTATATTCATTAGTTTTCATTATTTCTAAATATATGATTGATTTTAGTTATGCTCTATTCCAGCGAGATTTAGATTATAACACATTCTTTATAGCGTTGGGAAAATATGCAAGTTAAAAAATTGCACAATGAATTTCCAATAAAATTATTAGATAATTGCAGGCTTTTAATTCTAATAGATATGCATGTAGTTTAATATTAAACAACCTTTAGAAATATATATGTTAACAGTCCTATATAAACGGTTGCATAACGAATTATCAATGAAGTTATTAGACAAGGAAATGTCATGAGTAGATGAATGCAAAAGAAAACCATGTGTTATAAATAATGNTCTTTAGAAAAATATATGTTAACAGTCCTACATAAACGGTTGCATAACGATTTACCAATGAAGTTATTAGACAAGGAAATGTCATGAGTAGATGAATGCAAAAGAAAACCATGTGTTATAAATAATGAAATGAAAATATTATACACATGAAAACTTGTATGTGCATGTTAAGATAAGTTCACCTTTTGATACAATCAGGGGACACCACTGTACCCGCACGGGTAGATGCTTTTGTGCCACCTTTGACAATTATGATATTTATATTGCTAACAGTTGTGTTGTTGGGAGAATATCGGCCAAAAGGGAATATACACATTTCTAACTCATACAATCATGTAAGTTAGATCACAAACCGTTGTGTCAGCAACATAATATTGGTCAGATGTTAGGTTATGTTTTCATGGTGCTATTAAGATGATTGTGAAAGTTAAGAGAATAAAATAAAAGCAAAGTTAAAGACAAAATCTTGGAAGATAAAGTTAATGCATATAGAATTTTAGATTATTTTCATTGAGTAAATGTCAGAAATACATACATCATATTATAATATGATTTTTTTATAATGAGATATAAAAAAACAATGAATATTTTGTCCTCTTTTGCTTAGGTTATTATAGTTTAGAAATGTGATTTTTCAAAGTGAGTTAACTTTAGATAACTAATTATGTTATTTTAGTATTTTTCGAAGTTTTAAGCTTTTTGAATAAGATGAATAGAAGTGGAATCAATGTGTACAGAAGGTGAGTTCAACAATTGAAAAGGTAAATATTTAATTATTATTTAAATTGCATCTTTGAGTTACTTATTTCAATTAATATGTGGATATTAAAAAAGAATAATAAAAAATTTAATTCCAACGCCCGACTGTTCGTTCCCGCCTTGGTTAATTTGAAGTCTTAGGTCGGGTCATAACACTGTTTGGTCACAAAATTCATCATCTACCTTGTAATTTGTTTAGTCATAAAGCATAAATAATTCTATCAAGATAAAAATTTTCGAATTATAGCTTTCTCTTTGACAAACCCTTAGTCAAACCAAAACACGAGCTAACTTCCTTATGGGAGTGTCCCTTCAAGTTGTCATCAAGTGTAATGAATTTTAGGGAAACGATTCTTTTTGAATAACAGACAAACNGGTGTGATATAAGCAAATTTCTGGTAAAACAAAATTAGTTTACTAGTAATATCTACCAACCGAAACTCGATGAAAATATAAATAGACGTACTCAGATTATCATCCATTTAAGAAGATAGAGGCATTCTCAAACACATTTTATCATCCATCATAAGTTTCAATGAATAAGACTTAAGAAAATTAAAAGACATTGGTAATGTTAAAAGAAAAAAAATAACTAAAAATTTTCTTGGAACATCATAGGGCCAAGAATTTCTAATACAATTTAATATACAATGCAAACTATCATTACAAAAAACACACAAAAGTTCATAGGTCCTAAGCTATTAATCTAAGAAACTATCAACAGTTTGACTACTAATGAAGACACAATAGATATTGATTAAAATGAAAACTTATAACCAAAAATAGGGTTCAAATGTACAGACGACTAAGTGTGAGAGAGAGGCAAGCAAACACGTGTAGGGAGCACTGTAGAGTGAGCAAGCACAAATTGCAGGGCAACAATAATGGTGCATGCAGGACAACGATAAATGGTCCATACATGACAATGATGAGTACAAGAGAGGAAACTCTCCAGCAAAGCCTACAAAACAAAACACGATTAGCATAAAATCATGTTTAAATTTGTCAATTTGGTTGATTGAATAAGGCTTTGTTGTTGTTGTTGTTGTTGTTGTTGTTGTTGTTGGTTGGTTGAATAATTTTAAATGACCCGAACAAGATGTTCATGGCTCTGTCGTCCCGGGGCCTTAAAGTATTCAAATCTATTTAGTCCGAAAGGTGTTTAAACCAATACCGGAAGATTCTTATCAACAACGATGAGCACAGGAGAGGAAACAATGAAATAGGTTGCATTTCCAGCAAATAATGACAAGCTGAGCCAATCACGCATGAGTTGCGTGCAAGAGCAATAGTGTCAATTTTCTTCCACATTGAGCATTACAGAAGGCTACAGTTTCTTTTATTTCTTTTTGACAAATCAAAGGCATTCTTCCAAGTCAAAAGTAGAAGTTGATCAAAATTTTTAATTCAAAATTTGTAAAACCTAAGTTCAATTCACAACATGAAAGTACAATTTTGTTAGAACATACAAAAGTGTAAAAGAAGAATAAATTAAGTGAAAAAAAAATGTAATAATTGTTTGTACAAGGAAAAAGAAAGCAATAAATAATTAGGGTGTGCTTAAATTAAGAATTTTATGATGTAAATTGTGTTAATGAAATCTAAAACTTTATGATAGGATTTGATAGTCTTTTACAGCGATAGAGGCCTTAATTTCAATGAATAAGCAATAATTAAAGAATGATATTTCCATCCATCTTGAATTCTACTAATAATATCTCCATCTATATCACCTCCACTTTGAATAATAGACCTGAGCTATCTAAAACGTTGATCACACATTACTACAACCGTGCCACTAGATCTATTGCTACTAATATTATATTCCATATATTCAGCTTTAGATCTACTCAAACGAAAGCCTTTAGACTCTAAAGTTGACCTCCATATTTCAAATTTTTCTTGAACTCTTTTTCTAGTATTATCGACAAGAAGGATATCATTAGCGAAAAGCATACACCAAGGTACATCCTCCTGTAAATGTCCAGTAGGAACATCCATAACTAAACCAAAAAGAAATGGGCTTAAAGTCAATCCCATATGTAATCCAACTAAAATAGGAGAATACTAGGTCAACCCTCCTCTTCAAACACAAGTAACACCTCTAGTATACATATCTTTAATGACTTTTAAAAAAGTTAAATGAACATCATTCTTTTCTAGAACACTCAAAAGAATTTTTCTTAGATCATTGTCATAAGCTTTTTTAAATCAATAAAAACCATATGTAGATCCTCCTTACTCTCTTTGTACTTCTCCATAAAATCTCTCAATAGATGTATAGTTTCTATACTAGACTTGCTTGGCATAACGCCAAACTAATTTTGAGAATTTTTTGTATCGCATCATATTATATGTTCAATTAGTTTCTCCCTTAATTTAATGTATGACACATTAATTTAATTCATCTATAATTTGCATACTCTTGACCAAAATATGATGCCTCCACTATTCAACATCTTTTTAGCTTTTAAAAATAATGTAAAAATGTAAAAAAAATTGCAAATATCCTAAACAATTTCACATTTTTACTGGGATGTCATTAGTTCCTACTAATTTTCCACTCTTCATTTTCTTTAAAACCTTCTCAACTTCTATTTTACTAATACAACAAAATAAATTAAAAATTTTATTATTATTAATGATATTAAAGTAAATCGCATTTTCAAATTTTTTATTGAAAAGTTTATCAAAATATCTCACCCATATATATGAAATATCATCATCTAAGAAGAATATTTTTTGATTTTCATCCTTAATATATTTTACTTGGACTAAATCTTTACGTTTTTGTCTCTTTATATCTTTCACTCTTTTATAGTATCTAATCCATTATAAAGATCACTAAAAGTAAAATTCTTAACATAACAAATTGTTCTTAGACTCTCTGTCGGCCACCTTATATTTTTCTCAATTCTCTAAGGTTTTACATTTAAACCAATTTTTATAACAACTTCTTATATTTTATCTTTTATTGCAAATTATTATTCCACTGTTTAACTAAATTTATTTATGAGTTTTCTTTGTTGATTCATCAAGTGTATTTTTTTTTGCAATTTGCTTAATATTGCTAGTAAAATTATCCCACATAACATTAGTTTTTTTCATGAACATTTCAAATCTTAAGATCTTGAAATTTACTCATTAAAATAAATAAATTTGTCTTTTAAATGTCTCATCTAATTTTATAACAATATTTCAATATATGTTTTTTATCTTCCATCCATTCATCTTAAAATCCAAAACAAACAATTGATCTTGAGTACTTAATTTAATACTAAGCCGTCACAATTAGTGGACCTCTAAAATTTATTTATTTAATTATCTATTTATTATATTCATTAAGATAATAAAGAGAGGTAAATAGATAAATAAATAAATAAATAAATAAATAAATTTTAGAAAGAGATTAATCTGAATGTTTAGTATAAAATTATAGATTTTGTTATAGATATTAAAATAAAAGATGTGAAATCTAAGAATAAAGTGATAACATAAATCTTCCAAGGTTGAGGTGGGAAGTTATGTTTCTATATTATAGAAAACATTTATAATTCCTACTTGAAGTTTGGTGTAATAAGTGCCATGTTCTACTTTATGCAAGTTAGATAATAAAACAATGCTAACATTGTATAATAAAAAAAATGACTTATTCTTTTTAACGCGAGGCTGCTAAGGATTAGTCGGTCAAGGGTTCACCAAGAGGACTGTCGGTCAATAGGGAGGCTAAATTGTCCGGCCCTAATTAGGTTTGGAGTGTTGTCGCCTCTTCCCCCCTCCCCCTCCTACTTATCTAACATATATATGTGTTATTCTCTATTAGGCCTACTTTTTTCCGAGTTTCTATCCATGCTAGCCATTCACCCATCTAAGGTTGCCGATGGTGAGAAGAAGCTCCGGTTGTAACTCGTACGAGGTGGTGATCTTCTCTAAGGGTTTGATGGGTGCTTCCGCTATAACCTGAATGGCAGGGAAAGTTATTCTTCCATATTTTCCTTCCCTGCTAGCTACCCTCTCCCCTGCATCCACACCTTCTTGTTTCCCAGCCTCAAATCCCTAGTTCGACTCCTGTTGTCACAACCCATCCCAACATCCCTCCTGATGTTGCCATGGGTTCTAACATCTCCACCTGCAGCTGCTCTCATCATGCCAGCCCTCCAGCACTACCAGACGGCCTTCCTTCACTGTCTCAGCTCACTTCCCACAGCTTCTTCTTGTCGCACTCCACTCCAATCCCTCCCAAACTATATCGTCAACTACTCCAACCTACCTAACAGCCACCGTAACTCATTTCCTCACATGTTTGTTGTTGCCTCAGCCCCTCCCTATCCAACCTGTTGCCGCACCACATCTATTCCCCCCATAGTATAACATAACTCCCCATACCATAACTCCCCAATTTACCCTTCAGCCTGTTATCTTCCTACCATAATCACAGCCTCTCCTTAACCATTCCTACTACCATCATCCACCAACCAGCACCCAACAAACCTACCATCACCTATCCCAACCTTTCAAATCACTATTCACAGGTCCTCCTGCACGCCCTGCGTGGAGATTCGTGTTGTGTTTGTTTGTAGTTTATTTCCTGCCTTGAAGAGTCTTCGTTATAACCTCTTGAATGTCAGCAATAAGATTTACATTTCTTTTGTAGCTTGGGTTAACTC
>JXCR01143576.1:34366-50284 GCA_002079205.1 Phalaenopsis hybrid cultivar
ATATATGTATATATATATATATATATAGCATAGACTCATACTCATACAATCGGAGGGTAATTCAAATCAACATAACAAAAAGAAAATAAATAAAAACATAATAATAGATAATTAAGGGAGAATAATTTTTCCCCCTCAAATGTAATAGCGAACCCATATTTTCCTAAACCAGATATGCATATTAACACTCCTCAAGTTATGTTGTATAGATCATACACCCATTCTTGCAGTTGGAATCACTGAATTGGTGCCTAGGAGATGCCTTGGTGGGAATGTCAACAATCTGATACTGAGTTGGGATATAGCTTAGCTGGACTACCCCTCCATCGACCTTCTTAGAGATAAAGTGCTTGTAAGTCTCTATATATTTGGTTCAATCGTGGTGACTGAATTCTTTGAAATATTGATAATTGATTGACTATCACTAAAAATCTTAATAGTTATTTGGTTCTCCGTGTGAAGTTTCACCAGTAATTTCTTTAGACATATCGTTTCACGAATTCCTAAGGCCAAAGCACGATACTCATATTCTGCACTGTTTCTTGTCACCATAGCTTGTTTTTTACTTCTCCAACTACCCCAAACAAATAAACATAACTCATGGTAAATCTTCTATCAGTCAGTTCTTCTGACCAACTAGCATCAGTGTAGATCTCAATATCAAGGTTCTCAATCTTCTTGAAAAAAAATCCATATCCTGGAGTTATCTTTATGTATCTTAGGATTCAAAAGATCACTACTAAATGATCTTCAATTAGATCGTTAATATGTTGACTCAATACACTCAATAGAAAAGGCAATGTCAGGTCTTGTATGTGACAGATAAATAAATTTCCTCACAAATATTTGATACCTTCATTTTTCAACTGGGTTGTTATCCTCTTCGATTGGCATCCATAGGAGTAGTTATTGGCTTGCATCTCAACATTCTTTTCTCCTTTAATAAGCCAAGGATATATTTTCTCTGGGATATGAAAATGTCTTCTTTGGATCTAACTACTTGATCTCAAAATCAAAACTCATTAATTTTTTTATTGTTTCAAGTTCTCTTACATCATTTCTTGTAAGAATAATGTCAACTACATATATAATGAGAATGACTATCATAATTGATTTGATTTCAGAAAGTTTAATGAGCCTGACAATGATAGTACACATTGGCAAGAATAATCTTGATGAACCTTTCAAACGATGGTCTGGAAGATTGTTTCAGCCCATTCAATGATTTCTTTAGTTTTGCACACCAAATAATTATTTGTCATTTTTTAATCCTGTGGGAATCTTTATATGCACTTCTTCCTCAAGAATCTCATTAAGAAATAAATTATTAATATCTAGCTAATATAAATGTCAGTCTTGCTTGGTATCCAATGGCAGTAATACTCTTATTGTGTTGAGTGTCTCCACTTGTGCAAATGACTCGTGATAATTGATCTAATATGGCTTTGTGAAACAATTTCCTATAAGTTTAGGCTTTAACTTTTCTGCGCTCCTATTTACTTTGTATTTAATGGTAAATACCCATTTGCACACAACAGTTCTTTTCTCAGGTGACAGAGTTGATATGATATAGGTACCATTCTCTTCAAAGGAAATAATTTCTTCTTCCACAGCCTTTTTTCAAGCGGGAATAGATAAAACCTCTTGGATTAAATTTAGGACCTACACATTATCCATGTTTTTAATAAAAAATTTGTAAGAGAATGATAATTTTTATATGCATAAATTCTTCTGTCAGGTATTTTGTGCATTATGGTGCTCCTTTCTCTTGATATTCATGATGTGTTGACACAACATCCGTATGAATACTTGGGGTGTGTGAAGTTGGTTCTGATGATTTGCATTCCTAATTTTGCAAATTGTCGCTTCCATGGTCACCGGATTTTTCCTTCTGGTGTACACTAGGTGCTCTTGGTTCTTGGTGGGAGATGTGAGAGGATTTAGGAGAGTAATCAGTTCATTTTCAAGTTGTTTTTTTATAGTGGGGACGATAGTGGGTTCCATCAGGGATATAAGGGAGAGTTTGAGGTTCTGGAATAGTATCAAAAAACTAATATTCTCTCCAATTTTCCCTTTGGATGTTAGATTTGGGATAATGTGATTGATATTTAAAAAAGATGACATTCATGGAATTGTAAATTTTTGTCACTGGGGAACAGCATTTATACCCATTTTTGTTTGAAGAGTAGCCTAAGGGAAGCATTTATTTGACTTCGGATCAAGTTTGGTTTGATTAAGTTAATGTAGATGAACAAAAACAACGAAACCAAAAAATTTTAGTAGTAGGTTAGAAGTGAAAGACTGAACATGTGGATAAAATTTTATGAGAGTGTTAAGAGGTTTATTAAAGCTTTGTACTCTACTTGGCATCCTATTTATGAGAAAGAAGAATGTGAAAATTGCATCACCCCATAAATGTTTCGGTACATTGTTAGTGAATAGATTTGATCGAGCCACTTCGAGAAAATATCTGTTCTTTCCCTCAGCAATACCATTTCGTTAGGGTGTGTCAAAACAATAGCTTAGATGAATTGTAACTACCCGTTTCAGTTATCGGGAGAAGAAATGAAGTATCGAGGAAAAATATGTGAAAATTTGGGAAACCGAACAAAGAGCCAGAGAAAACCAAACATAAGGGAGATGAAGCGAGAAGTCGGTAAATTGAAACGCAGGGTCGGGAAGCCAAGGAGGAGAATTCGCTTATAAAATCAACTTGCAGTGTAGAGCACCGATGTGGAAGTCGTTTCATCTTCATGTGCAAAAGAAGTTGCGACCAAAGGTAAGCTCTGCGTGTGTTAGGGCACCACTGGTCAGGAGAAGGAATATTGTGGAGGCTGCGTCGATTTCTGTTTCCTTGGGTGGAGCCACGCAACCAAAGACATTAAGAAGAAGAGGAGTGACAACGTTCGCGCTCTGTTGTATTGAACCACTCGAAGGAAAAGAGGATCCACCTGTTTCAAAGAAGAAGCACGTGCGAGCCTTGCATGAAGGGAGGTCGAGCATGAGTCGGGTAGCCGAGGTAAGTTTTGTAAGTTGTTTTAATAAACTAGGTTACATATATATATATATATATATATATATATATATATATATATATATATANGGTGGGCCTAAAAATAGGCACCCAACCCACACAATACAAACACACCAAAAAGTGAAAAAAGGGGTACATATAGAAATCAAAAACCCAAAACCACTAGGGCGCTGAAAAAGTGAGGGTCACTCAATCTAGTCCTGCCTCTGGCTCTAATTTTCGGTAGGGATCCAACTAGCAGATTGGTAAGGTGTTTACCATTATCCGAAGTAGTCAAAGTATCATCCATAAGATTCCTGAGCTCTAGTAGATCTCTATCCTTCATCTTCCTCCTAGAAGTGTAAACTTGTCATTCCTCATCCGAAGAATCAATCTGATGGAATGGTAGAGCTTAAGCAGAAGGAATATCAACCGTAGTACCCATAAAAGGTTCTAGTATATGTGAAGTATGAGTTACCTCTACACCAGGTACTTCCTGAAGAAGTGGAGCTACTAGGCTCTCCTGATTATCAGTCTGAACACTATCATTTGTAGGTAATAGTCCATCAGTATTATTTTCTATAAGATTTGAAGGTGTCAGCATCACACCACTCACAGTAACAATAAAGCAGTGTCATGGGGATCCTCAGGGGCAACAGACACTCTTGTTTGGTAGTATCCTCCCCAAGTGAAACTAAAATGTCCAAAGCAATGGGGTTAGACCAATCCTTATTCACTTGAAATTTAGATTTCAAATTTGAATGAAACTTGTGGCATTTATCAAAAATATGACCAAACATCTTACAGTGGATACAATATAGAGGTTTGTGCTCCATGACGACTTATTGTCAATAACCATTATGGATTGTGCCCAGCCAGACTTCAGTAACATCAGGTATATATATATATATATATATATNAAATTGAAGTACTAATGAAAGATTACGACCTTAATTCTAAAAGTATTTTTGTATAAATTAATATTATATTAAGTTTTATTACAATAATTACACTTCAACCTTATAGTATTGAAATATGAATTAAAATAGTGTGATACATCAATATTTCACAATTAAATTAAATCACAATTAAGTATAGTGAATTGAATAATTTATATTTTATGGGTGAAAATTTTATAAAAGTAATACAAGTTAAAAGCAAGTAGCACGTACTCATATTCTTTTGCTACAGTAATATTTTGTTTCTTTATTGATGAAATGCATTTATTGTTATTCTTATAGTATCGTATACACATAATTTATAATTCACTTAATTTTTTCATATTATAAAAATGACTTGGGTGCTCAATTTTGCCTAAATTATTATTGAATCTTGTACAAGAATATTGTCTACTATGAGGATGAGGATGACATTCATTTTTAAAAATAATATTTTTTATAGTATTCTTATGTGAGCATGTTTAGCTATGATGAAATCACCCTTTTATGAAACTAATCGGGAAACGCTTGTTGACCTCATTTTTAGTGAGGTCTAGTCTTCCGCTTAGGGTTTAGGATCTAGCCTTAGGGATCTCACTTCGACTATCTTAGAACCTTAGAAATGGGACCCGCCTTATTCTAGAAATTCAACCCGCTTCGGTACTTTTTTGTGGTTTCGCGTGTGTGGTATCGATTTCTAACACTTAGGAGGATGAAAACAACATGAGAAACCCAAAAGGGATTCCTATAGGACCTTTCGAGCCTTAGGGTGGCCTTTTGCACAATTCGCACTCCCGCACGCATAAACTTCGCAATTCGGAGAGTCGACGCGTCTGATCGCAACGATTCGCATCGCTTGCACTGTTATTCGTCAAGGGCTCGAGTAAACCTGTTGAGACGATCGATCGCGGGTCGAAATTTTGTAAAATTTGAATTTCGACGCGTTNAGTATAGTGAATTAAATAATTTATATTTTATGGGTGAAAATTTTATAAAAGTAATACAAGTTAAAAGCAAGTAGCTCGTATTCATATTTTTTGCTACAGTAATATTTTGTTTCTTTATTGATGAAATGCATTTATTGTTAATCTTATAGTATCGTATACACATAATTTATAATTCACTAAATTTTTTCATATTATAAAAATGACTTGGGTGCTCAATTTTGCCTAAATTATAATTGAATCTTGTACAAGAATATTATCTACTATGTGGATGAGGATGACATTCATTATTAAAAATAATATTTTTTTATAATATTCTTATGTGAGCATGTTTAGCTATGATGAAATCAACCTTTTATGAAACTAACTGGAAAATGCTAAGATACTCGTGCATGTATATACAAAATAATATTAAAATTAAAATACCTTAAGTTATATAATTTTTAGACGATATTTCTGTGTCGGTTATACATTTATAAATGATATTATTATGTTATTGATATAATAAGACTCATTGAATAATGCCTTAAATGTTTATATTAATTTATTAAAAGCTTAACTGACATGCATATCTTTTTTTTCTCTTATATTATTGTTATTTATGGATATGAGTATTCATTGGTTTGTATAGCTCATTGTTATTTTAAACGAACTTTTCAGGTTAACCAAGTTATTAAAAGGTGAGTGATGGATTAGATAACGTTCATAGAAGACACAAACAACACGTAATGAGATAAATTTATTTAAATTGTTTTAATTTAATTAGTGACTTTCATTTTTTAAATATTAACTGAATATAGAAAACAATTCTCACCGTTCGATCATCTGTTCCCATTTTGGTTAATTTCAATAAGAGCCAAGAGTAGAGTTGAAGTAGTCTTTTGCGTTGTTGTTTTTTAGAATTTGAATTTTGCTCTAAAATTGGATGAGGATTATGTTGTAGAAGGTTTTAATTATGCTGGCAGTTTTAGAATTTTCCTTCATGAGAAAGGTCCAAGAGATTCGGGTGTGGTTATTAATAAAGATTTAGGTGTGGTCATTAATAAATTTATATAATATCACTATGAAACATGGAGAATGGATGTGTTGATTTGTATTTCAGATTTGAGAACACTTGTCAAGTATGTTTAGAAAGTCGGTAATTTTTACGCTGATAAGAACCAGGATTTTTATTAATAAATAGATGAGATACAATTTTTCAATATAATAGAAGTTATGATGCCCAAGACGAAAATGTCATAAATTGACTCTTATGAGAAACAGACTTAGATATAAGGCTTGACTCAAAAGGATTGTGAATGATGGGATAGTTATTTGAAGCGAGATCCTCAAAGAGCAGGTAAAGTTCATGATACATATCAACACAACCAATCACCTTCCCTAAGTCCGTCACCTGAAATTCATAAATTCAAGGCATAATTTAGTAACAAAAATCCTATAACGAGTTAACTGATAAATAGTAAGTTATAATGAAGTTTAAGAATATAAAGCACAAATTGAAGAATAAGTTCCTTTGTGAGTTTTACACTTCTTCTTCCTTCCATAGATAAGAGAGAGTCATCTGCATTCTAACTACAACATGGTGTTTACAAGAACAAAATGATTGAAAAGAAATGATATCACCTGTCTTGTGATCAGATGATTCAGAGTCCACTATCAAGATTGATTCTTCTTATTGAGTAATAAGAGTATATGAAAGACTATCTCGGTGTGCTAGAATCCTAGTAAAAGTCTGAGAATATTATCTCAAATGTCACAACGCAACCTGGTACTTGGAATTAACCAATGCAAATACAGACAGTCGAATCATAGGAATTAATTTTTTTATATTCATTTTTTATAACTAGCAATTAACAAATGAAAGAACTTCTAAAGAAAACTAAATTAGAGCAATACAATTAAATTTATATCATGACATATTATTTGCATCTTTTATAAACATTCTCTTCTATTGCTTATCTTTTAATCCAATAATTACACGTTAAAAGTTAGTTTAAAATAACTGTAAGCTAATCAAAGTCTGTGAATACTCACTCCTAAACACACTGACACAAGAAAAAAGAAAATAATATGCATGTCAGTTAAGTTTTTAATAAATCAATATAAAATATTTGATAGTTAATAAATATGATTACTTACGATAGTTAATATAATTCAATGTATTTTACCATGTCAATAACATATTTATATCATTGAATGTCTGTACAACTGTCACAGCAGGCACCGTTTATAAACTATACCAGTGAATGTATTTCAATATCAATATTTTTTTCAATTTATAAGCACGAATACCTTAGTGTTCTCTCGCTAGTATTATAAAGAGGTGACTCCATCATAGTCAATCATACACATGCACATAACTTATAACAAACATTATGAAGTAATGGTCATTTCATTCTCATTTGTTTAACAGTCAATATACATGTAGATGAATCAATACTCATGATAATTTAAATAATATTGGGTATGCATGTCACTACAACAATATGAATGAAATTCAATAAAACCATAAATCATGGTTTATAGTGTCATAAATATAACAATAATAATAATTGAATTTGATCCAAAAGAAGCAAAAAATTACTATTATATATGTATATGAGTACTCATCTCAAGGAGAATTTATTTGTCTTTTTTATTTGTCTTCATATCAACTCTTCTGAGATTGATGGTTATAATAAACATGCTTTTCATACTACTAAAATTTAAATTATTAATAATAATTAATTATTAACTATACATTATTTAAGTATTAATTTCAAACGTTTCACTTTATGAAATCCTAATCAACTTTATTTTACTATTCAATAAATATGTTTAAAATTCATTAGTTAAATAATAATATAAACCCAAATTTACCTTACCGAAGTTTGCTTGACTCAAGCTCCCTCCTCTAGTTCGTGCATCTCTACTTTTATTCCCCTCCAAGCTAAAATTCTAAATCGAGTCATCATTCAAAAAAATTTTCCAATTAACATTACAATATATATATATATATGTACATATATATATATATATATATATATATATATATGTACATATATATATATATANTCAAAATTATTAAAACCTACCTTTAAATCTCGGTCGAGCCCTAATCCACACAAAAAAAAACTCGTAATCCCTGACTGCACATGACATTCGTCTCTTACTCGCACACACGAGACCCACTTGATGTCTCTTTCTTCGTCTTCGTCATCCTCGCAGAGCCTTAGCATCACGCCTCCTCTGCTCGACGAATTCATCGTTAGTCATTGGAGCCCTCAACATTCTAATTGGAATTGAATCTCCAGTAAGATACTTCTCGACTTCTGCTTTCAATCATGTCATTGTTTCCCTTCATTCACGTCGCTTTTTAGGATAAAGTATCCTTACATTTTCTGACTTCCTTGCTTCCTCTCCCTCTCTTATGCTCCATCGAATATATGAAACGATGAGTCACACCAAAAGACTTTGGAGAGCTTCAAGTTTTTCCTTGCTAAATGAACTATTTTCAAAAGACTTGATTTCCTTTCATTTTGTGTTTGGTTGAATTTCCCACACCTGTGACTTCATCGCATGTTTTTTATAAATTTTCCAAAACTTCTCTTTCAAATGACCCAACATTTTACAATGTTCACACCACAGTCTATTCCTCTTTGATTTGTTGTCCTGTGATGTGGTTTATGAGTGTATGAAACTGAGTTGTCAACATTTAATGTAGTGGGATTACCTACTATCATGAGTTTCTTTCTGTTCTCTTCCCTTCATACTTCAACAAAGGCTTCACAAATTGAGAGAAAAAGTTTGGATCCATGATTTTGCCTCTGACTTCATTTAGTTTTTTTTTTAGTCCGAAAAAAAAAACTAGGGTTCTCTTTGGTTTAACAATGGTTTTGTAAAAGGTATAGTCCAAGCTTTGTGTTGATAAAACATGACATGACCATGTGATGTTCAATCTTCCACGTCCGATGTTTAGAATCTGTGACTTCTGGTGTACAATTTTCTTCAGTGAGATGATTAACTTTTCCTTTACTATAGAAGAACATGAACACAGATTGAGATCAAAGGAAGAAATTATTATCATATAGTTTGTGATTGGTGATACAAGAATGAACTTCAGATGCTATAGAACCAAACATCCTAAGTTCGGGCTTAGCCGTAACTTTTGAGAAGGAAGAAACAGCTTTCATGTCATAATTGGTCATCATCAAGAATTCCACCAAAAAAGAGAAATTATCTGTCATCAATATAGAATTCTTGCTAGAAAGAGAAACTATCTATTGACGACACAACTCTCACTAAAGAAAAATTATCTGTCATCGACATAGGATTTCCTCAAAAAAGCGTGTGTCTGTCGCCGACACATTATTTCCGTTGCTGAGATGGTCAGATCCAGTCGTGATGACATAGGTCTTGGATTTCCATCTGACAGAATTCCAACGGGAGGGAGTGTATGATTTTCACTGAAGAGAGAGAAACCTAGCCACATGGAATTCATTTCCCCTAGAAAGAGAGTCTCAATTCACATCATATTCCAAAACTATGATATCTGCGGCAAAATCAGAGTCAGAAAATCGTATTGCATGAAAACAACATAAGCCGCTATGGGAAACAAAGAAAGCAATGTAGGACTGCTCTACATAAAATAGTGGGAGCCACAAAAATAGCAAGAGTCACAAAAACAAAGGGAGTCGCAACAGTTGCGAGCGCTTATGAGAAACAAAAAGACGGAAACTTGTGAAAGGCCACGCAAATCTGCGGAAGTCTGGCTAACGGCTTTAATCCGGTAGGGAGAGGAAGCCTAAGCAAGCCAACAAGGAGCATTTCAACAGTTGAAAGGAATCTAGGGTTTCTTCCCTTGTTTTGATACCATGTAGATTTAGAGGAAAAACTATCATAATTTCTCATTAAGCAAATAACAAATATATACACAACTTAAACTCACCCTCATACAATTAGAGGGAAATTCAAATCATCATATTAAAAAGGAAAGAAATAAAAACACAATAATGGATAACTAAAGGAGAATAATTTCTACCCCTCAAATGTAATGGCGGACTCATGCTTTCCTGAACCGGATATGCATATCAACAAATACTCATTTTCAAGAAAAAGCTCATTCAAATTAAATTAATGACATGAGAATTGATAAATATAAAATGAGAAGCAAGTTAAAATAGGCACCAGCATGTAAAAAAGAAAAAAAAATCTGAAAATCAAATGAATATATCTTGAACAGTACAAAAATTTAATGGTGCTTTATGAGTGCACATTATTAAAAGATAAATTATGATAGCAAATATTCTTATAAATGTCATGTTACCATATAATAAAAGTATAGGATTTAATAAAAATGCATTATTATGATCTGCATATATATTAGTTTTATATTTGAGTTTGCTATAATATAAAACAATTCGTGTATTGAAGAAAAGAAGCAAGTAAAATAAGAATTAAGAATACTTCCATCTTACTTTATGTCTTCACTATCTAACATAATTTATATACAAGTTAAATTTTAAATCGATATTATTGTTTATTGATATTTTAAGTTGTGGAAAAGTTTATTGATATTTTAAATCAATAGCTAATGTATTTGCACGTCTTAGAACCTTAATTATAATTAAAAGATTTGGGAATCACTTTAGCTAAGTTAAAATAGCAACCAAATCACACAGCCACACAAATCCCACAACTACAATGCTGGCCAGTTCAAAGTTCAACGATATGGCCGCATTTTTTTAATAATACAAAAAGTGGCGGATCACTAAAAAGAAACCCCAATAATCAGTAAAAAAACTTAAGACAAATGATGAGCTACAGAATAGAAAATAACCCAATACATAGAACATGGAGATCGGCCAATAATTTAAAACATTAAATAAGTTGAAGGATAAAAGACAAATTATAGGAATTAAATAAAATAGATGACAGCCCACAGAATAAAAAAAAGGTAAGTCAAAGGCTCATTGCCAATTATGCCTGGTATAAAAATATCCATCTCTAATGAATTGTTTTGAGAACATTCCTCTAATAGATTTGGACCTAACTATTACAGCTTTAGAGATTTATATGAATCATCGCATTAAAGTCTCCCTCCCTCTCCATTGCACAAGATAACACTATGTGCATCATCAGTATGGACATAAATACATTTACAATAATAGATACAGAACAAGATAATATTACCACTTGGCCATTGTGCAAAAGACAAGTTGGATGTGAAACTAAGGAAAATCTGAGAATAAAAGAACCCAAATTTTAATTGATGGTATATGTTTGAAAAAATGCATTTAAAACTAGACTAATGATAGAAAAGCGGAAAGGAAAAAATTCAGCAAGCAAAACTTGGAGCAATCTATATACAAAACAACGATAATAAAAGCACTCAATTGATGCCGAAAATAACCTCTTTCATTTGTTTACCAATCAAAAAAAAATTAAAATTACAACCATCGATCACAATTTATAAGAAAATAAGATTCAAAAAATTAAAATCAAATCTAATCTATTCCTATCTTGAAATCAAATTCAGACATTTTAACAATTTTCCAAATGAACTTAACTTAACCTTAAAATATAGGGAAAAAAAAAAGAAAATATATATTGGTCAATATATTCAATTCAAAAACTCTTCAAGAGCTTATTCAAATGATATTCTACATTCCAATCCTGGACATAACACTCATTCTAGAATGAAACATGTGTTCAAATTGATGCCACTCTTCTTCCAAATAAGGCTTGACCGAAATATACAAAATTGAAACTCTGAAATATGCAAGATTATAGTTTCCTTATTTGCTTAAATCTCATGTTACTCATTTTCCTTGTGCATCATGGTCGGACATCCCCCATATAGAAATCATTGAATTGTATTTTTATTAGTCCAAAATAAACTTTTGATTATGTAATCATCAGCCTTTATCATTTTTACCCTAAATTATGCCCCATATAAGCATGATATGTAATCATGGAATTCATTATTTGATGAAATAAAATTATGTGTGCTTATTTTCAACTTTGAAGATTGCTTTAGCGATCTTCTTCCATAAAAGTTGATTTGGTGATGGCTGACACCCCTTTGTTCTTTTTTATAATTCTTTAGTAAGGCTATAATCAACAATGGTTATATCCCCTTCTTNTGGTTGTCCTGATCAAAACTTGTAAACAAAACTGCCTCTAGACACACTAACATATAAATACTATTAGGAAACTAAAAAGTGCCCCATTCCTTTGAACACCACCTTAAGAATCTAGGAACTGAACCATTCCAACTTCTTGTCGCAAGAGTTAAATGCTAGTCCCATGCATCCCCACCCCACGTCCTCATCTGACATATTTTCGTCTGATCCGGCGTGCCCACGTCCACACCCGGCGTGCCCACACTCGCACCTCATGCTTCAATGCCTGTGTTAGTCTCCGAGGTTTGGGGAACTTCGACCTCATTCGTCGAAGCTCGTGTCTGCAGTTTGAAAATAGCAACTCTACTGTAACGTCATGGGGTTAAAGGGTTTGCGACTGCGGTATAAAGAGCACCTTGATCTCATTGGTGACTACACTGCTCCCCATATCACCTGAGGGTTTTTCCCCAACTTGCCAGCAAAGATCAATATCATTCCAACCATCAGGGGGTACATTGTTGAGTTAAATAGAGATTTTGTGCCAAGTGTGTGCTATTGAATTCTCGGAACACAACCCAAGGTTGGTTCAACCCAATGTGAAATAAGGATAATCTGAATCTTCTTAGCGAGTGGTGGCCATGGTGGTAAATTATTGACTAGGATGTTCTGAAACTCTCTTTGTACTGGTTGTTTTGTGTTTGGAATCGATGCCTCAGTCATTTCATCCTCTATCATCATCAAAATTGATCTTGCTAGCGCTTCTCGCTGACAAAAGCACTAAGAATCTCAGATTTCTCAGAATGTAAGAGAACGATATGCTTTCCATCGTAGGTGAATGAGTAGATGTTCTTTTACTTGTCATGTTGAGTATGATGATCGAACTACCACGGTCTCCCAACAACAGGTGACAGGCATCCATCGACACTACGTCGCACCAAACTTGATATGTAGATGAGTCCCAATAAAAAAAACTCCTTAAGACATCTCCTGTCAATTACTGGCCTTGTTCTCTTTCTTCAACAACGTCAGGAAATACGGGTGGAAATGCCTCTAAGTTAGGAGGCTCCGTTTGTCTACAGTTTGTATAGATGTCACACACTTGTTGCCCCTCACCCATCAATATAATGAGACAACATACATTTTAGTGCAACAAGTGTAGAATATGTTGTAGCGTGAAGCCACTGCTGATCCCTCGTAGCCCCATTCTGTAAGACCTGTCGAACCAAGATAACTCACCCTTATCAAGTGGAACACGGTACTCCTCACCATGTTCTTCAATTGCCTCTTTATTACTAACTTCCTCCACTACTCCCTGCTAATTGAAGGATACAATGTGGCAGTCGGGCAACTGGAAGCAATGTAGCTAAAACCATGGCATCTGAAGCATTTTCTGGCAAAGACTTGTAGTGGGTGTGCTGCTCTTCCCAGGTTTTCTTCACTCGAAGGGTCTCTATTGTTCCTGATTAGTCTGCTCCACTCCTTGAGGCGTGTTCCTCTTGAGATCTACCCTTGTGGATGGATGCCTGAGTGGCAATGATTGTTTTGATTATGTCGTCTCTCCACTTTCACTGCTATGGTTTGCACATCCGTCGGTGTCGAATAGGGTTGCAGCTGGACCACATTACTAATGGCGGGCTTTAAGCCTACCAAGGATATATCCATGGTGTGATCCTCCCTCTTTCAGCTCACACCACAACTTGAGCTGCATATATTATGTGGTGCACTCCTCCATAAATAGCTCCTTCTATTGCAAGTAGTGGAGCTTCAATAAAATATCCTAGCAGTGGTGTGAGGTAGGTATTGTCAGTGCATCTCCAAATTCATGTTCTCCCAAGAAGTGATTATTCTTGTCATTCAGATTCTCCCACCATAAAGAACCATTCTTCTTCAAATTGATGGCAACAAGCTTCACTCTTCTATCAACAGACACCTTATATTAAAAAATTCAATCAAAGGACTGCATCCACTCAAGAAAACCATCAAGATACATTATCCTCTCGAAATCTAGTAAGTCCACATTCAGTCTCAGCTCTCTCTATCTTCCAATAGGCACGTCATCTCTGTATCATCTAATTGGCACTCCATCTGTGCATCCTCTAACAAACATCTCATCATGGCATCCTCTAACATGCATCTCATCTTTGTATCCTCCAGGAAGCATCTAATCTCTGTATCTTTCAATAAGCACTTTAGTTGTAGGCCTCTGCTAATATAGTACCCTAAAGCATTGTGGCTTGTCTTCTCAGCTAGAATCATCCCTACAAAAGGGATTCAGGTGTTCTTGCTCTCCTTCATAAATTTAACTATTACGCTTAACAGTGATCCCGCCTTGTGTTCTTTCCTCAATAGCATCAGACCGATGTAGCAGTTGGAGTAGTCGTTGTATGTCATCCATGGTAGATTCTTGATCAGATTCCGGCAATTGTCTCCTCAGGGCATGGTTAGGTGGAAGTTATGTAATGGTAATGTAGGGTGAGAAAGAAATTTTTTTGGGTGAAGATATGGGGGATGCTAGAATAGGATTAGAGTTAATCTGGCTCTGGTCCTAATAAAAGCATATTTAACCCAAATCACAGTGAAAAAAGCAAATATCATTACTTGTAGCAAATAAGTGTTTGATACGACAAAAACTCAACTAAGAATTAAGTCCAAGGTGATGGAGTTATGGTTTACAGAGAAATAAAAAGTTCGAAGGGTAGGATGGTCAAGAGGCAATAAGAGAAGGAAGCGGCTAGGACAAAAGAAGGCGACGAGTGGCTATCAGGTGGATGGAAGGTGGGCAACAACAAGGTTGGGTTGGGCGACAGCACAAATGGGGAGGGAAGGGTTGTAGAAGGTTCACGACAGTTAGGACTGTTGGAGGGGGCTGGCAATATAGGGGATATGACTTGAAGGGCTGGTAGCAGGGTGGAGGCGAAATTGGCTGGGAGGGGAGGGCGATTGCAGGAAAAAAGCAAAGGCCAGATTTTCGAGTGGCTGTAGCAACTTGGCCAACAACAGCAACGTAGGGGATGTTAAGGAAAGCAAGGAATGATTAATAAACACCATTTTGGGACAAGTTACAACCAAAGCACCTCATCACCTTTGGATACAACCCTGAGGAAAATTGGAGGTCGACGATTGTCCTAACATAAGCCTTAAAAAAAATTGCCTCTAAACACACAAACAACATAAAAATACTATTAGGCAACTTAAGGAGTAGCCCACTCCTTCAGGTGGTAGTTTCTAAACCTAGGAACTGAATCAGTCCAACTTCTTGCCACAAGAGTTCAATGTCAGTGCAGCGTTTCCTCGCCATGCATCCCTCCGACATACCCAAGCCCATGTCCAGCGCACCCACGTCCACGTCCAACGTACCCACACCCACGTGTGGTGTACCCTCGTGTGCATTTGGCATACCATGTTCGCATTCCGCATGTCCACTTGCATCTTACGCTTCTACCCCTACACACTCTTTCCGAATGAGAGGGGCTTCGTCTTCTTCTTTGTAAGCTTATGTATCCTAGTACTACGAGGACAAGTCAAGGATATCTTAAGTAGTAGGAATATTATAATCACCAGATAGATAAAGCTTGTATGCATTGTCATTTACCTTAGCAATCCTAGAAATGTTACATATTACACTAAAATTTAAAAGAGAAGTGCATGACAAAGTGCATAGAAAAAGCAAAAGGAAGAGGATGACCCTCCAGTACATGTACTCAGTACTATAGATAAAGTACCAGTACATAAACTCAAAATGAGACTAAGTGACATTTTCCAGCATCAAAGTGAGTTGCTCCAAAAAATCTCCAGGTGGTGCTCTGCATTGAGGATTTCTAGCTAGAGTGCGAAGAAAGCCACTAAACATCGTCAAAGAAGCTTTGGCTTAACGACAAACAGCATGGACCAAGCAAGAAGAAAGGAAGAAGGGAGAAGGG
>JXCR01143576.1:52910-66248 GCA_002079205.1 Phalaenopsis hybrid cultivar
GGGTCAGACCTTTTCAACCATGATTAATCCAAATATATATGCCTGTCTAGGGCTCAGCCAATTTTACTTGGCGTCACCTGCCTTACTTGGGTGACCAACCTGAGACTAAGTTTTGACCAGTTCAGAAATATGGCTTTTTATTCTCAAGATTGCAATTTGGATTTATCACTTCGTAATCATATTCACTTCCACAGTTTGTAGTAGAATTTTCATGTCAACAACGTAAGAATAAATTGAATAAATCAATATTCATGGATCATAACAAGTAAAATCACCATTCAGAGAGATTGAAAATGAGCTCAATGGTTCGAAACAAGACATTAAAAGGCTTTGCTATTACAAATAGAATTAAGGGTCATGTCTACATAGCAGATGAAAATTTTCAAACAATCTATTTACTTGTGAAAGATTATGCATAACTTCTGATAAAAATGAATAAATCAATCAAATAAGGATAATAATCAGCAGAAATTGAACTGGTTTGTAAAATTTTTACCAGGAAGGCCATACATGGTTTTTAGTGCATATAATTACCATGCACAATTGTATAAAAGATATCAANACAATAATAGAAAATGTTAATAACAGAAATAAACTCCTGCGTTAGCATCATATTGTGAGCATGTGTTCATGCCTCCAGCAATTGTTACAAAAAGCCGCTTAGTATAAAGTATTGTACACCTCATCAAGACGCAAGCTTATGGTTACATAATATGGATGGAATATTATAAAGGCTCATATAAATTAAAAGTAATTACAATAAAAACAATAAATTCTTGTAGAGAAGAAAAAGGAAAAAATTGGTGAAGGAATACCAAATATACCTTCATAGATAGTGATACAAAGCATGTTATCTAAATGGATGAAATCTCAGACATTATCAAAGCCATCTCATAAATTTTCTATGACAATTTGACATCTTTTAAGGGTTCTAGAAGTTGTATGCAGATCGAAAAAAGTGTTGAAAATGTTTGCATACTAGCAAGACAGAAAAATTTGAGAATCAACGAGAAGATGAGGACAAAGATGTCATGGCTGCACTCCAGTAGTAAAGACAGCCAGGAAACACCAATTGGTGGCACTTTCGGCAATGTACAGATGATGTGGAGGATACAACATATGTTCTCTTCAAGATAAAATTTTACCAATTAAAGAAGAAAATGTAAAACAGAAAAAAATAAACCAAAGCAAAAGTTCACATAAACTAAGTTCTGCCAAATATATTTATACCAAGGCGGAAATGAAATCCTAATTATAACTCAAAGGAAAAGAGGGGTCCCACAAATCCCATCATAATTAATAGTGGAAAATCTCCTATTACTGCTCTCTAAGGACGAAAAAATTCTACTGACACTTCATCCTGGATAGGGAATGTACCGGAGCTAACCCAAATCACAACAGAAGAAGCAAAAAATATTACTTGAAGCAAATAAGCAATTATAAATGACACTTGGAACTAGGAAACAACAAATGACACAACACAAACTCAACAAGGCCTTGGGTCGAGGGTGGTGGTGCTGCGGTCTACAAAAAAATAGTAAGTAAGAAGAGCGAGATGGTTGAGAGGCAACAAGGGAAAGCAACGGCAGTGGCAAGGGAAGGCAGTGCTCTTGGCAAGGGAAGGCGACGGGTGGCTGTTAGGTGGTTGGAAGGTGGGCGGCAACAAGGTTGGAGGTTTCGAAAGGATGAGGGAAGAGCTGTGGGNCGGAAACACCAATTGGTAGCACTTTCGGCAAGGTACAGATGATGTGGAGGATACACCATATGTTCTCTTCAAGATAAAATTTTACCAATTAAAGAAGAAAATGAAACAACTCACTGAATATGAGAAAACAGAAAAAAAATAAACCAAAGCAAAAGTTCACATAAACTAAGTTCTGCCAAATATATTTATACAAAGGCGGAAATGAAATCCTAATTATAACTCAAAGGAAAAGAGGGGTCCCACAAACCCCATCATAATTAATAGTGTAAAATCTCCTATTACTGCTCTCTAAGGACGAGAAAATTCTACTGACACTTCATCCTGGACAGGGAATGTACCGGAGCTAACCCAAATCACAACAGAAGAAGCAAAAATTATTACTTGAAGCAAATAGGCAATTATAAACGACACTTGGAACTAGGAAACAACAAATGACACAACACAAACTCAACAAGACCTTGGATCGAGAGTGGTGGTGTTGCGGTTTACGAAAAAATAGTAAGTAAGAAGAGCAAGATGGTTGAGAGGCAACAAGGGAAAGCAACGGCTGTGCCAAGGGAAGGCAGCGTTCGTGGCAAGGGAAGGCGACGAGGGGCTGTTAGGTGGTTGGAAGGTGGGCGGCAACAAGGTTGGAGGTTTCGAAAGGATGAGGGAAGAGCTGTGGGAAGCTCTAGACAGCTAGGACTGCTGCTGGATGGGGCTGGCAGCAGGGGGGAGATGACTGGAATGGCTGGCAGCAGGGGAGAGATGGCAGGCAGGGAAGTGTTGGCAGCGGCAGGGAATTAGCAAATGCCTATTTTCCGAGTGGCTGCAGGAACTTCGAAGACAACAGTAGCGGAGGAGAGGCTTTGTGAATTGGGGAGCGATAGATAAACACCACCTCAGGAATGAGTTAGAGCTGAAGCACCTTCCTGCCTTCGGATACACTCTTGGGAGGGAAAATTGGACGCTGACGGCTGTCCTGATCCAAACTTGTAAACAAAACTGCCTCTAGACACACACTAACATATAAATACTATTAGGAAACTAAAAAGTGGCCCATTCCTTTGAACGCCACCTTAAGAATCTAGGAACTGAACAACTTCTTGTCGCAAGAGTTAAATGCTAGTCCCATGCATCCCCACCCCGCGTCCTCATCTAACATATTTACGTCTGATCCAGCGTGCCCACGTCCGCATTCGGTGTGCCCACACTCGCACCTCATGCTTCAATGCCTATGTTAGTCTCCGAGGTTTGGGGAACTTCGACCTCATTCGTCGTAGCTCGTGTCTGCAGTTTGAAAATAGCAACTCTACTATAACCTCATGGGGTTAAAGGGTTTGCGACTGCGGTATAAAGAGCACCTTGATCTCATTGGTGACTACACTGCTCCCCATATCACCTGAGAGTTTTTCCCCAACTTGCAAGCAAAGATCAATATCATTCCAACCATCAGGGGGTACATTGTTGAGTTGAATAGAGATTTTGAGCCAAGTGTGTGCTGTTGAATTCTCGGAACACAACCCAAGGTTGGTTCAACCCGATGTAAGATGAGGATAATCTGAATCTTCTTAGCAAGTGGTGGCCATGGTGGTAAATTATTGACTAGGATGTTCTGAAACTCTCTTTGTACTGGTTGTTTTGGTTTGGAATCGATGCCTCAGTCATTTCATCCTCTATCATCATCAAAATTGATCTTGCTAGTGCTTCTCGCTGACAAAAGCACTAAGAATCTCAGATTTCTCAGAATGTAAGAGAATGATATGCTTTCCATCCTAGGTGAATGAGTAGATGTTCTTTTACTTGTCATGCTGAGTCTGATGATCGAACTACCACGGTCTCCCAACAATAGGTGACAGGCATCCATCGACACTACGTCGCACCAAACTTGATATGTAGATGAGTCCCAATAAAAAAAACTCCTTGAGACATCTCCTGTCAATTACTGGCCTTGTTCTCTTTCTTCAACAACGTCAGGGAATACGGGTGGAAATGCCTCTAAGTTAGGAGGCTCCGTTTGTCTACAGTTTGTATAGATGTCACACACTTGTTGCCCCTCACCCATCAATATAATGAGACAACATACATTTTCCTTCACAGTGCAACAAGTGTAGAATATGTTGTGGCGTGAAGCCACTGCTGATCCCTCGTAGCCTCAGTCTGTAAGACCTGTCGAACCAAGATAACTCACCCTTATCAAGTTGAAGACGGTACTCCTCACCATGTTCTTCAACTGCCTCTTTATTACTAACTTCCTCCACTGCTCCCTGCTCGTTGAAGGATACAATGCGGCAGTAGGGCAACTGGAAGCAATGTAGCTAAAACCATGGCATCTGAAGCATTTTCTAGCTAAGACTTGTAGTGGGCGTGCTACGCTTCCCAGGTTTTCTTCACTCGAAGGGTCTCTATTATTCCTGATTAGTCTGCTCCACTCCTTCAGGCGTGCTCCTCTTGAGATCTACCCTTGTGGATGGATGCCTGAGTGGCAATGATTGCTTTGATAATGTCGTCTCTCCACTTTCACTGCTATGGTTTGCACATCCGTCGGTGTCGAATAGGGTTGCAGCTGGACCACATTACTAATGGCGGGCTTTAAACCTACCAAGGATATATCCATGGTGTGATCCTCCCTCTTTCAGCTCACACCACAACTTGAGTTGCATATATTATGTCGTGCACTCCTCCATTAATAGCTCCTTCTGTTGCAAGTAGTGGAGCTTCAATAAAATATCCTGGCAGTGATGTGAGGTAGGTTTATCAGTGCATCTCCAAATTCATGTTCTCCCAAGAAGTGATTATTCTTGTCATTCTCTGTCTCTTCCTCTTCAAATTCCCCCACCATAAAGAACCATTCTTCTTCAAATTGATGGCAACAAGCTTCACTCTTCTATCAACAGACACCTTATATTAAAAAATTCAATCAACGGACTACATCCACTCAAGAAAATCATCTAGATACATTCTCCTCTCGAAATCTAGTAAGTCCACATTCAGTCTCAGCTCTCTCTATCTTCCAATAGGCACGTCATCTCTATATCATCTAGTTGGCACTCCATCTGTGCATCCTCTAACAAACATCTCATCATGGCATCCTCTAACATGCATCTCATCTTTGTATCCTCCAGGAAGCATCTAATCTCTGTATCTTTCAATAAGCACTTTAGTTGTAGGCCTCTGCTAATATAGTACCCTAAAGCATTGTGGCTTGTCTTCTCAGCTAGAATCATCCCTACAAAAGGGATTCAGATGTTCTTGCTCTCCTTCATGAATTTAACTATTACGCTTGATAGTGATCCCGCCTTGGGTTCTTTCCTCAATAGCATCGGACCGATGTAGCAGTTGGAGTAGTCGTTGTATGTCATCCATGGTAGATTCTTGATCAGATTCCGGCAATTGTCTCCTCAGGGCATGGTTAGGTGGAAGTTATGTAATGGTAATGTAGGGTGAGAGAAAATTGTTTCGGTGAAGATATGGGGGATGCTAGAATAGGATTAGAGTTAACCCGGCTCTGGTCCTAATAAAAGCATATTTAACCCAAATCACAGCGAAAGAAGCAAATATCATTACTTGTAGCAAATAAGTGTTTGATACGACAAAAACTCAACTAAGATTTAAGTCCAAGGTGATGTAGTTATGGTTTACAGAGAAATAAAAAGTTTGAAGGGCAGGATGGTCAAGAGGCAATAAGAGAAGGAAGCGGCTAGGACAAAAGAAGGCGACGAGTGGCTATCAGGTGGATGGAAAGTGAAAGAGGATGACCCTCCAGTACATGTACTCAGTACTATAGATAAAGTACTAGTACATAAACTCAAAATGAGACTAAGTGACATTTTCCTGCATCAAAGTGAGTTGCTCTAAAAAATCTCCAGGTGGTGCTCTGCATTGAGGATTTCTAGCTAGAGTGCGAAGAAAGCCACTGAACATCGTCAAAGAAGCTTTGGCCTTAATGACAAACAGCATGGACCAAGCAAGAAGAAGGGAAGAAGGGGGGGCTCACTGAAATGGGTAATTAAATAGCCTTGCGAGCTAGTCAAAGCCCATGTGCGACCATATTAAGTTCATGAGTGTCTATGTCGGTGTTTCATCTACTATAGTAATAGTGGCAAAGAGAACCTAACAAGTATGAGGAATCATCGATCATGTGAGGAGGCACGCTCCCCCGCCCAGAGGTAAATTGTGCTACTTTTTTTTCTGTGTAAAGGAGACTCAATTGGAATAAAGTTCGAAGGCCACCAACTTCGATAGGATCTTCCTCCATAGTCTCTTATCCTATAACTCCTCAACATGTTGGACCACATTGGCTACATTCTATTGCTCGGCTTCAATTCTATCGAAACCCAAGCCAACATCCACCTGTACATCAAGGTGATCACCTTGAGCGGCATGCACAAAAGAGGCCAACATAGGAGCAATCCCTTCTATAGTGGGGGTCCACATGTGTCTCTTGAGCAACACTTGTGTGTACCCATTGGGCTTCTTTATGGCCCACCAACCAACAATGAAGTGTTGGCATTGGGCTTTTCTTGTGCAATTCAAAATGGACCATTAGTTCTAAGCCTAAGCTTTCCAAATGTACATATAGGAAACCTCTCCTTCAATTTGATCCACACCAACTCATCTTCCTTAAAGACCTAAGCCTTCCATGATTTATTTGTCTACTTAGCATTTTTCTTAAGGACCTAGCCTTTTAACATGCTCATACAAAGCCTAGACTTCCTTTACTCTGATATCTACGTCAAAGATAGATTAAATGGGGGTGACGGGATTTCTCCCATAAACCATAATAAAAGTGATAAGACATGCAGACTAACAAGTGGCCATCTTTTAAGTAAACTTAATTAAAGAAAAAAACAAATCTGACTACTTGATGTTTTTTTCCCACAAAACACTTGAAGATGTTTCCTAAACTGTGATTCACCAGCTCCATTTTTCCATCGATCTAAAAAAGGATATTTTATGTGAACTGAAGCTTTGTACCTAACTGACCCTAAAGGGTTCATAAAAAATGACTCAAAAATTTCATTTCTTTATCAGAAGTGGTAACTGTAATCATGCCACAACAAATTATTTTAACTTAATACAAATCCTTAAATGCCAAGCATTGATCATTTTATGGCAAAGTAAGAAAGCTGTATCTTCAAGAAACAACCCCCCACTATTATAAATGAATCGTTGAGGACATCCAATAAAATTGAAACTATATAGAGAAGATTAGCATAGCCCCTATACAAGAGTGGCACAAATAAATCGAGAATTGTTTTAAAATTTTTATTATAAAAATGAAATTGGAAAAAAAATTAAGTCGACTATGTCAATTCAACAAAATCAACAATTCAATTACAATATTAAGAAACCAACAAGATTAATCTCATGCGAATCAAAAAAATAGAGTGATAACAAGAGTCAAAGAGCATTATAAAGGAGACTAGGCTAATGAGTCATGTGTCAAGCGAGAACAACAAAACCTATTATCGTAAAAGAGAGACAAGCACAAGAAACGATGCCAATGAGAGAATCAAATATTTAAATAGCCTTAGTGAACAGGATGATGCCGCAAAAACTTCTGTGTAGGCATTGAAAAGAAAATCATTTTCTATGATGTCAAGGTAAGTCCAACAAGACCAGCAAGTGTGCCAAGATGGACAAGTGGAATAAGGCTCAAGAGCTCGCAAACATTAACTAGGAGAGTTGTAGGTGGTCCAAGATTTAGATAAACATAAATACAGTATTAAATCATTTATAAATTCTTTAGGACCAGGAGGAACTTTATATAAGAACCCACCCTTTATAGTACAATTTATTTCTCGAGGCCTTTATATATTCACTTAAAACATATGTATAACCCTTCTAGAGATGGTGTATATCTGGTTCATTAGGAGACCATATTGTAACCTCTCTATGGTCTGTGCTTTTGCATGGGTCAGGCCTTTTCAACCATGATTAATCCAAATATATATGCCTGTCTAGGGCTCAGCCAATTTTACTTGGTGTCACCTGCCTTACTTAGGTGACCCATCTTAAACTAAGTTTGACCAGTTCAGAAATATGGCTTTTTATTCTCAAGATTGCAATTTGGATTTATCACTTCGTAATCATATTCACTTCCACAGTTTGTAGTACAATTTTCATGTCAACAACGTAAGAATAAATTGAATAAATCAATATTCATGGATCATAACAAGTAAAATCATCATTCAGAGAGATTGAAAATGAGCTCAATGCTTCGAAACATGACATTAAAAGGCTTTGCTATTACAAATAGAATTAAGGGTCTTGTCTACATAGCAGATGAATATTTTCAAACAATCTATTTACTTGTGAAAGATTATGCATAACTTATGATAAAAATGAATAAACGAATCAAATAAGGATAATAATTAGCAGAAATTGAACTGATTTGTAAATTTTTTACCAGGAAGGCCATACATGGTTTTTAGTGCATATAATTACCNATCAAACCACACGAGAACAAAGCACCATGTTACTCCTGCCGTTAAACCAGACAACAACAAAACACCAAATACTTTGAACTCAATAAGAACATAAAGCTCCATAATCAAAAGCANCTAAGTGAATGAGTAGATGTTCTTTTGCTTGTCATGTTGAGTCTGATGATCGAACTACCACGGTCTCCCAACAACAGGTGACAAGCATCCATCGACACTGCATCGCACCAAACTTGATATGTAGATGAGTCCCAATAAAAAAAATTCTTTGAGACATCTCCTGTCAATTACTGGCCTTGTTCTCTTTCTTCAACAACGTCAGGGAATACGGGTGGAAATGCCTCTAAGTTAGGAGGCTCCGTTTGTCTACAGTTTGTATAGATGTCACACACTTGTTGCCCCTCACCCATCAATATAATGAGACAACATACATTTTCCTTCACAATGCAACAAGTGTAGAATATGATGTAGCGTGAAGCCACTGCTGATCCCTCGTAGCCTCAGTCTGTAAGACCTGTCGAACCAAAATAACTCACCCTTATCATGTGGAAGATGGTACTCCTCACCATGTTCTTCAACTACCTCTTTATTACTAACTTCCTCCACTGCTCCCTGCTCGTTGAAGGATACAGTGCGGCAGTCGGGCAACTGGAAGTGATGTAGCTAAAACCATGGCATCTGAAGTATTTTTTGGATAAAACTTGTAGTGGGCGTGCTACTCTTCCCAGGTTTTCTTCACTCGAAGGGTCTCTATTGTTCCTGATTAGTCTGCTCCACTCCTTGAGGCGTGCTCCTCTTGAGATCTGCCCTTGTGGATGTATGCCTGAGTGGCAATGATTGCTTTGATTATGTCGTCTTCCCACGTTCACTGTAATGGTTTGCACATCCGTCGGTGTCGAATAGGGTTGCAGTTGGACCACATTACTAATGGCGGGCTTTAAACCTACCAAGGATCTATCCATGGTGTGATCCTCCCTCTCTCAGCTCATACCACAACTTGAGTTGCATATATTATGTCGTGCACTCCTCCATTAATAGCTCCTTCTGTTGCAGGTAGTGGAGCTTCAATAAAATATCCTGGAAGTGGTGTGAGGTAGGCATTGTCAGTGCATCTCCAAATTGATTTTCTCCCAAGAACTAATTATTCTTGTCATTCTCTGTCTCTCCCTCTTCAGATTCTCCCACCATAAAGAACCATTCTTCTTCAACTTGATGGCAACAAGCTTCACTCTTCTATCAACAGACACCTTATATTAAAAAATTCAATCAACGGACTACATCCACTCAAGAAAATCATCTAGATACATTCTCCTCTCGAAATCTAGTAAGTCCACATTCAGTCTCAGCTCTCTCTATCTTCCAATAGGCACGTCATCTCTGTATCATCTAATTAGCACTCAATCTGTGCATCGTCTAACAAACATCCATGGAATCCTCTAACATGCATCTCATCTTTGTATCCTCCAACAAGCATCTAATCTCTGTATCTTTCAATAAGCACTTTAGTTGTAGGCCTCTGCTAATATAGTACCCTAAAGCATTGTGGCTTGTCTTCTCAACTAGAATCATCCCTACGAAAGGGATTCAGGTGTTCTTGCTCTCCTTCATGAATTTAACTATTACGCTTGACAGTGATCCCGCCTTGGGTTCTTTCCTCAATAGCATCAGACCGATGTAGCAGTTGGAGTAGTCGTTGTATGTCATCCATGGTAGATTCTTGATCAGATTCCGGCAATTGTCTCCTCAGGGCATGGTTAGGTGGAAGTTATGTAATGGTAATGTAGGGTGAGAAAGAAAATTTTTTGGGTGAAGATATGGGGGATGCTAAAATAGGATTAGAGTTAACCCGACTCTGGTCCTAATAAAAGCATATTTAACCCAAATCACTGTGAAAGAAGCAAATATCATTACTTGTAGCAAATAAGTGTTTGACACGACAAAAACTCAACTAAGATTTAAGTCCAAGGTGATGGAGTTATGGTTTACAGAGAAATAAAAAGTATGAAGGGCAGGATGGTCAAGAGGCAATAAGAGAAGGAAGCTTCTAGGACAAGAGAAAGCGATGAGTGGCTATCAGGTAGATATAAGGTGGGCGACAACAAGGTTGGGTGGGGCGACTGCACGAAGGGGGAGGGAAGGGTTGTAGAGGGCTCGCGGCAGTTAGGACTGCAGCTGGAGGGGGCTGGCAATATGGGGGATATGACTTGAACGGCTGGTGGCAGGGTGGAGGCGAAGTTGGCTGGGAGGGAAGGGCGACTGCAGGAAAAAAACAAAGGCCAGATTTTCAAGTGGCTGTAGCAACTTGGCCAACAACAGCAACGTAGGGAATGTTAAGGAAAGCAATGAATGATTAATAAACACCATTTTGGGACAAGTTACAACCAAAACACCTTATCACCTTTGGATACAACCCTAGGGAAAATTGGAGGTCAACGATTTTAAAAAAAATTGCCTCTAAAAACACAAACAACATAAAAATACTATTAGGCAACTAAGGAGTAGCCCACTCCTTCAGGTGGTACTTTCTGAACCTAGGAACTGAATCAATCCAACTTCTTGCCACAAGAGTTCAATGCCAGTGCAGCGTTTCCTCGCCAAGCATCCCTCCGACATACCCAAGACCATGTTCAGCGCACCCACGTCCACGTCCAATGTACTCACACCCACATGTGGTGTACCCTCGAGTGCATTTTGCATACCCATGTTTGCATTCCGCATGTCCACTCTTGCATCTCACGCTTCTACCCCTACATCACTCTTTCCGAATGAGAGGGGCTTCATCTTCTTCTCTGTAAGCTTATGTATCCTAGTACTACGAGGACAAGTCAAGGACATCTTAAGTAGCAGGAATAATATAATCTCCAGATAGATAAAGTTTGTATGCATTGTCATTTATCTTAGCAATCCTAGAAATATTACATATTACACTAAAATTTAAAAGAGAAGTGCATGACAAAGTAAGTGCATAGAAAAAGCAAAAGGAAGAGGTTGACCCTCCGGTACATGTACTCAGTACTATAGATAAAGTACTAGTACATAAACTCAAAATGAGACTAAGTGACATTTTCCTGCATCAAAGTGAGTTGCTCTAAAAAATCTCCAGGTGGTGCTCTGCATTGAGGATTTCTAGCTAGAGTGCGAAGAAAGCCACTGAACATCGTCAAAGAAGCTTTGGCCTTAATGACAAACAGCATGGACCAAGCAAGAAGAAGGGAAGAAGGGGGGGCTCACTGAAATGGGTAATTAAATAGCCTTGCGAGCTAGTCAAAGCCCATGTGCGACCATATTAAGTTCATGAGTGTCTATGTCGGTGTTTCATCTACTATAGTAATAGTGGCAAAGAGAACCTAACAAGTATGAGGAATCATCGATCATGTGAGGAGGCACGCTTCCCCACCCAGAGGTAAATTGTGCTACTTTTTTTTCTGTGTAAAGGAGACTCAATTGGAATAAAGGTCAAAGGCCACCAACTTCGACAAGATCTTCCTCCATAGTCTCTTATCCTATAACTCCTCAACATGTTGGACCACATTGGCTACATTCTATTGCTCGGCTTCAATTCTATCGAAACCCAAGCCAACATCCACCTGTACATCAAGGTGATCACCTTGAGCGGCATGCACAAAAGAGGCCAACATAGGAGCAATCCCTTCTATAGTGGGGGTCCACATGTGTCTCTTGAGCAACACTTGTGTATATCCATTGGGCTTCTTTATGGCCCACCAATCAACAATGAAGTGTTGGCATTGGGCTTCTCTTGAGCAATTCAAAATGGACCATTAGTTTTAAGCCTAAGCTTTCCAAATGCACATATAGGAAACCTCTCCACATCAACTCATCTTCCTTAAAGACCTAAGCCTTCCATGATTTATTTGTTTACTTAGCATTTTTCTTAAAGACCTAGCCTTTTAACATGCTCATACAAAGCCTAGACTTCCTTTCCTCTGATATCTACGTCAAAGATAGATTAAATGGGGGTGACGGGATTTCTCCCATAAACCATAGTAAAAGTGATAAGACATGCAGACTAACAAGTGGGCATCTTTTAAGTAAACTTAATTAAAGAAAAAAACAAATCTGACTGCTTGATATTTTTTCCAACAAAACACTTGAAGATGTTTCCTAAAATTTCATTTCTTTATCAGAAGTGGTAACTGTAATCTTGCCACAGTAAATTATTTTAACTTGCCAAGCATTGATCATTTTATGGCAAAGTAAGAAAACTGTCATCTTCAAGAAACAACCCCCCACTATTATAAATGAATCGTTGAAGACATCCAATAAAATTGAAACTATATAGAGAAGATTAGCATAGCCCCTATACAAGAGTGGCACAAATAAATCGAGAATTGGTTTAAAATTTTTATTATAAAAATGAAATAGGAAAAAAAATTAAGTCGACTATGTCGATTCAACAAAACCAACAATTCAATTACAATATTAAGAAACCAACAAGATTAATCTCATGCGAATCAAAAAAATAGAGTGATAACAAGAGTCAAAGAGCATTATAAAGGAGACTAGGCTAATGAGTCATGTGTCAAGCGAGAAGAACAAAACCTATTATCGTCAAAGAGAGACAAGCACAAGAAATGACGCCAATGAAAGAATCAAATATTTAACTAGCCTTAGTGAACAGGATGATGCCGCAAAAACTTCTGTGTAGGCATTGAAAAGAAAATCATTTTCTATGATGTCAAAATAAGTCCAACAAAACCAGCAAGTGTGCCAAGATGGACAGTGGAATAAGGCTCAAGAGCTCGCAAACATCAACTAGGAGAGTCGTAGGTGGTCCAAGATTTAGATAAACATAAATACAGTATTAAATCATTTATAAATTCTTTAGGACCAGGAGGAACTTTATATAAGAACCCACCCTTTATAGTACAATTTATTTCTCGAGGCCTTTATATATTCACTTAAAACATATGTATAACCCTTCTAGAGATGGTGTAAATGTGGTTCGTTAGGAGACCATATTATGACCTCTCTATGGTCTGTGCTTTTGCATGGGTCAGACCTTTTCAACCATGATTAATCCAAATATATATGCCTGTCTAGGGCTCAGCCAATTTTACTTGGCGTCACCTGCCTTACTTGGGTGACCAACCTGAGACTAAGTTTTGACCAGTTCAGAAATATGGCTTTTTATTCTCAAGATTGCAATTTGGATTTATCACTTCGTAATCATATTCACTTCCACAGTTT
>JXCR01143576.1:66285-77399 GCA_002079205.1 Phalaenopsis hybrid cultivar
CGGTTGTTAGTTCGGAACTCTATACCTTCTATGTCACGTAACCAAACTGGAAAACCCCTACATTCATTGCAGAAATATAAATTCATGGGATCAAAAAAAATGCAAGCATCACAAATAACTGCGGTCAGGAGCACACTATTCAAACTGCAAATATTCCTTATAGCACCAGAGCTTTTGCTACATCAAGCAAGTAAAAAGATCATAACATGCACCTGTAGCATGATCCCTTTTCTTACAATGTTTAGTGTTCATGTACCTGTAGCATTCCAGGATGGATCTGCAGTGACTTAACCATTTTAAATAATTATTTGGTGAGACACCAAAAATGCATATGTGAGACAAGCAGCAAGAACCCATGTCTTTACTAAATATCTATACCAGTTGTTACAGTCAAATAAACTATATTATAATAATAAGTATTATAGATTCCTAATAAAAACTAAGTGTGCAAGTGATAATATTGATATGGTACTCTAACAATTTTAATTAATATTTCAGCCATCTCAATCCTCTTTTCCAATAATTTTGGACAGATTCATAAATACGGATCAAAGACACTCAGTTTCTTCCAGACTGAAATATACAGAGAGACCAAAACTAAGGAAAAAATGTGCATTCGTCAAACATATCTGATAGTCTTTAATAAATGGCCGAGATTGATGTAGCAAAGGCCTTTATGTTCCTTCTCTTGCATGTTCCTTCTCTCCTTTGCATAATTGAAAGGCAAATTCGAGGAAGTTATTCTGCGTTAGGCCTACTGCTTCTTTCTATTTAGTAGTTATTCATCCAAGGTTATGCTAATTCTATAGCTATAACTACAATTAGTCTAAGGGTAGATTTCTGCATTGGACTACCACCACAGATGCTTTACATGGATAGTATCTGTTCATTTTGTCATGCTAACATCCCTGTTAGTTAATTTACATTGTTATGTAGGCATAAGATGCCAGCCTTTGCAACAGCTGATGAGCTACATGAATATGCATGCCCTATAATGTGTTAATCATAAGAATCAACTTTGCATAGCAAAATATACAAATACAGTGATAAGATATTAATTATGCAAGAAATACATAATCGATTATATTTATTATAAGCACGTTTGTTTATCAAGTAGTGGTGTTGATGTTATGCTCAAAAGGGGCAATAAGAGCTAGATATGACGCTCCTCCAAGAAACATTGAATAAAATGCCTGCCTTCTAAAAAACTTACTCTTTACCTCTCGCACACGCCGTCATATTGCGGCTCACCATATCTAATTGTCGCAACTACAACTCACAGCATTCAAACATAAGCTTGATTTCACGCGCTCAGCCTCAAACCATGACTTGCCGCATTTGTTTTGCAACCCAAGACTTGTGCTCGTGGCCTCATATCATGCCTATTTTTTTCTTTCACTACATTGCATCTCGTAGTAATGCCTATCATTTTTATGATAGTGTCCTCACATGTATGCCCTTGGACTCGCTCTCAGGTATTTCATGGTCGCCTCATTGTCACGTGTAACTACCTCTTTATTTTTTTTGTTGAAGCATTTTCGTCAGCCAGCAATCTAACAACATGCAAGTCATTTTTTATCTCACTCCGACATTAGAAAACTTCATGTCATTGTTGTCTTCAATGTCATTACACCACATCTTTAGCCTTCTGACGTAGAGTTTTGCTTCAATTGCATTTCCTAGGCTTCCCTTTGATCTTTTGCCTCATTCACTAGAAAATATTGACAGCAGCGTTAAGGAGTTGCCTCATACATGTACTTCAATGCAATTATATGATCCCATGTTGGGGCTCACTCTTTTAATCCTGATTTTAGCATGAAAGTGGCCAAACCAGCTAGTTCAACCGATTCAACTGTCAAATAGTAATTCGACCAATTCAATCCTATCTCAAAATAATCTCCACATAAAGCCAAAATTGAAAAGGTTAGAATTGGAGTTGAACTGGCGAACTAGAGAACCAATCAATTTTTTTAATAATTGCTCGATTTTAATATTGTCTAGTTTTAACATTTTGATTTTGATCAAATAGCTAGAAATAAGACATTTAAACAAAAACAATAGCAACAAAAAAGCCTCAATCCCACTGTGGGGTCGGCTACATAAATCATTTTTCTCCATTGCGTCCTATTTAGTGTCATATTTTCATTTAGTTCTAATAAACTAAGATCATTTTTTATACAATAAGTCCAGATCTTCTTAGGTCTACCTCTGTCTTTCTTAACATAAGTCGAATCTAAAACATCTACTCTCCTATGATCATCAGATGGTCGGCGTTTAATGCGACCAAACCATCTAAGAAGACTTTCTCTAAATTTGTCCGTTACAGGAGCTACACCAACCCTATCACGGATATATTCATTTCGTATTTTTTCTCTAAGTGTAAAGCCACTCATCGACCTAATCAGTCTCATCTCGGCAACACTTAACTTAGTATTATGCTTCTCTTTTAAAGGCCAGCATTCAGCGCCAAAGAGCATTGCGGGACTCACCACCATCTTATAAAATTTTCCTTTTAGTCTACGCGGTACCTTTCTGTCACACAAAAGGCCCGAAACATTCCTCCACTTCAACCAACCAACTTGAATTCTACTATTAACCCATCTATATCACCATCGCTTTGAACAACAGACCCAAGATATCTAAATCGTTAACACATTTTAATAATCTGATCAACCAAAGTTACACTTCTATCACTAGAGCTACTACTACTAAAATTGCATTCCATGTATTCATTTTTAGTTCTACTCAAATGAAGGTCTTTAGACTCCAATGTAGACCTTCGTAATTTAAGGTTTTTCTGAGCTTTTTCTCTCGTCTTATCCACGAGAAGGATATCATCAGCCAAAAGCATACACCAAGGTACATCATCCTGTAAATGTCCAGTAAGACCATCCATAACTAATGCAAAGAGATATGTTAAAGCCAAACCTTGATGTAATCCAACAGAAATAAGAAAATATTCGGTCAATCCTCCTTCAGTCAAACACAAGTAACAACTCTAGTATGCATATCTTTAATGACTTGAATATAAGTCATGTAAACACCTTTCTTCTCATGAACTCTCAAAAAGATATCTCTTGGAACCTTATCGTAATCGTTTTCTAAATCAATAAAAATTAAATGTAGATTGTCCTTATTATCTCTGAACTTCTCCATCAAACTTCTCAATAAATATATAGTTTCCATAGTAGACCTGCCAGGCATAAATCCAAATGAATTATGAGAAATTTTTGTAATACATCTTAACCTATATTCAATTATCCTCTCCCATAATTTTAAAGTATGATACATCAACTTAATACCTCTATAATTTGCACACTCATGTGCATCCCCTTTATTCTTAAAAATAGGGAATGGAGACCAAAACACGCTTCCTCCACTCCTCGGGCATCTTTTTAGTTTTTAAAATGATATTAAAGAGTATAGTAAGCTAAGAAACTCCCAAATCTCCTAAACATTTCCATAATTCAATTGAGATATCATAAGATCCTACAAACTTTCCACCCTTGGTTTTCTTTAAAGCCTCCCCAACTTCTTTTTTACTAATGCGATGGTAAAAATGATACATTTTCATTAAAAAGTTTTTCAAAATAGCTCACCCACCTATGTTGAATATTTTTTTCTAAGAAAATCAATTTTTGATTTTTCATATTTAATATACTTTACTTTTCTTTTCTCCTTGTTTGGCTAGTTTATACATATGTTTTTCAACCTCCTTAGTAACTAATCTATTATAAAAATTATTAAAAACAGAATTTTTAGCATGACATAATGTTCTTTTAGACCCTATGCGGGCCATTTGATATTTTTCACAATTCTCTAAGCTTCTACAATTAAACCAATTTTTATAAGATAACTTTTTATATTTTATCTTTTCTTGTACATTATTATTCTACCACCAATTAATTTCATTTAAACAAACTTTTTCTTTTTATTCTCCAAGTACTTCTTTTGCTACTTGTTTAATAGTGTTTGTTACTTTATCTCACATAACATTTGTTTCATCATGAACATCCCAAATTTTGAAATCCTGAATTTTACTCATAAAAATAATTTTATTTGAGTATTTTAAATTCCCTCATCTAATTCTACAATAATGAGTCTCAATATTCTTTATTTTACAACTATTTATCTTAAAATCTAGAACTAATAAATGATAATGGGTACTCAAATCCTCACTTGAAATGACCTTATAAACTTTGCAATCTCAATGATCTTTTCTTCTCATACGAAAATAATCAATTTCTGTTTTATTAGATTCATTCTTATAAGTAAGAAGATGTTCATCTTCTTTCTTGAATAAAGTATTAGTAATACAAAATCATACGCTAAAGCAAAATCTAAAATAGCTCTACCTTCTTCATTAGTCACTCCAAAACCATAGCTACCATGAATATTTCTTAAATCTTCTACCACTTTACCTACATGTTCATTTAAATCTCCTCCAATAAAAATTCTTTTTTCAAGAGGTATCATTTAATTTAAATCTTCTAAGCCATTCGAGAATTTATATTTAGCCCTATATCTAAACCTACTTAAGGAGCATAAGAACTTATAATATTAAAAATCTTAGTATCAATGATAATCTTAAGGGCTATAATTCTATCAAAAAATAAGACATTTAAACAATAAAAAAAAATGTCATGTCCCAAAATTTTGATTTAAAATATTATTCAAAATTTTCAAAAAGTTTTTTCTTAATTAAAATTTTGTTTATTGAATCACTAAAAAAATATTATAACATCACTACTAAATTATCTAAATTTATATTAAAATAATTTTAATATTTATTATAATCGGTTCAACCTATAGTTCAACCCTTGTTGAACCATTGACCTCGAACAACTTCTCCTTCTGAATCAATATCCAGTAGAATCTTCACAATCTTGCAATAAATTTTGAACTAAAAAATAACATATTAATATCATAACTTATCAATACATTAAGAGAAATAAATGATCATTCTAACTAAATAAAAAGTAAAAATTTACACAAAGTTAGAAATAATACGTTAATATCCTAACATCAAACTATGAAATAACATAAATTATTCAAATATTAAACGATCAAAGTATGCTAAAATATCATAATAAAATACTAAAATATCAAAAAGATAACAATCCAAAAAATAATTTAACATAAATCTTTTTTCCCCCTTACTCCCCTCAATTTAATAATAATATAACAAGTCGATCGGTATTTTAATTTTTAAGTATAAAAATCATTACTACTCTCATCACCGAATTGATTTTCATTAGAATCATCTACATAATGAATTGTTTATCACGTGCATTATTCTTAATAGTATATATATTCTCTCATTCTTTATTATCTTTTAATGTCAACTATCTTCGATTTTTTTATGAATAATCATCAATAAAAAAATTAATTAAAATGACAGATATTCAATTACATAATTTTTTATGAGTACATTATTTTTTATTTTGAGATTTTTACATACATAGCACTCCAACGAGCATGCTTGTATTGCAATTGAGAAGGTAATGATACATACTACATATGCGAGTTTCCATGCATCATACATGAATTATAATAGTAATGCCATGACGCTTCCACTAATCATGAATTGCAAGCATTCATATTGGCCATATTTCATGTCTTTAATTTTGCATTAAGCTCTATGTGACTTCAGCTTACTATCATCCTGTTGTACATTTATATTTGGGTTTTAGGAAAGATAGTGAACCTAAATAGTGAGATTGAATTTGATGGACAACTAGAACTGGTGATTCTGAAACTATTTTATTGATCATGATTAAAGTGCATGATACTTTTGCATGTAAGCAAAACTTCTTCATAAATGATAAGTTTATCTTTCGTTTAATTTTACATTCAACATTCAAAAATGAATTTAACTACTTTATTTGTATGTAAATGGAACTGAAATTTGTATTCAATAGAGCTTGGCTTTTTAAAAGTAAGATATGAATACGATGTTCATTCAATCATCTAATTGAAGTTCTCTTCATCCACCCACCCTAGCTCAATATGATATGCTATAGTGAAGGGGTTATAGAGCATAAGATTGAGAATAAAATGGGGATAGCAGAATAAATGGATAGGCAGTGAGAGAGAGAGTAAGAAACTGAAGGAGAATGCAGCCAATATGTAACATTCAAAGTGAACAAGGGTTTAAGAGCAAGCTGAGGTAACAAGATGTGGCAAGGAGTCAATGACTTAAAGCTCACGTACATCACCGCATCCTAGCTCTTAAATGTTTAATAATACATCCACTCATGGTTACGTTATGTTTCATTTCGTTATATTATGTTTAGTTCCACATTAGTGTCAACACATGAAAGTAGACATTGAAATGTGGTCTGCTATCATTTTTTATAGTAAATCTGGCGTGTTTTGACATCTAAAATTAACATAAGCACCTTTTCCATATGGGACCGTTCTCTGATTCCTAGAAAATGTTTAAGGATTGGAGTGAGAATATGCAAGGTTAATGGAGTTTTGAAGAAAATAGAAACCACGAAATGCAAACTTAGAAGAGGCAAAGTTGCCAAGGGAGATCCACAACCTATACATGAACAAACCACAAACCATCACTTGCAAAAGGAAGAGAATAAAACACTCCTTAAAGCAAAAAAATCAGATAACACATCTCCAAAACCATCAACCAAAGCAATAGTCCCAAAATAAGGAAATAGCAACAAATAAATTGTTCACAAATAAAATAGAGGGAATTTTAACATTATAGCAATTGTTGCCCAAGATGCGGTTCTGCATGCATACCTTAGGACGCTCCCATGTCATCATCCCCAAGTGGGAGAATCTAGTGTTCATCTTCAGGAGCACCAGAATCCTCGTAGTACGAGTGTTGTAATCACAAAACTCTCCAATATCGGTCACACTGCCTCAAATATTGATTCTTCTATGTCGCTACCTTTTAGCACTACCAATGTCAATCCAACTAGCGCATCTCTCATAGCCTGTAGAAAAGTGGCATGAAGCACTATAACTCTTATCTCTATCTGAGTACTTATCATTGTTGAATCCAATCACAAAAATAAAATATCTTTCCCATCCTTAATAAATAAGTAAGTGTTTTTTCTAACCATCATGACGCATACTACCACAATTGGCCTAAAGAAATGTGGCATGCATCTATAGGTATGACATCATGCCACACCTAATCTTACAACTTATGTCCAATTGAAAATTCTACATACACCTCTTATCGACACAAATCTCATTCCTCTTCTTCAACCAAGTCAGCCAAAAAATGATTGAGAATGCCTCAAAGTAGTGATTTTCAATTTATTTACCATCTATGTAGATATTACAATATCACAATTGCTTTTGTCTATAATGAAGTTGCATACCTTCCTTTCAGACCGCAACAGCTACGAAAGATGTTATGTCTATACCACTATTAATCTCTCTTAGGCTCAGTTTGAGGAAATCATCAAATCACAAGCATCTAAGAATCATCTAAGGGTAACAAATTCTCCTGTAATGTCTACTCCCCTGCTCATTAAATGAAATCACTCATGACAGGGCAGTTGGATACAATGTGCCAGTACACATAGCACTTGAAACGTTTTCTAACTGAAAATATTTTGGATACATTGGTCAAGTTAAACTTATTTTCCTCATGCGTTGGGTTTGGGTGCTCTCTATCGACATGCTTGTGCTAACCGACCTAATTGTCGATCCCTATATGAAGAGAAGAGTGGAATAGTGTATTGTGCTTCTTCTCCACTGTCAAGGAGAGGTTCTGAACAGCTTGTAAAATTCAGTAGGGTTATTTTAGCACCACATTACAAATGAATGGCCTCACTTCCATGATATTGATGACTTCCTCATTTTATCTCTTTTCAAATTCAGCGAGCCACCACTGCATTTAAAGGATTTCTCAGTGCATAATTTCTACGATAAGGTCTTGAACACCCCTATGATTTCTCATTGGCAACATGGTAAGTCTCATTATTTTAGGGTTGCAACAACGATGAAAATTTTGAATCTAGGATTAGCCAAAAGTATAGGCTTAAGTGGAGGATACAGGAATAGTTTTGGTGGAGATATTAAATTATGTGAATTATAGGTTTGAGAATATGGGAAAATAAATTTTAATGATTTAAGATTTGTTAACCTCTAATCCAAATCATTTTGGATTCATGTCAGGCAAATCTACTATGGAAGCTATACATTTTTTGAGATGTTTGATGGAGAAGTTCATAGATAATAAGGAGAATCTACATTTGATTTTTATTAATTTAGAAAAAGCTTACGATAAGGTTCCAAGAGATATCCTTTAGAGAGTTTTCGAGAAGAAAAGGTGTCGATATGACTTATATTCAAGTCATTAAAGATATGTAAACTAGAGTTGTTGCTTGTGTTCAAATTGAAGGAGGATTGACAAAATATTTTCCTATTTATGTTGGATTACATCAGGGATCGGCTTTAAGCCCATATCTTTTTGCTTTAGTTATGGATGGTCTTACTGGATATCTACAGGAGGATGTACCTTGGTGTATGTTTTTTGCTGATGATATCCTTCTCGTGGATAAAACGAGAGAAAAAGCCCAGGTAAAACTTAAATTATGGAGGTTTATATTGGAGTCTAAAGGTCTTCATTTAAGTAGAACTAAAACTAAATACATGAATGTAATTTTAGTAGTAATAGCTCTAGTGACAGAAGTGTGACTTTGGGTGATCAAATTATTAAAAGGTGTGAATGATTTAGATATCTTGGGTCCGTTGTTCAAAGAGATGGTGATATAGATGGGGGTGTTAATAGTAGAATTCAAGTTGGTTGGTTGAAGTGGAGGAATGCTTTGGGCCTTTTGTGTGATAGAAAAGTACCACTTAGACTGAAAGTAAAATTTTATAAAACAGTGGTGAGACCTGCAATGCTCTATGGCGTTGAATGTTTGCCTTTAAAAGAGAAGCATAATAACAAGTTAAGTGTTGTCGAGATGAGAATGATTAGGTGGATGAGTGGCTTTACACTTAGAGACGAAATGTGAAATGAATATATTCGTGATAGGGTTGGTGTAGCTCCTGTGACAGACAAAATTAGATAAAGTCGTTTAGATGGTTTGGTCATATTAAACGTCGACCATTAGATGATCCGATTAGGAGAGTAGATGTCAGATGGTTTGGTCACATTAAACGTCGACCATCTGATGATCCGATTAGGAGAGTAGAGGTTTTAGAGGGTCACATTAAACGTCGACCATCTGATGATCCGATTAGGAGAGTAGATGAGATTCGACTTGTGTTAAGAAAGGCAGAGGTAGACCTAGGAAGACTTGGGCTTATTGTATTAAAAATGATCTTAATTTACTAGAACTAAATGAAAATATGACACTAAATAGGACGCAATGGAGAAAAAGGATTCGTGTATCCGACCCCACGTAGTGGAATTAAGGCTTTTTTGTTGTTGTTGTTGTAGTAGTAGTTGTGGAATAGCAATTGAGCTAAAATATATGAGGCTGACGGAGTTTGGAAGGGGATAGAAAAATTTTGGCAGTTGTTCGAACTGAAAACAATAGAGAGAACCATAAATGATGGCTCTGAGTGGTACGACAGTTGAGAGAGATCTAACACATGTTCTTGAACAAGATATTGACACACCACTTTCCAAAGAAAAAAAATATAATAAGGCAGAAAAATTAGAGAATACAATCTCCAAATAAATAAACCAAAGCAAAGGTCCCAAAACCGAAAAATAACATATAAATAATTTTCAAATAAAATAATCCTAACTCTATTTCTAATAATATAAAATTGGGAACTCGTAAGGGCTGGAGCAGCCAAAACAGTGGGAATTTTCCCACCACCGTTGTAAGAGTAGTAGGACACAGAATTCAGTCTCCTGTGTTCTCCCAGGACTCGTCTATTGGGAGACTCCTGCGTCACTATGCATATTACTAGTTTTACAAAAATTTATCTAATGTTTTGGGTGCAGCAACAAATGTTAAGCTATCACACTAAAAAGGATAATAATACATGGAAAAAATGAACATGTATAGATTAAGATATGGTTCATTATCATTCTGATTGTATGTGTTTGATGTGCAAGCTAAAATCTACTTTATAAAATTTATGAATCTATAGCCCATCTCCTCAACATAAATTTCAATTTGTTCATCTACTTGGACGGCATTAGTTTCATTTTTTCAGTACACTAATGCAATTGCTATAGCCTAACCAATTTTGCTACATGCCAAACTTTTCTGTTATATCATACTGATAATATGTTTGCTCTCTTTTTCAATTTTTTTCCTTAAGCTATTATGCTATCATCTTTATACGAATTTTTCGAGTAACATTGCAAAAATTCATGATAATAGTTGTAAAATTTTAGCATCGCCAAAACGAAAAGGATGATTTTTTTTAATTGTAATTACTACTAGTACCAATATAGGAATCTAAGCGAGCTTCTTTTTCAATAAATTATTCTAATTTTCAAAAGAATCAAGAAAACTGACCCAAAGTTCCACTCTGCACATGCATAAGGACCAATGCGAAGATGAAAGTAAAGTCCACTTGAACCAACCAGCTTCACAAACTTAACAAGATCATATCTGTCTTCAAAATAGTACTGCAAACCAGTATCAAAATGAGTTATTTTTTATAAAAATAACTACAAGATTTATTGCAAAGTAGAATAAATGTATGATACCTGACCTCTAACAGGCTCATGCCCATTCCAAAATACATATGTTTGTATTACATCAGCTCCTCCTTCCTTGCTCTTAAGAATTATACCAGGCCACATCTGAAATATGAAAAACGTGTCAGACTACCACACAACATAAGTACATAGAAATGTTCCAAACAATAAGCTGAGGCAGCCATCATGCTGGTATTATAAAAATAACCCATCAATAATTTCCTCTCTCTCAATTCTGGTGTTTCATTTTTACACCTTTCATCGGTTAAGTTAAAGCCCAAAGTTTGGACATAAATTAAAGTATACAATCAATTTTTTTTTTTTACTCACAAAGACATTCAAATGTTGTAGGCCTAAAACATATAACCCTGCGGTTAAAGCACCTAATCACCAGACCAACTGGGCTGCACAGTATATAATCCACTTGTATATTATAGCATTAAGGAATCTAATTTTATCCTAA
>JXCR01143576.1:89770-105999 GCA_002079205.1 Phalaenopsis hybrid cultivar
AACCCAGATAAAATAAACCCTATCTAATTTTTTATATTAGATAGGGGAACTTGTTGGCCTTTTTATAAAAATATTTCGCAGACCAAACGGATGTCACAAATTGTTTAGTCTAGATGATTGAATCCCTATTATAAGTGATATATTTAGTCTTCGGGATAAATGTATTGCTTGTAGTATTGTATCAAGTCATCTAAACTATTTAAAAATGTGAGATTCGTTTGGTCTCACTTATTTTAAAAATTAAAATGTTACTCCTTTCAAAAAGTTGTATTTATATTTAAATTATTTTTCAAAATCACAAAATCATCACCTTTTCAAACTACGAAAATCAAGCTGAACGATAAAACGGCCGACAGTTCCGAATGGGGTTCCGGTGTGAGGTGCTTGAACATGGAGATGTGTTGTTTATGCGTATGCCATGCGAACTGGCTTTGTTCCGTTTTGTAACAGAGAATGGTGGGAGTAGTTATCAGATCCTTTGGCGGGAGCAGGTAGGACATTTATTTATTTATTTATTTTTAAATGGTCAACAAAGAGGTGAATAACAATTCGCTTTATAAGTTTTGTGATTATATTAATCATATTTTTTATGAAACTCCATCTCTTCCAGTCTTACTATGGTCTCTCCCACATGAATCTTATCTTCTTCCATACATCTCTTCCATTTCTACTTGGGTGAAGGAATGCTTTTAAGATGAATGATGGTCCTGGCTTGTATGAATGGTGGCAACGAGCTTTGGATTAACTAATGCCCGAAGTATTGTAATTAGAGTTATGAACCACGATCCTTTATTAAAAAAAAAATCAAAGAACTACCATGACCTTTTATAGGAAAATTTTGTGGTCTGTACCCGTTGCAATTTTAATTTACAATAATTTAGAGACACATCTTTTTTGGAATGTCTTTAAATAGTTAGTACTAAAAACCTACTTCCGCCTATGGAGAATTATTATTCTGTTATCTCATATATCATAGTTTTGGGATTTATATTTTCTATCCATTGCTTATTTATTGATTTTTATAAGGTTAAGAAATTAAAAGATTGACAAACACCTCCCATTATTCACAGTATTCCAAGTTTCTATGTTTGGATAGTTTTTATTGACAGTTTATTTTGGGATGTAGTGTTCATGGAACTGCTAATTAATTGCCTTGAAAAAATGGATTTTAAGTGGCAAATGATTGACCAACACCTCCCATTATTCACAATATTCCAAGTTTCTATGTTTGGATAGTTTTTATTGACAGTTTATTTTGGGATGTAGTGTTCATGGAACTGCTAATTAATTGCCTTGAAAAAATTGATTTTAAGTGGGAAAAATCATTTGAACACATATTTAATGACCTTAAAATGAGACTTATTAACGCACATGTTTCAATATTACTTGATTTTAATAATATTTTGAGGTTTCATGTAGTGTTTCTGGAATTTACGGGAATGTTTTAGGTCAAGATGAAAATCAATGACACCTAATTTAGTGAGAAGTTAAATTAGTCATAATCTAGAGTACTCCAGTTATGAGCGAAAGTTCCGTGCTGTTGTAAATCTCTTTGATACTGGAGGCATTACCTTTTGCCCAAGGAATTTGACATATTTGGATTGTTAGGTTTTAAAATATTTGAACTTCCAGATTAAATCTGGATATAGGCATGTTAAATGGCTTAAAAGAAACATAAATTTGTGCTAAAATGCAACGTTAAAATTGAAACAAACTAATTGATATCTTAAGTTAAGGTTGATGCCATCTTATACACTGTGCAAGTTCATTTGGCCAATTTTGATATCATAGAAAAGGATCTAGTCACTTATAAAGACTTCCAATTAGATATGTCTTGATTTATGTAATGCTCTATGCTTAATAAACATTTCATGATCAATAAAGGTAACTTCACTCTGCATCGCTGTTCCTTTTTTTTGTTGAGATTTCCTTATAGTAGTATTATGTGATGCTAGTGCAGTAGGGCATTTTGATTAAGTAAGATTTAAATCATGACTCAATTTAAATATTATTGCGCTAGCTTGAACCTAGGTGTTGCATTTATATTGTTATAATGCAGAATTTTCATTCCATGTTTTCAAATTATTGTTTCATCTCATGCTTTAAAATTTGTACTGTAAGGAAATTGTTAATCTGTATGGATTATTTAAAACTATTGCATCTAACAGAGATGTAAAATTCAAGAGTTGCAAAATTCTATGGAAGAACGTAGGAACACTATTTAAATTTTTATATGTTTATTCATTCTCAAATTAGTGATCAAATTGAAGTAATTAATTGGAGGCTTGGTGATTTGCTATGCTATTTGATTTAAGAGAATATATCTGATTGGGATTTATTACTGTCCATAAATAAATTTTCATATAATTTGTTTATTTCTAGGTCTTATGACATTAGTTTATTTGAATTTGTTATACAATATGGGCTTAAAAAATCAACAAAGCTTGCTGTACGTTTTTCTAAGCGCAGGCCTTGTGAATTTAAACAATAATTTGCATAATATATGCACAATCTGCACGAAGATATTCATGAGAAGTTATGTTGAAAGAATAATAAGGTCTACTATTGCTGTAAATAAGAAAACAGATCCAATTTAAATCAATTGATAATGAAATATCAAGTTTCAATTAAAAAAACCAATATTAATAGGTGCCTTTTTAAAATTAATGACAGGTAGGTGAGACAAACTTTCTTGCGAGTTATTGGGACTATTGTTTACTAATTTGAAATCTCGAGAAACACTAATTCTAGTATGGTTTTAATGTGTTTGATTCAACTTAATTTCTTCACCATTTATTCTTTTTTCTTTCTATCCCCTCCTTGCAACTTCACATTTAACACATTATCATGCTGGCGGTCGTTTTTAACCTTCGTGATTTGAAAAAAATGATGATTTTGTGATTTTGAAAATAATTTAAATATGAATATAACCCTTTTTGATTTTTAAAAGTAACATTTTAATTTTAAAATAAGTGAGACCAAACGAGTCTCACATTTTAAATAGTTTAGATGATTGAATACAATACTACAGGTAATACACTTATTCCGAAGAATAAATATATAATTTGTAATAGAGATTCAATCACCCAGACTAAAGAATTTGTGACATCCATTTTGGTCTGCGAAATATTTTATAAAAAGACCAACAATTTCCCCTACCTAACATAAAAATATTAGATATGGTTTATTTTATCTGGGTTTCAGGTTCCCTATAAAGACAAACCCCTATTATTAATTACATCTTAAATGACTGGGGTCATTTAAGAAAACTTTCGATTAAGATCATGTGGTTTATCCTTCAAGATTTCAAAGTTTAGGTTTTCACGATTGGACATGGGAAAATCAAATGAGAATGACTCCAAAATAGAACAATTATTTAAGGAATCCAAAAGGAAGAAAAGTAGGGGATATCACGGATTCGGGGAAAACCCCGGTGAACTCCCAACTATCCTATTGTTTGGTTTTATGTCTTTTGAAGTGATGCTTATTTGATATTTCAATTCTGCAAATTATTTAGGAGTTAGGACTTATGTTTACACAATATCGGACTGTGTAAATAGGATAAAAGATAGGAGGATTTATATTATACCGCACGGTAACCTCGGAATTCTAAAGTGTTAGGACTTATAATTACACAACAGGGTTGTGCAAAAAACCTAAAAGCGATATATGAGGGTTTATGTTGCGCTAGACAAACTACCTCGAAGTCCTATGGATTGTTACTTAAATTAAGGAAAGTGTATAGTGTTGTGAAAATGTTTATGTGGCGTGTTTTGATGTTTTTGCTGTTGCAGATCCATCTGGAAGTTGTTCTTCGTCGTGTTGCCCACGCTGTTCGCTCCAAACTCTTCGTAATAGCACCTCCTGGTTTAGTTTTGGTTTTGAAAATGCACCTAACCACCAGGTTTTCCTAAACTAAGGCATAATATGTATTAAAAATAACTAAACATGCAGTATAAAAAAACAGTATATTGTATAATAGAAAGAAAAGACAATATAACATGCTGAGAAAATAGTATAATATACTATGAGAACAATATAACATGCTGAGAAAATAAAATGTCGTAATATAAATTAAATCTGTAAACCTGAGAGGTTCATTGCTCCTTTAAGTTTAGTTATTATGCGCTGTGTGAAAGGAGAAACCACGACCTAAAAAGCTTGAGAAAATAGGTAAATTGTAGGAAAAAGACGAACAAATAAAACAAAATGCAATATCACATATAAAAGACCAAGAATAGGAAGTTTCTTTGTGATATTGGGAATGTTCCCAATTGCCAGGAGGATTTGAGTGTAAAACAAATTCAAATCCCGGAGCATTGGGGTTCAGTTTTGGTTAAGTTAAGGTAAGAATTTCATTATTTGATTTAATTATATCAGTCATGAACCACAATCTAGTACACCCTCGTGTCTAGTGTCCTAGTAAACTGTGGTCAGATGCCTGACCTGTTAGGATCATTTGAACATTAGAAGGATGAACTCTCTCAAGGTGTGCTCCTAAGACCTAAGACACCTACATTTTAATTTGGGTCTGAAGTATTCTAAAGTGTCTAATTTCAATTGAGTGTCCCTCCCTCAACTAATCCCCGAACATCTTTTAAATCAAGCTTAGCTCGCCATCAGACTCTTAAAATCTAGGGGTAAACATAAAGTTTTGGTAAAAAGGGTTATGGTGTGCTTCAATCTTAGTTAGGGTAGTTTGATTTAAGTTTATTCAAAGCTTAGGGGATCTAAGTGCAGGTCTACTGATCTTTCAATCCATGTCCCTAATCATTATCTAAACTCTCACTCTCTTCCAACCATCAACTATTCTTCTAATTTACAATTTTATCTTTCATGTGCAAAATGAACGGTGAATGATTTGCTATCCTATCCCCTCTTTAGGTTTTATCATCTCGAAGATCCAAATTCTATTTTTAATTTTCTCTCCCTTTCTCTTTCTCTCACATTTCCCTTAAGATTATGAATCATTTCTGAATATAATTAAATCGAAAATTCCCATTTTTAACTTGGCCGTTAAAAAAAAAATAAAATAAACGAAAAGGAGACAATCCATTTTTAAAACAAAGTCAAACCAGTAAAGCTTAAAACGAAATCATGAATGTATCGGTCTAAAGACGTTTAAATTCATAAAAAAGTAAAAAAAAAGAAGGTGATCTCAAAAAATCAACACTTAAAATGTTCAAATCGATATATGAAAGCCTCAACATGTAAATCAAATTTTAATGAATAAGACTTCAAAAATGCAATTTGAACTTCATTAAATAAAGCCTCAAGGTCCTTGAGTCAATCTTAGGAAAATATCATTTTCTCACTTTTCAGAAATGAATCAATGCGTGACAATTTTATGAATTTCCAAACCCCTTTATGAATTCAATTTGTATCAAGTTTACAATTTCTTGAAACAAAGTTTCAAGAACTTGTCATATGTGACAAAGCAAGAGAGAATAATCCATAAGGAATGACTTTCCAAATTTCCAAAGGCTATACCAATACCCATTTCATTCAATTCCATCTTTAATCAAAAGCTCTTCCCTTTTCATTCATTTTTTTTTTATTTCATAAACATGAACTTATCCATATAAGTGTTCAAGGTAACAGAAAGAAACAACCACCATCTCAATCTACTCCATCAAGAGATCACAAATTATAGCTCACGGGTAAGGCCAAAAGGGAGGATGGCTCACGGGTAAGTTGAGAGGGAGCACAACCAAGCTCCAATTAATTCAAGAGTAGGAGCCAAAAGAGAGGAGAGCTCAAGAATAAAGCCACATGTATCACAAAGACAACAGAGCAACTTCAAATCCAACTCACGGCCAAAGACAACCCGAGAACAATCTCAAAAGTAGTAAACACCAAATGAGGCTCACGGCTAAACAACAAATCAAAGTTTACTAAGCCAACAAAGCTACCAAACCATTCTCTCAACAAGGCTAACCGAAACCTAGTAGAAAGGGGGAAACCAACTCACGGCCAAGGACAAACCGAGCCAGCACTTGGGCAAACTAAGCCTAAGAGAAGATCCAAAACAATAAGAGATTTCAATCAAAATAAATCACCAAAATAGAGCCCAAATTGACCCCAAGAGAGGGGCAAACTGAGCCCAGCAAATGGGCAAAATCGAATCTAGCAAAAGGGAGAAAAAAACAGAGAAATATTCCAGGTAAATCGAACTCACTAAATGAGTTAAAACAAAGTTATAAAAATCAGATTCTATAAAGCCAAAACCGAGCCCAAGAAAAGGGCAAACCTAGTACAATACATGGGGCAAAATAGAAAGCATGAAATGAGCCCCCAAACATATCTTTCCATAAACATAAAACAATTTCCAACATGCATTCTAGTAAGGGGCAGCAAGAGAAACATGAAATAAGCCTCAAACATATCTTTCCATAGACATAAAACAATTTCCAACATGCATTCTAGTAAGGGGGCAGCAAGTGAAGCATGAAATAAGCCCCAAACATATATTTCCATAGACGAAACAATTTCCAACATGCATTCTAGTAAGGGGCAGCAAGAGAAACGTGAAATAAGCCCCAAACATATCTTTCCATAGACATTAAACAATTTCCAGCATGCATTCTAGTAAGGGGGCAGCAAGAGAAGCATGAAATACACCCCAAACATATCTTTCCATAGGCATAAAACAATTTCCATCATGCGTTTCATATTTCCAAATATTTCAAGCAACGAAGGTAATAGAGGCAACCTTCAAACATGCTTTTCTATATGTATTTCTAAAGGAGTAAAATACATTCCAAAATCACCTTAGCCATGTTTTCATATGTTTCAAGCAAAAAAAGGTGATCCATATATGCATGCTTCATTTCTCACCATCTAAACAAATACTCATGCTTAAGCTTCAAAATAAACTTCCATATTTAATGCCATCCGAAATGATGTAAAATAGAGGAGAGAAGAAGAATACCTCTTTTCAACAGATTTAAAATAAAATTATAAGAATGATTCAAGAAAACCACTCTAAGCGAAATATTCCTCCTAAACTTCTCCAGAAACGACAACCACAAATGCTCCACGCCACAAACACTCTAAAGTTCTAGCTTAAAAAGAATTTCGACAAAACTCCCCTTCCTAAAAGCCTCAAAAAATGGCACCCAACGAATGCTTTTGAATAGCAAAACCGAGAGAAATATTTTCCCCAACAATAGAAAGAAATTCAAGCTTTTCTCTCTCAAAAACTCTCTTTTTTCTCTCAAAATTTTTAACAACCCAATACAGTAAATTAGGAAATTATTTTATAGATAGAGAGAAGAGAATAAAAAGCCACCAATCAGCCTCCCTAGCAACGAATCGCACCATGGGGGAATACATGCCACAGTAAAGAAGGAGATATTACAGCCTCGAGAAGGAGAACGGTCGGCCAGCCCGCCTCTCTCAATTGGAGAGCCGAAAAGCCAAGGGGAAACTCGAGGAGACAAGCCGCGTATGCAAATAGACAGAGGAAGACTCGAGAAGATGAGTCGCGAGCGAGAACGACGAGGAGAGCCGCGCGGATCCATCGTGGATCTTGGGCACACGGAGGAGAGGGAGACGAGCCGCGAGATCGAGCCGAATGCAAGACCAAATTCGAGTTTAAGCGAGAGTAGAGGCGTAAATAGGATTTAGGTTTAATATAATTATAATTTAAGGATATTTTTATAAAAGAAAATATTTAATATTTTGAAAAAAAAAATTGTGTTTTATTCGTGTGTCGTAACATATCAAATATAGATGTCCTTTCTAGATATTTTTGACATTCCGGACGCGCTGGCGTGGTCCGTTTCGCCATCAGAGGTCATCTAGAGAAGTTCGCATTTTCACCCGTCTTTTAGTTTCAATTGAAGACCGTCCTCGTGCAATTTTGTGAATTTTGTGCATTTAGTGTGTGTATGCGACGAAAAAGTCGTGATGATGTTTTCCTAAGGCTTGGAGTCCTATTAGGAAATTTTCCCTTGAGTCTTCACAAATAGCCCATAACCGCTCGTTCATAAGACGATGGTCTTGTGTCATAAATGTTAGACATCAAAGAAAAATATGAAGTGGTTAGAATTTCTAAAAGGGTGGGTCCCAATTCTAGTTTTCTAAGATGGTCAATAGGAACTCCTAGAGCTAGATCCTAGGATCCTAGGAAAAGGTAATGACCTAAGAAATGAGGCCAACACATACATGTTTGTTTAGCTTGTTGTGGCTACTATTTATAATGATATTGTATTCATTATTTTAGATTATGGTGATTAGAATTTAGAGGTAGTTTATACTTGGCTTGACTGACTCCCTTGTGATAAGTTATGGTGTACTTTGTAGAAAACATTATGATTATGCCTGAACTTGATTAATTTCACCTGCTCAATTCATTAGGATTGAATTTTTCTATGCAAGGTAGATTTTATTGAAATTTGAAATTGTTTTTTCACCAAAAGAATAGAAGTCAATTTTGAAATCCTTAATTGATGGATATTAATTAGGTTTATTACGGCCTATTTTTTTCCCTCTTAGCATACTCTGTTTCTTCTGTGAATTTTGTATAATTTATCATTAGAATAAAAATGATCACATATTTTTCTGTTTTTTTAATATGGGATTAGAGTATTTTTTCTCAATCTTTTATTTCCACTTAAATTTCTCTCTTATTCTCACAACCTGATCTTCTCCCAATTGGATTTTAATTTTTCCTTGTTCATTCTCTAAAGTTTTGCTTAAACCACAACGATGATCAAATATGGCTTGACTGTGGATAGATGCTANGCACATTTAACACATTATCATACGTGTTTGTTTACTTGTTGTGGCTAATATTTATAATGATATTGTATTCATTATTCATTATTTGAGATGATGGTGATTAGAATTTAGAGGTAGTTTATGCTTGGCTTGACTGACTCTCTTGTGATAAGTTATGGTATACTTTGTAGAAAACATTATGATTATGCCTGAACTTGATTAATTTCACCTGCTCAATTCATTAGGATTTAATTTTTCTATGCAAGGTAGATTTTATTGAAATTTGAAATTGTTTTTTCATCAAAAGAATAGAAGTCAATTTTAAATTGTATTGTATTTTAATTTTCTATAGATTTATGTTAGAACATGTCTTTGATTTTGATTCCATTGAAAACATGTTGTCTTCAACATTTTAGTTTTCACTTTTAGGTTATTTAATAGCCTCAAGTGTTTTGATTCAATCTACTTCATGAACAATCTTGGTTTCCTATCCTTCAAGATTTTTAAATTTCTATACTTAAGATTTTCTATCCTCGTGATTGATTTTATCCGCCGTGAATTTTCCTTGTTTGAGAATTTCTATATGAAGTTGTTAATTGCGCTGTTAAAATTTAATTTTTGCTCATTTTTTGTGGATTTCAAGGTCCGGTGACTTTTTATATTATCTAGAGGTAAATAGGCTTGTTTTCTTTTGTCACATCAAAAGTGACCACCTATTTGAAATCAAAGTTGTTGACCTTATGTTTTAATTTAGCATATCATTCTGAATTGCATCAGTGAAATGTAGTATTTATGACATCGTACATCATGGGATTGAAAACTGTATATTATTTATATAAATACATTTCATATTTTGGGAACAAAAAAATGAGAACAAAATGTTTCTATTATTTTTTTTTACATTTATCTTTTTTGTAATTTGCTTGGTAGAGGTTTATGATAGTTTAGCCACATTACAATTGTACCATTGAAGTTTTTGGTTCATTGATAAGAATTTTGCAATGTAGGTTGNTTTTTTTTTTTACATTTATCTTTTTTGTAATTTGGTTGGTAGAGGTTTATAATAGTTTAGCCACATTACAATTGTACCATTGAAGTTTTTGGTTCATTGATAAGAATTTTGCAATGTAGCTTGTATTTGCCTTAAAATGTTAAACTGAAGTAAACTAATTAATAATAGAGGCTAACAATTTGTTCCTCTATATTGATGTTTGAGTAGTTTGTAGTTACTTTTTAAATGTTGATGTGGATTGTAGACTATAGCTTTTAAAAGTTGGAATAGATCTATTATTGCGACCTTCCAGTTAGTCCTTGTTTGATGCACTAGCTATTTCATATCTTGCGGTCGTCCAGCTGGAGCCAGTCTTGCAATTAGCTACTTTAGCAAATCTGCCATCCTTCTGTCATATAAAAGTAGTCCGCCAACCATTATTTTCTTGTGCGGATTGATTTTTGAAATCCTTAATTGATGAATATTAATTAGGTTTATTACGGCCTATTTTTCCCCTCTTAGCATACTCTGTTTCTTCTGTGAATTTTGTATACTTTATCATTAGAATAAAAATGATCCCATATTTTTCTGTTTTTTTAATATGGGATTAGAGTAATTTTTCTCAATCTTTCATTTCCACTTAGATTTCTCTCTTATTCTCACAACCTGATCTTCTCCCAATTGGATTTTAATTTTTTCTTGTTCATTCTCTAAAGTTTTGCTTAAACCACAACGATGATCAAATATGGCTTGACTGTGGAAAGATGCTACCTCCTTTGGTACCGCCTGTTGCTATGAAGCTAGATCTCATCACAATACTGGTATCTCAGCACTAGAAATCAATTTTGGTTTATTTGCTCAAAAAGATATGGTTTTGATTCTTTCGAGCTCCTTTAGCATCCAAAATGAAAATCTAATTCTATGTTGTGGACATTGGAGTCTTTGATTTTATAATAGGGAATGCTACCTTTTTTTTATACTTTTCATACACAGTCATAATTATTGATTGGTCAAAATCACAACTTATTGGCATTGGAATTATTACCATCGTGAATTTTATGGTTCTTAACTCAAATTATCTGGTTTATTAAGATTTCTCACAATTTATTACTAATAGATAAAATCCCCAAATATATGATCTGTACTACTAAATTTCATCTTACATAGTAAATTTTATGACATGGTCTCACTTACTAGATGGGATGATTAGTAAGGCAAAGGACATTATTAGTCACTATTTCATACTTTGAAGGGAATCTTGAAAGACTAGAAAATATGCTCAATATGCTTCTTTAGTTCTCAGGAAAATTNAGTGGACATTGGAGTCTTTGATTTTATAATAGGGAATGCTACCTTTTTTTATACTTTTCATACACAGTCATAATTATTTATTGGTCAAAATCACAAGTTATTGGCATTGGAATTATTACCATCGTGAACTTTATGGTTCTTAACTCAAATTATCTGGTTTATTAAGATTTCTCACAATTTATTACTAAGAGATAAAATCCCCAAATATATGATCTGTACCACTAAATTTCATCTTACACAGTAAATTTTATGACATGGTCTCACTTCCTAGAAGGGATGATTAGTAAGGCAAAGGACAATATTAGCCACTGCTTCATACTTTGAAGGGAATCTTGAAAGACTAGAAAATATGCTCAATATGCTTCTTTAGTTCTCAGGAAAATTTAATTGGATAAATGAAAAAATGATCTTAGATGTTGCTCAATCAATTATGTTCAACAGTAATATCCCAAAATATTTTTGGGAGTGGTTTTTTATCTCTTTAGCTGTATATAACATGAATTCTAAATTTTAAAACTCTCCTCAAACTCTTAGACTTGCCTATCCAAGAAATAGACTCATCTCCGTTATCTCCCTCAAAATGCTTTGGTACATTTGCTTTTTCATCGAAAAAGAAAGCTTGACGTAAAAATCATAAAATGCTTTTTTTATTGACTATTATCCTCATCAACAAGATTATAAATGTTACTCAATGCCAGAAAAAAAAAGAAGATCGCCTGTGTTTTTGTAACCTTCTAAAAAATATAATAATTCTTTTTCAATATTTAGGGGGAGAACACCAAATCTTTATAAAAGTCTCAGTTTTGCAATATTTATGGTTCGATTTTATAGGATCTCTGCTAAGGGTATAAACAAGTTGAGCTTGAGCAAGCTTAATTGTTGTTTGACTGGACCTGTTATGCAAAAGGCTACAAAATTTTGTTCTTGGTGTTTGACTTGTTAGCTTATCGAGCTCTGTTTCAATGGCTTATTTACTTATTGTTGCTTTATGGAAAAACATAAGAATTTGTTACAAATACTCGATCAGTCATATTTTTTATGACAAATTACTCCTAACTTCTTGCCTTTACTTCAGGTTTGTTTAATATTTACAAATATTATTTAAAAAGTTATAAAATTTTTTGAATGATGGCATACAATTCAGTATGAAATGTAGGCATTTAAAATAATCGGTGTTTGGATGCTTTCAAAATTTTCTTAAAGGAAGAAGGTTGTTGGTTGTAAATGAATTTTCATGTTAAGTACAGACTACAGAGCAGATAGGAGTGTTGATTGATACAAAGCAAGACTTGTAGTAACATGTTTCATTCAAACCCTGTGATGTTGATTTTTTAATAAACCTATCGCCAATTGCTAAGATAAGCACAATCATGGTAATTTTTATCTATTTTGGCAAATTTAGATTAGCACTCTATGAATTTAATGTAAAAAATGCATTGATTGATAATAAAGAAAAGCCCAGGTTGTCATATCTTCTCAATTTGAGAGGTAGAACAAAACGAACGAAGTTTGCATACTAAAAAAAAATACTCATTTGTCTTAAAGTATTCATTGAGAATTTTAGTTTGACAGATTTATTATGATGATTAAATGACATGACTAATTTAAACGACAATATGATCACATTTCATTTATCAAGAAATCATCTGAAGGTATTTTTATTTTTTTCCTAATTGTTTATGTTTATGACATTATCTTAATTTGGGACTAAGTGGAAGAGATAAACAATCTAAATTATGTCCTTTTTGAAGAATTTATTATCAAGAATCCAGGCTTATTAAAGTATTTTTTTTGGTTGTAAATGACAAGATCTTTTAAAGGAGTATCTGTCTGGCATCAAAAACACATCTCTGTACTTACTGCAGGCAATTATCATGCTTAGATGTAGGCTTGCATACACACGAATGGATTCAATAAACAAAATTGGAATTAAGAAAGATTCAACCCAGTTGACAAAAGAATGCACCAATGATTAGTAGGNGTATGGAAGCTATATATTTTTTGAGATGTTTGATGGAGAAGTACAAAGAGAGTGAGGAAAATCTACATATGATTTTTATTGACTTAAAAAAAATAATGATAAGATTCCAAGAGAAGTACTTTGAAAAGTTCTAGAAAATAAAGGTGTTCATTGCTTATATTGATGTTATTAAAAATATGTATACTAGAGTTATTACATGTGTTGGAACACAAGGAGAATTGAAAAAGTATTTTCCTATTTCAGTTGGATTACATCAGGGGTCGGTTTAAGCCCATATCTTTTTGTTTTAATTATGGATGTTCTTATTGAACATTTACATGAGGATGTACCATAGTATCAATGTTTTTAAAAGTGCCACAAGTAAAACGAAGCGAAGTTTGTGAACCGTTTCGATTCACTAAAGCACGCTTCGAAGCGACAAAATAGTTTGCAAGTTTTTTATAATTTTAAAGTTTTTAGTTATTGCACAAAAATATAATAAATTGCTCAAAATTTTAATTGGTAGGTTTACCCTCAATATTTGCCTTCAAGTTAAGTATTATATCACAAGTTTTTTTTTATTTTATATCAACTTTTAAGTCATACTTTACATTTTATAACTTTTTAAAAAAATATTTATACATTAATAGTTGTATATACCCTATCAGCATTTTGATCAAATAAAGCGCCGCTTCGCTCTGTGTTTTGCGCTTCGAAGTAAAAATAAAGTCGTACACATTGCTTTGCATTGCACTTTGCGCCTTGAAAGCACTACTTGGTGTATACTTTTTGTTGATATCCTTCTTGTGGATAAGACGAGAGAATTCAGGAAAGACTTGAATTATGGATGTCAACTTTAGAGTTTAAAAGCTATTGTTTGAGTAGACCTATAATTGAATACATGGAATATAATTTTAGTAGTAGTAGATCTAAAAGAGAAATTGTATTTAAGGGAGATCAAGTCATTAAAAGGAGTGAACATTTTTCTCAGGTCGATTGTTCAAAGTGATGGTGATATAGATGGGGAAGTTATTATTAAAATGCAAGTTGGATGGTTGAAGTGGAGGAATGCATCGAGCCCATTATGTGATAGTAAAGTACCACTTAGACTACAAGATGGTGGTGAGAATTGCAATGCTTTATAGCGCAGAGTGTTGGGCTTTAAAAGAAGCGCAGAAAAATAAGTTATGTTGAGATGAGAATGCGCAGGTGGATGAGTGGCTATACACTTGGATACAAAATGCAAAACAAATATATTTGTGAAAGTGTTGGAGTAGCTCTAGTGGCAGATAAGATTAGAAAAGTCGTCTTAGATTGTTCATATTATACACAGGTCATCTAATAACCAAGTTAGGAGAGTAGATGTTTTGGATTTGACTTCTGTCAAAACCTAAAAAGACTTGGGCTTGTTGTATAAAAATGATCTTAATTTATTAAAAACAAACAAAAATATAACACTCAACTAGGCACAATGGAGAAAAATTATTCATGTAGCCGACCCCACTTAGTGAGATAAAAGCTTGTTATTGTTTTTGTACTCTAATACTAAATGACACCATTCTAAAATCTATAGAAGGTTCTTAAGGATAGGATTTAGGTAGGAGGTAGTTGTGGAATAGCTGCAATTTTTTAACACTATCGTCGTCGGTCCCAAGCCCGGATGCGAAAAGTGGAGGGTTGCGTTAGGTAATCGACAGCTAGCGTAAAACTTGTCGAAAAAAATCATGACATGAATCCTTTTGATCATTGTGTAAGTGCTAGGCGGTCCCCTAGAAGCAACGCACTGTATAGCCTGAATACAGTGAAATGTGTGCAAGGGCAGCTATACCGGCGTCCGAGTGTAGTGTTAAATAAGCAAGGGTTCCCACATTACGGGTGAATGCGGGTAAAGAAGTTAGTTTATGAAACTAATGAAACTAATATTAGGATAGGATCTTGGAATATAGGTATTGTCAATGGTAAATTAATGGAATTAGTTGATATTATGATTCATAGGAAAATTAATATCTTATGTGTTCAAGAAACTAAATAGGTTGAAGAAAAGGCTAAGGAGATTGATAATTTAGGTTTTAAACTTTGGTATTCTCATAAGAGTCGCACTAGAAATAGTGTAGGTGTAATTATAAATAAGAGTTTGAAAGATAATGTTGTAAAAATTAATAGAGTTGGAGATAGAATTATAGTCCTTAAGTTTATCATTAATATTAAGATTTTTAATATTATAAGTGTTTATGCTCCTCAAGTAGGTTTGAATATAGGGTCTAAAGGACTTAGAAAGTTAATACAAATGATACCTCTTGAAAAAAAAAATTTATTAGAGGAGATTTAAATGGACATGTCGGTAAAGTGGTAGAAGATTTCATAAATATTCATGGTGGCTACGGTTTTGGAGTAACCAATGAAGAAGGTAGAGCTATTTTAGATTTTGTTTTAGCGTATGATTTTGTTATTACTAATACTTTATTTAAGAAAAGAGATGAACATTTTATTACTTATAAGAGTGGATCTAATAAAACATAAATTGATTATTTTTTTATGAGAAGAAGAGATCGTCGCGATTGTAAATATTGTAAGGTCATTCCAAGTGAAAATTTAGGTACCCAACATCGCTTATTAGTTTTAGATTTTAAGATTAAGAGTTGTAAAATAAAAAATACTAGGACTCATCATCGTAGAATTAGATGTAAAAGCTTAAAAGATACAAATAAAATTAATTTTATGAGCAAAATTCAAGATTTCAAAAATTTGGTTAATTCATAAAGAGCAAATGTTATGTGGGATAAGGTAACAAACACTATTAAACAAGTAGAAAAAGATGTGCTTGGAGAATCAAAAGAAAAAGTTTTTATAAATAAAAATAGTTGATGGTGGAATAATAATGTGCAAGAAAAGATAAAATATAAGAAAAGTTATGTTACAAAAATTAAGTTTAAACGTAAAAGTCTCGAAAACTGGGAAAAATATCAAACGGCCCACAGGGAGTCTAAAAGAACAATATGTGACGCTAAAAATTCTGCTTTTAATGATCTTTATAATAGATTAGATACTAAGGAGGGTGAAAAATATATGTATAAACTAGCCAAACAAAGAGAAAAGAAAAGTAAAGATTTAACTCAAGTAAATTGTATTAAAGATGAAAATCAAATAGTACTTTTCTTAGAAAAAGATATTCAATATAGGTGGGTGAGTTACTTTGATAAACTTTTTAATGAACTTTTTGAAAATACGATCGACCTTAGTGAT
>JXCR01143576.1:109760-183261 GCA_002079205.1 Phalaenopsis hybrid cultivar
TATATATATATATAGATTGTCAGTCGTTTTAATTTTGATTTTGAAAAATATAGGAAAATATGAAAATAGTTTTGATATGAATATGATTTTTGAAAGTAACATTTTGATTTAAAAATAGGTGAGATCGAACGAGTCTCACATTTTGAATAGTTTGAGTGACTAAGCACAATACCACAAATAATATACTTATCCCGAAGAACAAACATATCATTTGTAGTAGGCTCAATCACCTAAACTAAAGAATTTGTGGCATCTGTTTGGTCTGTGAAATATTTTATATGAGACCAACAAGTTCCCCTACATAATATAAAGATTAGATAAGATTTATTTTACCTGGGTTCCAAATTCCCTATAGAGGCAAGCCCCTATAGTTAATTACATCTTAAATAACTGGGGTCACTTAAGAAATCTCTCGATTAAGATTAGTGGTTTTGCCTTCAAAATTTCAAAGTTTATGTTTCCAATATTGGACATGGGAAAGTCAAAGGGGAATGGCTCAAAATAAGAACATTTATTTTAAGGAGTCCAAAGGAATGAAAAGTAGGGGATATCACGGATCCAGGGCAAACCATGGTGACTTCCCAACTATCCTACTATTTGGCTTTATGTCTTTGGAATGATGTTATTTACTGTTTTAATCCTGCAACTTATTTAGAATTTAGGACTTATATTTGTACGATATCTGATCGTGCAAATAGCCTAAAAAGATAGGAGGATTTACACCGTACCGTACAGTAACCTCAGCATCCTAAAGTGTTAGGACTTATAATTGCACAACAGAATTGTGCAAAAGCCTAAAGGTGATATGTGAGGGTTTACGTTGCGCTAAGCAAACCACCTCGAACTCCTATGGGTTGTTATTTAAACTAAGAAAAGTGATTGGTGATGTGAAAGTATTTTGATGTTACAGATCCACCTTAAAGTTGTTCCTCGTCGTGCTGCCCACGGTGTTCGCTCCAAAGCTCTTCGTAGTAGGACCTCTAGGTTTAATGTTAATCCTATATAACAATTAGATTTTCCTAAACTAAGGTATAGTGTGTATCAAAGTAACAAAGAGCAGTATAGCATGCTCGGAGAAAAGTACAACAAACTAGGAAGACAGTATAGCAGACTAGGAAAATAGTATAACATGCATATTATAAAATGTTGTAATGTAAATCACACCTGTGTATTTAAGAGATCTGCTGCTCCTTTAAGCTAACTAGTATTCACTTTATAAGCAAAAGAAACATTGCTTGGAAAACTCGACAAAATCGACAAATAATCCCCAGCAGAAAATTCGAGAAAATTGATGAATAACAATCCAAATAAAACTATCAAAAACCTCGGGAAAATCCCGCAGAAAAGACCACGAGTGTTTTGTCCAAAAATTTCAAGAAAAACATACGAAAAAGTCCGAAAGAGGGGACCGCAAGCACTAGGGTTGGGGTTAGGCTTAAATATATATTTGTACTCGAAGGTCGTCGAAGGCTACTCGGTCAGCCAGATGTATAAAGTCCGTCACTCCACTAGAAGAATATCCTATTGAACCTAACTTAGGAGGGTACTCCTTAGCCCAGGATCGGTGATCAACAGATGGACAACCCGAATGTAACATAATTTAAAATTTAAGTTTTAGCATGCACATATGTTTCAAGCATACAAAAGGAAAATTGTATTTAATTTTGTAATGAAAATATTTTTTATAAATATTGTATCTATTCTTATCAATTTATTTTATTAATTTTGAGAAAGTATAGTTGTCCGCAAGTCGATCACGTCATCGGGCCTAGGACAACCAACAACCTAAGAAAGTACAGGTCTCCATCTAGTCTTATGTCGGTGAATGAAACTTTCATCCTACAGTTCAGCAGGTCCCAGAATTGAGTCCTGGTGTTGTAGGATTAGGTATCATTCTGCTCTACCACCGACGTGTCTTTGTCATCATCATCCTATGCCCCAAAATAAAAACGGACCTACTTGCGACTTTGTTTGATGGTTTCACATATAGCAAAGGGTCATACATGAGCACTTATGTATCGGACATAAGCACAGAAAATCGAACCAAGAAGAAAGGAAAGAAAAGAATAAAAATGGGGATGAGAGAGAGGAGGCACTGATTCACCTAAACATCGAAGAGATAAATGATGAATCAGCCCTCAAAACTGTGGCAACAAGACATAGGAAAGAAGGCTCAAGATCCTTGAATCAATCCTAGAATGATATCATTTTCTCAATTTTTTATAATTGGATCAACCCAGGAAGGGTATCCTTTCCAAATGGCAATTTTATGAATTTTCAAACCCTTCATGAATTCAATTTATATCAAATTCATGATTTACTGAAATAAAGCTATAAAAGTCTTTTATATGTCACAAAATAAAAGAGACTAATTAATAGAGGGTGGGAACCTTCTAGCCTTCCAGAAAATCATGCCAATATCAAAATCATTTAAATCCAACATTCATTAAAAGCTTTTCATTTCGCATAAACATGAAATTATCCATATAAATATTCATAACCAGAGGCCACAGAGAGGTATGGCTATCAACCCAACTTATTCCACGAAGAGATCAATAGGCAAGGCTCTCGGGTAAAGCAAAAAAGAGGGTAGAGGCTCACGGGCTAGACCAGGAAAGGGAACAAGGCTCACGGGTAAGGCCAGGAAAGAGGGCAGCCAAACCTCCAATAAGAAGCTCACGGCCACAGATGGCAAGGAGGAACCCAACACAACACAAACCCACGGGTAGGGGCAAAGAAGAAGGCCCCAAAGGCAGCATAGACCTACGAGTAAGGGCCAAGAAGAAAGTCCCAAAGGCAGCATAAAGAAACAACCATAAGTATTACCATTGCATTGTATTTGACATACATAAGAGAGTGAATGAACAAGTTATTATACATCATTGAGATCGCACCCACTTTCATTATATAAAGCATGAGAACACTCATATCAAACACTCCCACATAGAGATAGATATTAAAATTTATGAATTTTTGGATGACAAACTTGATTACCCATAAAAATCTCAAGAGGAGGGGGGGCATTAAAGAGGAGGCCCCAACCGAACCATCCTCCACAAAAGTGTTAAACCAAGCTCACAGAATAATCCAAATAATAAGATAATTTTGGCCAACATAAATCACCAAAAAGGAGCCCAAACCGAGCCCATCATAGGGGTAAATCGAGCTCAGAAAATGGTCCAAACACATAAAGGATTCCAGCCAACATAAAACACCAGAAGGGAGCCCAAACCGAGACCAACATAAGGTAAATCGAGCTCAGAAAATGGTCCAAACAGATAAAGGATTCCAGCCAACATAAAACACCCAAAAGGAGCCCAAACCGAGCCCAGCATAGGAGTAAATCGAGCTCAGAAAATGGTCCAAACATATAAAGGATTCCAGCCAACATAAAACACCAGAAAAGAGCCCAAACCGAGCCCAGCATAGGGATAAATCGAGCTCAGAAAATGTTCCAAACATATAAAGGATTCCAGCCAACATAAAATCACCAAAAAGGAGCCCAAACAGAGCCCAAGAAAGAGGCAAGTCGAGCCCAGCACTAGAAAAAAACTGAACCCCATAAAAGGTAACATTCAGCCCAAGTCTACCACAAAAAGAAGTTCTCAAAGGAGCCAAAACCGAAATCCATAAAGGTTCAACACAAAGAAATTTTACAGCACATATTCAATCTCCAAAGGAGCCAAAAAAAAAAAACATAAATGAGCCTTTATGTGTTGGAAATTGAATATGTGTTGGAAAATTTTTTTATTATTATTTTTTGTTAAACGCCCAAGGGCTAATTTTATTGAACTTGAAAAGATACATAAAGATTGTATGAGGGGACCCAAAAAAAGATGTCATACCCATCCGATACATCAGACACTAGCATCCTAAAAGAATGAAACAAAGATAAAACACAAAAAAAATAAAGCTTGCAGGAAATAAGCTGCAAGGCAGGATGTTATTACATATATATATACTTTAAACTATTTGGCAGCATCGGCTGGTCAATTTTTCATTACAGCATCAAATCAAAAATCCAAAATCCAAAATACTGTTTTCATCCTTATGAGAACTTAAAGGATAACCCATCCTTTGACCAACCAAGCCTTGATGACTTCAAATAAAAGATGATTGCGCATTAAATAACAAATTCCTAGCATAAGACTGTCATAAAAATTAAAAAAAAATTACATAATAACAAACGTTGAAACTGAATTTATTTTTTCATTTTAAATATACATACCAAATATAGAAAATGTCTCTAATAAGATGCATCAATGTAACAAATTACACTAAAAAAGAGTATACAAAAAAACTACAGAAAAAACAAAAAAACAAGGTCGCATAAATTTATTTACTGTGAGGTACATTCCAAAAATCAACCTTTTGGAAGTTGAGATAAAGGGATTGACACACTTCAAAATTCAAGTAAGGGCGTCTCAACACCTCCAAATAGAAAACGGAGAGTGAGATCCAAAGCAACGTCTTAAGAAAGTGTGTTACACCAAATTAGAAGACATAAAACAAGCTCTTCTCCTGTAAGAAACAAGTTTGATCTAGATTTAATTGAATTTCACGTTAATGCAACTTTGATCTTCAAGTCATCAATTTCTTGGCACATTTCCCAGCAACCTGATTAAAAAATCGATAGAGTTGTTATTTATTGCATCAAGTTTTTCTTCCAAACTATACAATGGTGTCTTTTATTTATCATGAAGCTTGAGCTCAGTTAGTTGCTCAATAAATTTAGCATTCTCGGAGTTGACATGAAATTGAACAAAGTTGTGGTATTCTTCAGCAAGGAGATCTCAACAAGCGATTCTTCAAATATCTTTACCCAATTAGTTGTTCTTGCTCATCTCATGGGGTGACTTGGGTAGAGTTTATAGTATATGATCTAGAAATAACTCTTAAACTTTAATAATGATTATTACTAAACAATCATGTTGGCCTCCTCACCAACTAGGAAATTCCATTACAATTACTCCAGCAAAGGCAGCTAACTTATCACTAACTTCACTAGCAACAACTTGAGAAACTTAATTCTCAGCAATGCTCTGAATTACTTCATTTCACTTGCAAATACTTGAGAAACTTGATTCTCTATAATGTTATAATGATTTCCTTCTCGGCTACTCCCTTTGTCAAAGCCAAATCCAGAACAAGATTCTTAGAAATAAGGTAATCAATAGTTTGCTCAAGTGCTAGCAAATTCACAACGATGACTAATCTTAGAATCACTAAAGCATTTAGTCAAGGCGAAGAACGATGATGGAATGGGACTATAAAGGCAAGCACTCATAATACATACCGATACCAGAGTTAACCCAAATCACATTAGGAAAAGCAAATATAATTACTAGAAGAAAAAAGACGGTTACAATCAACACACTTGAAAAGGGAAATACAACACAACTTGCGTTAGGACAGATCCAGGGTAGGGATGACGATTAGGGAGCACGGACAGGGGCGGCAAGCTAGGGAAGGGGTTTCCAATTGTGGATGAGGAGTGACAGCAATTATGGGCATCTGGAAAATAGCAGCAGGTTGTTGTTTGGGACGGCTGAACAACAGGGAAACAACAAAGGGAAGGAGATGCGCGCTGCAGCAGCGAAGGTGGAGGGTTGGGACAGCGAGGGCGGTGAGGATGAGAGAAGAGAAGGCAATGGGGGTTGCTGAAACTCAGAAAACAGCAATCGGAAAGTAGTTATGTACAGCTGCAGTGAGGTACGACGACAAGGAGTGATGTGGGAGATGTGAAAGGGGATAGGAGAAAGATAATCACCACCTCGAGAGAAAGATACAACTGGAGCACTACCCAATCCCTTGGATACAACCCTCAAAGAGGAAAACAGACGTTGGTGGTTGTCCAGACAGAAATCTGAAATAAACTCACAAAAACCTAACCCTAAGACAGCAAACACTATATTTATAATAACTACTAGTATTTAGAATAGAAAATAATTAGAATATGAAGGAAATATAAAAGGTAAGGATCAAATAGAAAATTGGCCCACGGTATTGTAGCTGCTATAGTACTGCGCCCATGTTCCCGCATCAATCTCCAGAGGTTGAAGGAGCTTCGACTTCATTCGTCAAAGCACAAGTTCCTTGTAACACCGAGTCAAGTCTGGCACGTTGATGGTAGCAGAGATATTGCAATTCCCGAGGAGGTCGATCATGTAGGTGGTCTTTTCATAGCACGTCTTGATGGAATAAATATTTATCCTCTCTTGGCACATCATAAGATGAAGCTGCATATATATGTAGGTTCCCGCAATATAACTCTTGAGCCCTTGAATCGGAAACCTTCTTCTTCTAGTTCTCGTACTGAAGGAATGTAGCTGATAAACCAGTATGTAAGGAGAAGTCAACTCTGGGGTGAAATCCGTGCTAGACTGCACCACTCTCAGTGGCTACCACTCGGGAGAGCACTTTTCTTATTCACTGATAGGACATGAATCCCATTGAAGAATTCCTTACCATCAAGCTCCTAAGACAAATTTTCATGATCCTTCCTATCAAGATATCTGATAGAGTGCCATGTTGAACTAAATCTAAGGCTTCACTGGGAGCGCAATCCTAGCTCCTTTGCATCGAACGAAAAGGCAATAAACCACAACATATGGTTTGGTGAAAAATTATTTCGCGAGTGTTAGCCGATGCTCTTTTAAAAAAATGACATTTTTTCACCGTTGTAAAAAAGCAGATACCGACCTCCGGTCCATAAAGTCACGTTTAAAAGAGCTTTGCCATTGTCACATTTAAAGGAGCTTCGATAAATGGCGAAGCTCCCATAAAGGTAGCCTAAAATCTAAATAACTTTATGTAATCTTCCCGACGTGGCACAAAAGGGTCTCATCTCTGACAAGTGAAACCTCCCTTAAAAGGGGCAACTCAATGATGAGTCGATAGATCTGAAAGATCCGAATTTATCTTATCTGGGGCTATCATATGTCTGATATCGGCTCCCCAAACTCATGGCCCCATTGTACATTCAAGGCCAGTCCTGTTGATGCTTCCCTTAAAGCCTATGAAATGCTCGCTCGAGGCACCATTATCTGGCACTCTATCAGAATGCCCATTACATTACATTCATTACCTTTTAGAACAACTATTGTTACCTCAACTGGAATCGCTATCTAGGAAGCAACTGGAATCAATGGGGTCTCTTCCTTGTTGGCTGAGAATTGAGAACCCTCTCTGAAGTCTGCATTTTCTTCCGGATCATTGTCTATCTCTTCAACTGGAAGTTGATCCTCCCGCTTTATGTCCTCACCGTCTTCAGTTTCTACTTCATAATTACCCAATTTTTCAAAAATGTCCTGCTCTGTAAAACAGATCACCCCTTAGTTGGACAGTCTGATTCAACATACTCAAATCTGTGACACACACTTCCTGATTAGGACAAATTTAGGGACGTGGATTGGTTCCACATTTTTTCCACTATGACTCGGCTTTTCTCCTGATTTGGTCAACTTGGATATTCTCCTAGGTGTAAATGGCTATAATATCCTAAGTTTGAGCGCCCCAAGACGTGCTCACCCGATGATGTGGTCTTTCATCTTCTGAAGCTAGAGCCTAGATCTTCTATCTATAGTAAGCTGGTAGGAACTAGTGTTGGATCTCGTGCTTCATCTTCATATTCTCTCATTCTCCGTATGCTAGCTCTTCTCTCGGCCTCCTCTGATACTGGATTCCAAAGTGTCACGACCGGTCTTTTTCATCAGTAAAGTCCTCTCCCTATGAAAGGGATTCAGATCCTTGTCTCTTACTCCCTTTCGATAATCCAAATCCCAGTCGAGGGTAATCTCCCCCTGAATTCCATCCTCAATATCCACAAGCCTCAGCTAAATTCAACAAATCTCACGCTATATCTCCTCTCGGGTAGGCTCTGACATGTACCTCCTTAATGGCATGGCTAAGGTTTAGAGTTCGGAGGTGAAAGAGGGTGTAGAAGACTCGTTGAAGATGTAGGAAAACTAATTTAAAGTTGATCTTGAAAATCAACAAGGAGAAATGAGAGTTACTCAAAATTTGGCTCGGGTTTGGGCATAGGTAAGAGAAATTTTGGTGGAGGTAACTTCGGTAGGGACGGATGCTAAAAAATCATAAAATGGGACTAGAGTTAGGCTAACACTGATACCAAATGGCATCAAAGTTAACACAAACCATATTACGAAAAGCAAATATTATTACTAGAAGCAAATAAACAGTTACAATCAACGCACTTAAAAGGAAAAATACAACACAAATAACAAAACTCGTGTTAGGGCGGATCCGGCGAGGATGGTGACAGTTAGGGGGCTCAAGAGATCTGGCAGCAAGGTAGGGAATGGGCTTTCGAACTGTAGATGACGGGTGGCAACAGTTATAGGCAGTTGGAACAGCAAGACAGCACGATATGACAATCCAAACAGCAGCAGATTGTTGCTTGGGGCAGCTAGACAGCAAGAAAACAGCAAATGAAAGGTGTTGTGTGCTGCGACAACGAAGTTGGAGGGTCAAGACAAAGAGGGCTGTGAGGACGACGGAGGCAATTGGAACTGTGGAAAACAGCAATCAGGATGTTGTTGCGGGAGAGTTGCGGCGAGGTACGGTGGCTGGTAGCGATGTAGGAGATGTGGAAGGGGTTAGAAGAAAGATAATCACCACCTTGGTAGAGAGATACATCCGGAGCACCACCTAATCCTTGAGATACAGCCCACAAAGGGGAAAACGAATGTCGGTGGCTGTCCAGATAGAAATCTGAAATTAAACACACCAAAACCTAGCCCTAAGACAGCAAGCAACATATTTATAATAAGTATTAGTAGTTGGAATATGAAGGAAATATAAAAAGCAAGGGAACAAATAGGAAATTGGTCTGCGGTATTGTAGCTGTTATAGTACCATGCCCAAGCTCCTGCGTCACATACATTCATGATCATGCATAGAAATTGTTCTAGTCTCTTGAGTTGTACCCAAAAGCTTGCTCATAACAAATTCAACAATTGCATTCTAAAATTTTATAAGAAGAATCATGGCCTCCTCAACTAAGGTGGAGGCAATATATGCTAATGAGATATATTTTGAAGCTCGCCCGAGTAGAATTATAAAAAAAATTATTCGCTTATTATTTTCAACTTTTTAAATGGGATGAGAATCAAGGAACTATTTAACAACCATAATAGCCTACATCAGGTTAATCAAGTAAATATACATCAGCATCGAGTTAAAAAAGTTCCTAGCATTCAAATGAGTTTGTATTTCACTAAAGGTGAACTCATCCAAAGCCATATTGAAGGAGCACAAAATTACAAGCAATCCAAAGTTGCAATTAATCAAAGTCCCCGAGAAAAAAGTTATAATCACCTTTAGAATTCGACAAACTTATGCCCACAACTAGATAAGACTATTCACTAGCTCATTTAACTGAAGTTGCCTATCAGTTGAGGATACTTGCCTATCAGTTAAAAGAACTCTAGAAGAAATCCATCCCAGAGAATTCAACAATTTAAGAACTCGATTAACAAAAAACTTGATAAAATTAGCCCAAATCTTAGGCAATTGAAAACTGGTTATATTGATCCACTTAACAGCATATTTTATTAAGCTTTTTAAGTAAACTTTTGTATATTTCTTATATGTAATCAATTTTGTAGCATCAAACATTAACTTTATTAAATTTCTTAATTGAAATCAATCTTGTAGATTCGAACATTGATACGAACCCATATATAGGCAGTTGGAGTATGAGTTCAACGCCTGCACATGTCGCACCAATCTTGTAATTTCTGACGCTGAAATCTAATAAGATTCTGAAAGCTTTTCTCTCAAGCACTCTTTTTCCTATTTAGGCTCGGACAGATCCTGATCTCACCCAAAGAAAGATTTGAATCTAACAACAATATATTACCATATATATAAACATGCATGCATAGATCATGAAATACTAAATTAGCTCTAAAATGCATCCAACACTACTCCCCCTTCCTTCCCTATAGCTCTGTTTCACTTAAAACTCATCCCATACCACTTTATGTCAACAAATGGGTAACTTGTTCATAAGAAAACTAGCACTCGAGCCGATTCAAGCCAGCACTAGAACTTCAAGACTTGTCGTTGCAAGACAAATGAAGCCAATAAAGAACGGGGGAATGAAAAAATACACCTCGGGAGTCGCCCGCGGGTAGTGAAATCCAGCGGAGATGAGCATCCGTCGCTTGCCGCCGATGATAAGCGCCCTGTGATCATAGGTGACGTTGAAGGGCTCGAAAAATCCACCGCCGACGGCAATTGATGCCACGGTCGCAAGAAGCGCCGTGACCATGATCAAGGGGAGACGTTCTGGTGCTCGAAACCCTGGCATTAGAACTCTCCGTCTTCGTTTCTATCCGATTGTGAACAAAGATGATGGTACGCTGAGCTTTTATAGCAAGACAGGAAGAGTGACTAGTTTGAAGCATCTCGCCAAATGCCGGGGTATGGAAGGGATTGGATTAAAAATTACGAAGAAATTGTATCGGTTCTCACACTCCACAACAAATGCAATTTAGGATGCTTTGATGCAGGTGCGCCGATTTTTTTAAACACAACAAATGGATTTTCGAATCCTGTTTATGACAACCGTGATTTCGACTCTCATTCAGAACTAATAATGGAGGGCCTGTTTAAGGCACCTTTTGACGCTGCGTTTTAAAAACGCCGTGTCTGTGTTTGTCTGGGCGTTCGCTCCTGCGATCGCTAAACGCAGCGATAAAATAGGCTCCATTCGATTCGGTCCTGAAGACGCTCCCGACATCCTGCGTTCAGCGTTCGGCGTGGGCTTATTACGGCGCAGCCCTCGTCCTCCCCTCCCAACGACGCCCGTTCCCGTCGCAGATCTCCGCAAGCCGCAGATCTCCGTCGCAGATCTCCGCAAGCCGCAGATNCCTGAAGCCTTATCCTGACACAAGATATCATCTTCCTGATTTTGCGAGAGCGAGTGGCACNGCTCGGCTTCGTTTCTATCAAAACCCAAGCCAACATCCACTTGGACATCAAGGTGATCACCTTGAGCGGCATGCACAAAAGAGGCCAACATAGGAGCAATCCCTTCTATAGTGGGGGTCCACATGTGTCTCTTGAGCAACACTTGTGTGTACCCATTGGGCTTCTTTATGGCCCACCAACCAACAATGACGTGTTGGCATCGGGCTTCTCTTGAGCAATTCAAAATGGACCATTAGTTCTAAGCCTAAGCTTTCCAAATGCACAGATAGGAAACCTCTCCTTCAATTTGATCCACACCAACTCATCTTCCTTAAAGATCTAAGCCTTCCATGATTTATTTGTTTACTTAGCATTTTTCTTAAAGACCTAGCCTTTCAAAATGCTCATACAAAGCCTAGACTTCCTTTAATCTGATATCTACGTCAAAAATAGATTAAATGGGGGTGACGGGATTTCTCCCATAAACCATAATAAAAGTAATAAGACATGCAGACTGACAAGTGGACATCTTTTAAGTAAACTTAATTAAAAAAAATAAATAAATCTGACTGCTTGATATTTTTTCCCACAAAACACTTGAAGATGTTTCCTACACTGTGATTCACCACCTCCATTTTTCCATCGATCTAAAAAAGGATATTTTATGTGAACTAAAGCTTTGTACCTAACTGACCCTAAAGGGTTCATAAGAAATAACTCAAAATTTTCATTTCTTTATCAGCAGTGGTAACTGTAATCATGCCACAACAAATTATTTTAACTTAATACAAATCCTTAAATGCCAAGCATTGATCATTTTATGGCAAAGTAAGAAAGTTGTCATCTTCAAGAAACAACCCGCTGCTATTATAAATGAATCGTTGAAGACATCCAATAAAATTGAAACTATATAGAGAAGATTAGCATAGCCCCTATACAAGAGTGGACAAATAAATCGAGAATTGGTTTAAAATTTTCATTATAAAAATGAAATAAGAAAAAAAATTAAGTCGACTATGTCGATTCAACATAACCAACAATTCAATTACAATATTAAGAAACCAACAAGATTAATCACATGCGAATCAAAAAAATAGAGTGATAACAAGAGTCAAAGAGCATTATAAAGGAGACTAGCTAATGAGTCATGTGTCAAGCGAGAAGAACAAAACCTATTATCGTAAAAGAGAGACAAGCACAAGAGATGACGCCAATGAGAGAATCAAATATTTAAATAGCCTTAGTGAACAGGATGGTGCCGCAAAAACTGTGTGTAGGCATTGAAAAGAAAATCATTTTCTATGATGTCAAGGTAAGTCCAACAAGACCAGCAAGTGTGCCAAGATGGACAAGTGGAATAAGGCTCAAGAGCTCGCAAACATTAACTAGGAGAGTTGTAGGTGGTCCAAGATTTAGATAAACATAAATACAGTATTAAATCATTTATAAATTCTTTAGGACCAGGAGGAACTTTATATAAGAACCCACCCTTTATAGTACAATTTATTCCTCGAGGCCTTTATATATTCACTTAAAACATATGTATAACCCTTCTACAGATGGTGTATATCTGGTTCATTAGGAGACCATATTATGACCTCTCTATGGTCTGTGCTTTTGCATGGGTCAAGCCTTTTCAACCATGATTAATCCAAATATATATGCCTGTCTAGGGCTCAGCCAATTTTACTTGGCGTCACCTGCCTTACTTGGGTGACCCATCTTAGACTAAGTTTAACCAGTTTAGAAATATGGCTTTTTTTTTCTCAAGATTGCAATTTGGATTTATCACTTCGTAATCATATTAACTTCCACAGTTTGTAGTAGAATTTTCATGTCAACAACGTAAGAACAAATTGAATAAATCAATATTCATGGATCATAACAAGTAAAATCACCATTCAGAGAGATTGAAAATGAGCTCAATGCTTCGAAACATGACATTAAAATGCTTTGCTGTTACAAATAGAATTAAGGGTCTTGTCTACATAGCAGATGAATATTTTCAAACAATCTATTTACTTGTGAAAGATTATGCATAACTTCTGATAAAAATGAATAAATCAATCAAATAAGGATAATAATCAGCAGAAATTGAACTGATTTGTAAATTTTTTACCAGGAAGGCCATACATGGTTTTTAGTGCATATAATTACCATGAACAATTGTATAAAAGATATCAACAACAAGTTATTGCCAATAAACAGAAGTACCTTGAATGGTCAATAAACAGAAGTACCTTGAATGGTCGGTTGTTAGTTCGGAACTCTATACCTTCTATGTCACGTAACCAAACTGGAAAACCCCTACATTCATTGCAGAAATATAAATTCATGGGATCAAAAAAAATGCAAGCATCACAAATAACTGCGGTCAGGAGCACACTATTCAAACTGCAAATATTCCTTATATCACCAGAGCTTTTGCTACATCAAGCAAGTAAAAAGATCATAATATGCACCTGTAGCATGATCCCTTTTCTTATAATGTTTAGTGTTCATGTACCTGTAGCATTCCAGGACGGATCTGCAGTGACTTAACCATTTTAAATAATAATTTGGTGAGACACCAAAAATGCATATGTGAGACAAGCAGCAAGAACCCATGTCTTTACTAAATATCTATACCAGTTGTTACAGTCAAATAAACTATATTATAATAATAAGTATTATAGATTCCTAATAAAAACTAAGTGTGCAAGTGATAATATTGATATGGTACTCTAACAATTTTAATTAATATTTCAGCCATCTCAATTCTCTTTTCCAATAATTTTGGACAGATTCATAAATACGGATCAAAGACACTCAGTTTCTTCCAGACTGAAATATACAGAGAGACCAAAACTAACGAAAAAATGTGCATTCGTCAAACATATCTGATAGTCTTTAATAAATGGCCGAGATTGATGTAGCAAAGGCCTTTATGTTCCTTCTCTTGCATGTTCCTTCTCTCCTTTGCATAATTGAAAGGCAAATTCGAGGAAGTTATTCTGCGTTAGGCCTACTGCCTCTTTCTATTTAGTAGTCATTCATCCAAGGTTATGCTAAAGCTATAGCTATATCCACAATTAGTCTAAGGGTAGATTTCTGCATTGGACTACCACCACAGATGCTTTACATGGATAGTATCTGTTCATTTTGTCATGCTAGAACATCCCTGTTAATTGATTTACATTGTTATGTAGGCATAAGATGCCAGCCTTTGCAACAGCTGATGAGCTACATGAATATACATGCCCTATAATGTGTTAATCATAAGAATCAACTTTGCATAGCAAAATATACTAATACAGTGATAAGATATTAATTATGCAAGAAATACATAATCGATTATATTTATTATAAGCACGTTTGTTTATCAAGTAGTGGTGTTGATGTTATGCTCAAAAGGGGCAATAAGAGCTAGATATGACGCTCCTCCAAGAAACATTGAATAAAATGCTTGCCTTCTAAAAAACTTAGTCTTCACCTCTCGCACACGCCCTCATATTGCGGCTCACCATATCTAATTGTCGCAACTACAACTCACAGCATTCAAACATAAGCTTGATTTCACGCGCTCAGCCTCAAACCATGACTTGCCGCATTTGTTTTGCAACCCAAGACTTGTGCTCGTGGCCTCATATCATGCCTATTTTTTCTTTCAGTACATTGCATCTCGTAGTACTACCTATCATTTTAATGTTAGTGTCCTCACATGTATGCCCTTGGACTCGCTCTCAGGATTTCATGGTCGCCTCATTGTCACGTGTAACTACCTCTTTATTTTTTTGTTGAAGCATTTTCGTCAACCAGCAATCTAACAACATGCAAGTCATTTTTTGTGTCACTCCGACATTAGAAAATTTCATGTCATTGTTGTCTTCAATGTCATTACACCACATTTCTAGCCTTCTGACGTAGAGTTTTGCTTCAATTGCATTTCCTAGGCTTCCCTTTGATCTTTTGCCACATTCGCTAGAAAATATTGACAGCAGCGTTAAGGATTTGCCTCATACATCTACTTCAATGCAATTATGTGATCCCATGTTGGGGCTCACTCTTTTAATCCTGATTTTAGCATGAAAGCGGGCAAACCAGCTAGTTCAACCGATTCAATTGTCAAATAGTCATTCGGCCAATTCAGTCCTATCTCAAAATAATCTCCACATAAAGCTAGAATTGAACAGGTTAGAATTGGAGTTGAACTGGCGAACTAGAGAACCTATCAATTTTTTTAATAATTGCTCGAGTTTGATATTGTCTAGTTTTAACATTTTGATTTTGATCAAATAGCTAGAAATAAGACATTTAAACAACAACAATAGCAACAACAAAAGCCTTAATCCCACTATGTGGGGTCGGCTACATGAATCCTTTTTCTCCATTGCGCCCTATTTAGTGTCATATTTTCATTTAGTTCTAATAAACTAAGATCATTTTTTATACAATAAGCCCAAGTCTTCCTAGGTCTACCTCTGTCTTTCTTAACATAAGTCGCATATTTTTATACAATAAGCCCAAGTCTTCCTAGGTCTACCTCTGTCTTTCTTAACATAAGTCGACTCAAACATCTACTCTCCTAATCGGATCATCTAATGGTCGACGTTTAATATGACCAAACCATCGAAGCATCTACTCTCCTAATCGGATTATCAGATGGTCGACGTTTAATGCGACCAAACCATCTAAGAAGACTTTGTCTAATTTTGTCCGTCACAGGAGCTACACCAACCCTATCACGGATATATTCATTTCATATTTTTTCTCTAAGTGTAAAGCCACTCATCGACCTAATCATTCTCATCTCGGCAACACTTAACTTAGTATTATGCTTCTCTTTTAAAGGCCAACATTCAGCGCCAAAGAGCATTGCGGATCTCACCACCGTCTAATAAAATTTTCCTTTCAATCTAAGCGGTATTTTTCTGTCACACAAAAGGCCCGAAGCATTCCTCCACTTCAACCAACCAACTTGAATTCTACTATTAACATCTCCCATCTATATCACCATCGCTTTGAACAACATACCCAAGATATCTAAATCATTCACAACTTTTACCCGAAGCATTCCTCCACTTCAACCAACCAACTTGAATTCTATTATTAACATCCCCATCTATGGCCCGAAGCATTCCTCCACTTCAACCAACCAACTTGAATTCTACTAATAGCATCCCCATCTATAATCACCAAACAACGGACCCAAGATATCTAAATCGTTCACACCTTTTAATAATTTGATCACCCAAAGTCACGCTTCTGGACCGCTAAGATATCTAAATCGTCCACACCTTTTAATAATTTGATCACCCAAAGTCACACTTCTGTCACTAGAGCTATTACTACCATTCACACCTTTTAATAATTTGATCACCCAAAGTCACACTTCTCTAGAGCTAAAATTCTACTATTAACATCCCCATCTATATCACCATCGCTTTGGACAACGGACCCAAAATATCCATTAACACCTTTTAATAATTTGATCACCCAAAGTTACACTTCTATCAGTAGAACTACTACTACTAAAATTACATTCCATGTATTCATTTTTAGTTCTACTCAAATGAAGGCCTTTAGACTCCAATGTAGATCATAATTCAAGTTTTTCCTGGGCTTTTTCTCTCGTTTTATCCACGAGAAGATATCATCAGCATATAATTCAAGTTTTTCCTGAGCTTTCTCTCTTGTCTTATCCACGAGAAGGATATCATCAACCAAAAGCATACACCAAGGTACATCATCCTGTAAATGTCCAGTAAGACCATCCATAACTAAAGCAAAAAGATATGGGTTTAAAGCCGAACCCTGATGTAATCCAACAGAAATAGGAAAATATTCGGTCAATCCTCCTTCAGTTCGAACACAAGTAATAGCTCTAGCATACATATCTTTAATGACTTGAATATAAGTCATATAAACACATTTCTTCTCAAGAACTCTCCAAAGGATATCTCTTGGAACCTTATCGTAAGCGTTTTCTAAATCAATAAAAATTAAATGTAGATTATCCTTATTATCTCTGAAATTCTTTATCAAACTTCTCAATAAATGTATAACTTCCATAGTAGACCTGCTAGGCATAAATCCAAATTGATTATGAGAAATTTTTGTAATACATCTTAACCTATGTTCAACTATCCTCTCCCATAATTTTAAAGTATGGTACATCAACTTAATACCTCTATAATTTGCACACTCTTGTGCATCCCCTTTATTCTTAAAAATTGATACCAAAACACTCTTCCTCCACTCCTCAGGCATCCTTTTAGTTTTTAAAATAATATTAAAGAGTATAGTAAGCTAAGAAACTCCCAAATCTCCTAAACATTTCCATAATTCAATTGAGATATCATCAGGTCCTACAAACTTTCCACCCTTGGTTTTCTTTAAAGCTCCCCAACTTCATTTTTACTAATGCAACGGTAAAAATGAAACATTTTCATTAAAAATTTTATCAAATAGCTCACCCACCTATGTTGAATTTTTTTTTTAAGAAAAGCACTTTTTGATTTTTCATCTTTAATACACTTTACTTGAGTTAAATCTTTACTTTTCTTTTCTCTTTGTTTGGCATCAAATAGTTTTTCACCCTCCTTAGTAACTAATCTATTATAAAAATCATTAAAAGTAAAATTTTTAGCGTCATATAATGTCCTTTTATAATGCTTGCGGGCCGTTTGATATTTTTCTCGGTTCTCTAAGCTTCTACAATTAAACCAATTTTTATAAGATAATTTTTTATATTTTATCTTTTCTTGTACATTATTATTCCACCACCAATTAATTTTATTTAAAGAAACTTTTTCTTTTTATTCTCCCAGTACTTCTTTTGCTACTTGTTTAATAGTGTTTGTTACTTTATCTCACATAGCATTTGCTTGATCATGAACATCCCAAATTTTAAAATTTTGAATTTTACTCATAATAATAATTTTATTTGTGTATTTTAAGTTCTCTCATCTAATTCTACGATAATGAGTTCTAATATTCTTTATTTTACAACTCTTCATCTTAAAATCTATAACTAATAAGCGATAATGGGTACTCAAATGCTCACTTGAAATTACCTTACAAACTTTACAATCTCGACAATCTTTTCTTCTCATATGAAAATAATCAATTTGTGTTTTATTAAATCCATTCTTATAAGTAAGAAGATGTTCATCTCCTTTCTTCAATAAAGTATTAGTAATACAAAATCATACCCTAAAGCAAAATCTAAAATAGCTCTACCTTCTTCATTAGTCACTCCAAAACCATAGCTACCATGATTATTTTTAAAATCTTCTACCACTTTACCGACATGTCCATTTAAATCTCCTCCAATAAAAATTCTTTTTTCAAGAGGTATCATTTATATTAAGTCTTCTAAGCCATTCGAGAATTTATATTTAGCCCTATATCTAAACCTACTTGAAGAGCATAAGCACTTATAATATTAAAAATCTTAGTATCAATGATAATCTTAAGGGCTATAATTTTTAAAAATAAGACATTTCAACAATTAAAAAAAATGTCATGTCCCAAAATTTTGATTTAAAATATTATTCAAAATTTTCAAAAAGTTGTTTCTTAATTAAAATTCTACTTATTGAATTCACTAAAAAAATATTATTACATCACTACTAAATTATCTAAATTTATATTAAAATAATTTTAATATTTATTANTATCATGTCCCAAAATTTTGATTTAAAATATTATTCAAAATTTTCAAAAAGTTATTTCTTAATTAAAAGTTTGTTTATTGAATCACTAAAAAAATATTATTACATCACTACTAAATTATCTAAATTTATATTAAAATAATTTTAATATTTATTATATCATCGGTTCAACCTATAGTTCAACCCCTGTTGAACCATTGACCTCGAACAAGTTCCCCTTCCGGATCAATATCCAGTAGAATCTTCACAATCTTGCGATAAATTTTGAACTAAAAAATAACATATTAATATCCTAACTTATCAATACATTAAGAAAAATAAATGATCATTCTAACTAAATAAAAAGTAAGAATTTACACAAAATTAGAAATAATAAGTTAATATCCTAACATCAAACTATGAAATAACATAAATTATTCAAATATTAAACTATCAAAGTATGCTAAAANCTTCTCCTTCCAGATCAATATCCAGTAGAATCTTCACAATCTTGCGATAAATGTTGAACTTAATATCCTAACTTATCAATACATTAAGAAAAATAAATGATCATTCTAACTAAATAAAAAGTAAAAATTTACACAAAGTTAGAAATAATACGTTAATATCCTAACATCAAACTATGAAATAACATAAATTATTCAAATATTAAACGATCAAAGTATGCTAAAATATCATAATAAAATACTAAAATATCAAAAAGATAACAATCCAAAAAAAAAAAATAACATAAATCTTTTTTCCCCCTTACTCCCCTCAATTTAATAATGATATAACAAGTCAATCGGTATTTTAATTTTTAAGTATAAAAATCATTACTCTCATCACCGAATTGATTTTCATCAGAATCATCGACATAATGAATTGTTTATCACGTGCATTATTCTTGATAGTATATATATTCTCTCATTCTTTATTATCTTTTAATGTCAACTATCTTCGATTTTTTGATGAATAATCATCAATAAAAAAATTAATTAAAATGATAGATATTCAATTAAATAATTTTTTATGAGTACATTATTTTTATTTTGGGATTTTTACATACATAGAACTCCAACGAGCATGCTTATATTGCAATTGAGAAGGTAATGATACATACCACATATGCGAGTTTCCATGCATCATACATGAATTATAATAGTAATGCCAAGACGCTTCCACTAATCATGAATTGCAAGCATTCATATTGGCCATATTTCATATCTTTAATTTTGCATTAAGCTCTATGTGACTTCAGCTTACTATCATCCTGTTGTACATTTATATTTGGGTTTTAGGAAAGATAGTGAACCTAAATAGTGAGATTGAATTTGATGGACAACTAGAACTGGTGATTCTGAAACTATTTTATTGATCATGATTAAAGTGCATGATACTTTTGCATGTAAGCAAAACTTCTTCATAAATGATAAGTTTATCTTTCGTTTAATTTTACATTCAACATTCAAAAATGAATTTAACTACTTTATTTGTATGTAAATGGAACTGAAATTTGTATTCAATAGATCTTGGCCTTTTAAAAGTAAGATATGAATTCGATGTTCATTCAATCATCTAATTGAAGTTCTCTTCATCCACCCACCCTAGCTCAATATGATATGCTATAGTGAAGGGGTTATAGAGCATAAGATTGAGAATAAATGGGGATAGCAGAATAAATGGATAGGCAGTTAGAGAGAGAGTAAGAAACTGAAGGAGAGTGCAGCCATTATGTAACATTCAAAGTGAACAAGGGTTTAAGAGCAAGCTGAGGTAACAAGATGTGGCAAGGAGTCAATGACTTAAAGCTCACGTACATCACCGCATCCTAGCTCTTAAATGTTTAATAATACATCCACTCATGGTTACGTTATGTTTCATTTCGTTATATTATGTTTAGTTCCACATTAGTGTCAACACATGAAAGTAGACATTGAATGTGTTCTGCTATCATTTTTTATAATAAATCTGGCGTGTTTTGACATCTAAAATTAACATAAGCACATTTTCCATATGAGACCGATCTCTGATTCCTAGCAAATGTTTAAGGATTGGAGTGAGAATATGCAAGGTTGATGGAGTTTTGAAGGAAATAGAAACCACGAAATGCCAACTTAGAAGAGGCAAAGCTGCCAACGGAGATCCACGACCTATACATGAACAAACCACAAACCATCACTTGCAAAAGGAAGAGAATAAAACACTCCTTAAAGCAAAAAAATCAGATAACACATCTCCAAAAACATCAACCAAAGCAATAGTCCCAAAATAAGGAAATAGCAACAAATAAATTGTTCACAAATTAAATAGAGGGAATTTTAACATTATAGCAATGGTTGCCCAAGATGCAGTTCCGCATCCCTTAGGACGCTCCCATGTCATCATCCCCAAGTGGGAGAATCTAGTGTTCATCTTCAGGAGCACCAGAATCCTCGTAGTACGAGTGTTGTAATCACAAAACTCTCCAATATCAGTCACACTGCCTCAAATATTGATTCTTCTATGTCGTTGCCTTTTAGCATTGCCAATGTCAATCCAACTAGCGCATCTCTCATAGCCTGTAGAAAAGTGGCATGAAGCACTAAAACTCTTATCTCTATCCGAGTACTTATCATTGTTGAATCCAATCACAAAAATAAAATATCTTTACCGTCCTTAATAAATAAGTTAGTGTTTTTCTAACCATCATGAAGCATACTACCACAATTGGCCCAAAGAAATGTGGCATGCATCTATAGGTATGACATCATGCCACACCTAATCCTACAACTTATGTCCAATTGAAAATTCTACATACACCTCTTATCGACACAAATCTCGTTCCTCTTCTTCAACCAAGTCAGCCAAAAAATGACTGAGAATGCCTCAAAGTAGTGATTTTCAATTTATTTACCATCTATGTAGATAATACAATATCACAATTGCTTTTGTCTATAATGAAGTTGCACACCTTCCTTTCGGACCGCAACGGCTACGAAAGATGTTATGTCTATGCCACTATTAATCTCTCTTAGGCTCGGTTTGAGGAAATCATCAAATCACAAGCATCTAACAATCATCTAAGGGTAACAAATTCTCCTTTAATGTCTACTCCATTGGGTCTTAACTCTTTGCTTCCTTCACTGCACCCTGCTCATTAAATGAAATCACTCATGACAGGGCAGTTTGATACAATGTGCCAGTACACATAGCACTTGAAACATTTTCTAACTAAAAATATTTTGGAAGCATTGGTCAAGTGTTAAACTTATTTTCCTCATGTGTTGGGTTTGGGTGCTCTCTATCGACATGCTTGTGCTACCCGACATAATGGTCCATCCCTATATGAAGAGAAGAGCGAAATAGTGTACTGTGCTTCTTCTCCACTGTTAAGGAGAGGGTCTGAACAGCCTGTAAAATTCAGTAGGGTTATTTTTGCACCACATTACAAATGAATGGCCTCACCTCCATGATATTGATGACTTCCTCATTTTATCTCTTTTCAAATTCAGCGAGCCACCANAAAAATATCAAAAAGATGACAATCCAAAAAAAAATTTAACATAAATCTTTTTGCCCCCTTACTCCCCTCAATTTAATAATATTATAACAAGTCAATCGGTATTTTAATTTTTAAGTATAAAAATCATTACTACTCTCATCACCGAATTGATTTTCATTAGAATCATCTACATAATGAATTGTTTATCACGTGCATTATTCTTAATAGTATATATATTCTCTCATTCTTTATAATCTTTTAATGTCAACAATCTTCAATTTTTTTATGAATAATCATCAATAAAAAAATTAATTAAAATGATAGATATTCAATTACATAATTTTTTATGAGTACATTATTTTTATTTTGGGATTTTTACATACATAGCACTCCAACGAGCATGCTTGTATTGCAATTGAGATGGTAATGTACCACATATGCGAGTTTCCATGCATCATACATGAATTATAATACTAATGCCATGATGCTTCCACTAATCATGAATTGCAAGCATTCATATTGGCCATTTTTCATATCTTTAATTTTGCATTAAGCTCTATGTGACTTCAGCCTACTATCATCCTGTTGTACATTTATATTTGGGTTTTAGGAAAGCTAGCGAACCTAAATAGTGAGATTGAATTTGATGGACAACTAGAATTGGTGATTCTGAAACTATTTTATTGATCATGATTAAAGTGCATGATACTTTTGCATGTAAGCAAAACTTCTTCATAAATGATAAGTTTATGTTTTGTTTAATTTTACATTCAACATTCAACAATGAATTTAACTACTTTATTTGTATGTAAATGGAACTGAAATTTTTATTCAATAGATCTTGGCTTTTAAAAAGTAAGTTATGAATACGATGTTCATTCAATCATCTAATTGAAGTTCTCTTCATCCACCCACCCTAGCTCAATATGATATGCTATAGTGAAGGGGTTATAGAGCATAAGATTGAAAATAAAATGGAGATAGCAGAATAAATGGATAGGCAGTGAGAGAGATAGTAAGAAACTGAAGGAGAGTGCAGCCAATATCTAACATTCAAAGTGAACAAGGGTTTAAGAGCAACAAGATGTGGCAAGGAGTCAATGACTTAAAGCTCACGTACATCACCGCATCCTAGCTCTTAAATGTTTAATAATACATCCACTCATGGTTACGTTATGTTTCATTTCGTTATATTATGTTTAGTTCCACATTAGTGTCAACACATGAAAGTAGACATTGAAATGTGTTCTGCTATCATTTTTTATAATAAATCTGGCGTGTTTTGACATCTAAAATTAACATCAGCACATTTTCCATATGAGACCGTTCTATGATTCCTAGCAAATGTTTAAGGATTGGAGTGAGAATATGCAAGGTAGATGGAGTTTTGAAGGGGATAGAAACCACGAAATGCCAACTTAGAAGAGGCAAAGCTGCCAAGGGAGATCCATGACCTATACATGAACAAACCACAAACCATCACTTGCAAAAGGAAGAGAATAAAACACTCCTTAAAGCAAAAAAATCAGATAACACATCTCCAAAAACATCAACCAAAGCAATAGTCCCAAAATAAGGAAATAGCAACAAATAAATTGTTCACAAATTAAATAGAGGGAATTTTAACATTATAGCGATGGTTGCCCAAGATGCGGTTCCGCATCCCTAGGACGCTCCCATGTCATCATCCCCAGGTGGGAGAATCTAGTGTTCATCTTCAAGAGCACCAGAATCCTTGTAGTACGAGTGTTGTAATCACAAAACTCTCCAATATCGGTCACACTGCCTCAAATATTGATTCTTCTATGTCGCTGCCTTTTAGCACTACCAATGTCAATCCAACTAGCACATCTCTCAAAGCCTATAGAAAAGTGGCATGAAGCACTATAACTCTTATCTCTATCCGAGTACTTATCATTGTTGAATCCAATCACAAAAATAAAATATTTTTCCCGTCCTTAATAAATAAGTAAGTGTTTTTCTAACCATCATGAAGCATACTACCACAATTGGCCCAAAGAAATGTGGCATGCATCTATAGGTATGACATCATGCCACACCTAATCCTACAACTTATGTCCAATTGAAAATTCTACATACACCTCTTATCGACACAAATCTCGTTCCTCTTCTTCAACCAAGTCAGCCAAAAAATGACTGAGAATGCCTCAAAGTAGTGATTTTTAATTTATTCACCATCAATATAGATATTACAATATCATAATTGTTTCTGTCCATAATGAAGTTGCACACCTTCCTTTCAGACCGCAACAGCTACGAAAGATGTTATGTCTATGCCACTATTAATCTCTCTTAGGCTCGGTTTGAGGAAATCATCAAATCACAAGCATCTAACCATCATCTAAGGGTAACAAATTCTCTTGTCATGTCTACTCCATTGGGTCTTAACTCTTTTCTTCCTTCACTGCACCCTGCTTATTAAATGAAATCACTCATGACAGGGCAGTTGGATACAATGTGCCAGTACACATAGCACTTGAAACATTTCCTAACTGAAAATATTTTGGAAGCATTGGTCAAGTTAAACTTATTTTCCTCATGTGTTGGGTTTGGGTGCTCTATCGACATGCTTGTGCTACCCGACCTAATGATTGATCCCTATATGAAGAGAAGAGCGGAATAGTGTACTGTGCTTCTTCTCCAATATCAAGGAGGGTTTGAACAGCCTGTAAAATTCAGTAGGGTTATTTTTGCACCACATTACCAATGAATGGCCTCACCTCCATGATATTGATGACTTCCTCATTTTATCTCTTTTCAAATTCAGCGAGCCACCACTGCATTTAAAAGATTTCTCAATGCATAATTTTTACGATAAGGTCTTGAACACCCCTATGATTTCTCATAGGCAACATGGTAAGTCTCGTTATTTTAGGGTTGCGACAATGATGAAAATTTTGAATCTAGGATTAGCCAAAAGTATAGGGTTAAGTGGAGGATATAAGAATAGTTTTGGTGGAGATATTAGATTATGTGAATTATAGGTTTGAGAATAGGGGAAAATAAATTTTTAATAATTTAAGATTTGTTAACCTCTAATCCAAATCATTTTGGATTCATGTCAGGCAAATCTACTATGGAAGCTATACATTTTTTGAGATGTTTGATGGAGAAGTACAAAGAGAGTGAGGAAGATCTACATATGATTTTTATTGACTTAAAAAAATAATGATAAGATTCCGAGAGATGTACTTTGAAAAGTTCTAGAAAATAAAGGTGTTCATTGCTTATATTGATGTTATTAAAAATATGTATACTAGAGTTATTACATGTGTTGGAACACAAGGAGAATTGAAAAAGTATTTTCCTATTTCAGTTGGATTACATCAGGGGTCGGTTTAAGCCCATATCTTTTTGTTTTAATTATGGATGTTCTTATTGAACATTTACATGAGGATGTACCATAGTATCAATGTTTTTAAAAGTGCCATGAGTAAAACGAAGCGAAGTGTGTGAACCGTTTCGATTCACTAAAGCATGCTTCGAAGCGACAAAATAATTTGCATGTTCTTTATAATTTTAAAGTTTTTAGTTATTGCAGAAAAATATAATAAATTGTTCAAAATTTTAATTTGTAGGTTTACCCTCAATATTTGCCTTCAAGTTAAGTATTATATCACAAGTTTTTTTATTTTATATCAACTTTTAAGTCATACTTTATATTTTATAATTTTTTAAAAAAATTATTTATACATTAATAGTTGTATATACCCTATCAGCGTTTTGATCAATAAAAGCGCCGCTTCGCTCTGTGTTTTGCGCTTCGAAGTAAAAATAAAGTCGTACACATTGCATTGCATTGCACTTTGCGCCTTGAAAGCACTGCTTGGTGTATACTTTTTGTTGATATCCTTCTTGTGGATAAGACGAGAGAATTCAGGAAAGACTTGAATTATGGAGGTCAACTTTAGAGTTTAAAAGCTATTGTTTGAGTAGACCTAAAATTGAATACACGGAATATAATTTTAGTAGTAGTAGATCTAATAGAGGAGTTGTATTTAAGAGAGATCAAGTCATTAAAAGGAGTGAATATTTTTCTTAGGTCGATTGTTCAAAGTGATGGTGATATAGATGGGGATGTTATTATTAAAATTCAAGTTGGATGGTTGAAGTGGAGGAATGCATCGAGCCCATTATGTGATAGTAAAGTACCACTTAGACTCCAAGATGGTGGTGAGACTTGCAATGCTTTATAGCGCAGAATGTTGGTCTTTAAAAGAAGCGCAGAAAATTAAGTTATGTTGAGATGAGAATGCTCAGGTGGATGAGTGGCTATACACTTGGATACAAAATGCAAAACAAATATATTTGTGAAAGTGTTGGAGTAGCTCTAGTGGCCGATAAGATTAGAAAAGTCGTCTTAGATTGTTCATATTATACACAGGTCATCTCATAACAAAGTTAGGAGAGTAGATGTTTTGGATTTTACTTCTGTAAATACCTAAAAAAACTTGGGCTTGTTGTATAAAAATGATCTTAATTTATTAAAAATAAACAAAAATATAACACTCAACTAGGCACAATGGAGAAAAATTATTCATGTAGTCGACCCCACTTAGTGGGATAAAGGCTTGTATTGTTGTTGTACTCTAATACTAAATGACACCATTCTAAAATCTATAGAAGGATCTTAAGGATAGGATTTAGGTAGGAGGAAGTTGTGGAATAGCAATGGAGCTAAAATATATGAGGTCGACGGAGTTTGGAAGGGGATAGAAAAATTTTGGCAGTTGTTCGAACTGAAAACAACTGAGAGAACCATAAATGATGGCTCTAAGTGGCACGACAGTTGAGAGAGATCCAACACATGTTCTTGAACAAGCTATTGACACACCACTTACCAAAGAAAAGAAATATAATAAGGCAGAAAAATTAGAGAACATAATCTCCAAATAAATAAACCAAAGCAAAGGTCCCAAAACCGAAAAATAACATATAAATAATTTTCAAATAAANCTTAAGTTATCTAAATGGTTCGCTAAATGGCCGTCACGTTCTCATTCAACTCTCAAATAACACAGATTATACCCAACTCTTTGCTCAAAAAGTTCTCAAAATCGATAATCGATTTATGAAAATTTTGAAATGGACAGTGGATTTTGATCCTAAATTAGAATCTTCTATTATCCCGATTTTGGTTAATTTTTCAGGGCTCAAGGTGCATCTCTTCAATTATGAAACCCTTTATACATTGGCAACTGCCTTTGGGAAACCGCTGAAGGTCGATACTCCCACGTTTAATACAACCAGGCCATCTGAAGCTTGTGTGCGTGTAGAGCGTGACATCACTCAACCCTTTCCAGGGGAGATTTGGATTGGCTCCCCTCATCAGGGATATTGGCAAAAGATTGCGTTGGGACCTCATCCCCATTACTGCTCTCACCGTGGAATGTTTGGTCATAGTTCTTCATCCTGTTATCAGTTGCATCCCCATCTACAGTCGGCTGTAGCCCCACCTCCTGTTTCTCAGCACACTTCTGTGGAGGTTATACCCTCTTCCTCACGGCCTGTGATACTTACTGCTATGCCCATGGCGGATACGGTGCAAAATGTTTTTCTACTGATATTGTTTCGGAAAATAATGATAAGGGTCGTTTGTTTGAGGAGAGTCAGGTGGTTGCACTTGGAAGGTGGGACGGGGTCACCGCCCCTTCTTCTACTGGAGTGAGCATACTATCCTCTCAAGCTCTACCTATCGTGGAGGGTGCTCAGGCTCCCCTCTATGAGGTGATTGAAGATAAGGATGAAGCGAACATTCATATTCAGATGACAGAAAAGGAGTCACCTAATACTAATGAGAAAGATTTAGAGTCAAACACAAATCATCTTACTGCTATTAATCAGTTAGTAGAACTACCTGTTCAGAGGGCAGGTGTTTCCTAAGTATTGAAAGACTGTCCTACACAAACTCAGAAACTTATCGCTGCAACTGTCTTTCCTTCTACGGATCAGACTGAACAGTCTTCAAAAGAAGAATGGCAAGTTTACACTTCTCGGCGGAGGAAGAAGGTTGGGGACACTGTTTAACTTGGAAACTTAATGGATGATGCATTGGTCACTCCTGGCAATGGAACAACACTTCAGAGTTTGCTATATGGATCCGCTCCAAGAACCAGAGGAAGAGGCAGGTTTAAACTGTCTCGTCCATAGACACTTGTTTTTGCATGTTTTCTTTTGGAGTGCAATCCTAGCTCCTTTAAATCTAAGGCTTCATTTGGAGTGCAATCCTAGCTCCTTTGCATCGAACGAAAAGGCAATAAACCACAACATATGGTTTGGTGAAAAATTATTTTGTGAGTGTTAGCCGATGCTCTTTTAAAAAAATGACATTTTTTCATTGTTGTAAAAAAGCAGATACCGACCTCCGGTCCATAAAGTCGCGTTTAAAGGAGCTTTGCCATTGTCACATTTAAAGGAGCTTCGATAAATGGCGAAGCTCTCATCAAAGTTAGCCTAAAATCTAAACAACTTTATGTAATCTTCCCGACGTGGCACAAAAGGGTCTCATCTCTGACAAGTAAAATCTCCCTTAAAAGGGGCAACTCAATGATGAGTCGATAGATCTGACAGATCCGAATTTCTCTTATCTAGAGCTATCATGTGTCTGATATCGGCTCCCCAAACTCATGGCCCCATTGGACATTCAAGGCCAGTCCTGTTGATGCTTCCCTTAAGGCCCATGAAATGCTCGCTCGAGGCACCTTTATCTGGCACTCTATCGGAATGCCCATTACATTACATTCATTACCTTTTAGAACAACTATTGTTACCTCAACTGGAATCTCTATATAGGAAGCAACTAGAATCAATGGCGTCTCTTCCTTGTTGGCTGAGAATTGAGAACCCTCTCTGAAGTCTGCATTTTCTTCTGGATCATTGTTTATCTCTTCAACTGGAAGTTGATCCTCCCGCTTTATGTCCTCACCGTCTTCAGTATCTACTTCATAATTACCCAATTTTTCAAAAAAGCCCTGCTCTGTAAAACAGATCACCCCTTAGTTGGACAGTCTGATTCAACATACTCAAATCTGTGACACAACACTTCCTGATTAGGACAAATTTAGGGATGTGGATTGGTTTCACATTTTTTCCACTATGACTCGGCTTTTCCCCTGATTTGGTCAACTTGGATATTCTCCTAGGTGTAATATGGCTATAATATCCTAAGTTTGAGCGCCGCAAGATGTGCTCACCCGATGATGTGTTTTTTCATCTTCTGAAGCTAGAGCCTAGATCTTCTATCTATAGTAAGCTGGTAGGAGCTAGTGTTGGATCTCGTGCTTCATCTTCATATTCTCTCATTCTCCATATGCTAGCTCTTCTCTCGGCCTCCTCTGATATTGGATTCCAAAGTGTCGCAACCCGTCTTTTTCATCAGTAAAGTCCTCTCCCTATGAAAGGGATTCAGTTCCTCGTCTCTTGCTCCCTTTCGATAATCCAAATCCCGGTCGAGGGTAATCTTCCCCTGAATTTCATCCTCAATATCCACAAGCCTCAACTAAATTCAGCAAATCTCACGCTATATCTCCTCTCAGGTAGGCTCTGCCATGTACCTCCTTAATGGCATGGCTAAGGTTTAGAGTTCGGAGGTGAAAAATGGTGTAGAAGACTCGTTGAAGATGTAGGAAAGCTAATTTAAAGTTGATCTTGAAAATCAACAAGGAGAAATTAGAGTTACTCAAAATTTGGCTCGGGTTTGGGCATAGGAAAGAGAAATTTTGGTGGATGTAACTTGGGTAGGGACGGATGCTAAAAAATCCTAAGATGGGACTAGAGTTAGGCTAACACTGATACCAAATGGCATCAAAGTTAACACAAACCATATTACGAAAAGCAAATATTATTACTAGAAGCAAATAAACAGTTACAATCAACGCACTTGTGTCAGGGCGGATTCGGCGAGGATGGTGACAGTTAGGGGGCTCGGAGAGCTGTCGGCAAGGTAGGGAATGGGCTTTCGAACTGTGGATGACGGGTGGCAACAGTTATAAGCAGTTGGAACAGCAAGACAGCACGATATGACAATCCAAACAGCAGCAGATTGTTGTTGGGGCAGCTAGACAGCAAGAAAACAGCAAATGAAAGGTGTTGTGTGCTGTGACAACGAAGTTGGAGGATCAAGACAGAGAGGGTTGTGAGGACGACGGAGGCAATTGGAACTGCGGAAAACAGCAATCAGGATGTTGTTGCGGGAGGGTTGCGGCGAGGTACGGTGGCTGGTAGCAATGTGGGAGATGTGGAAGGGGTTAGAAGAAAGATAATCACCATCTTGGTAGAGAAATACATCCGGAGCACCACCTAATCCTTAGGATACAGCCCACGAAGGAGAAAACGGATGTCGGCGGTTGTCCATATAGAAATCAGAAATTAAAAAAACCAAAACCTAACCTTAAGACAGCAAGCAACATATTTATAATAAGTATTAGTAGTTGGAATATGAAGGAAATATAAAAAGTAAGGGATTAAATAGGAAATTGGTCTGCGGTATTGTGGTTGTTATAGTACCATGCCCAAGCTCCTGCGTCACATACATTCATGATCATGCATAGAAATTGTTCTAGTCTCTTGAGTTGTACCCAAAAGCTTGCTCATAACAAATTCAACAATTGCATTCTAAAATTTTATAAGAAGAATCATGGCCTCCTCAACTAAGGTGGAGGCAATATATGCTAATGAGATAAATTTTGAAGCTCACCCGAGTAAAATTATAAAAAAATTTATTCGCTTATTATTTTTAACTTTTTAAATGGGATGAGAATCAAGGAACTATTTAACAACCATAATAGCCTACATCGGGTTAATCAAGTGAATATACATCAGCATCGAGTTAAAAAAGTTCCTAGCATTCAAATGAGTTTGTATTTCACTAAACGTGAACTCATCCAAAGCCATATTGAAGGAGCACAAAATTACAAGCAGTCCAAAGTTGCAATTAATCAAAGTACCCAAGCAAAAAGTTATAATCACCTTTAGAATTCAACAAACTTATGCCCACAACTAGATAAGACTATTCACTAGCTCATTTAACTGAAGTTGCCTATCAGTTGAGGANGAATGTTAAGCTATCACACTAAAAAGGATAATAATACAAGGAAAAAATGAACATGTATAGATTAAGATATAGTTCATTATCATTCTGATTGTATGTGTTTGATGTGCAAGCTAAAATCTACTTTATAAAATCTATGAGTCTATAGCCAATCTCCTCAACATAAATTTCAATTTGTTCATCTACTTGGACGGCATTACTTTCATTTTTTCAGAACACTAATTCAATTACTATAACCTAACCAATTTTGCTACATGCCAAACTTTTCTGTTATATCATACTGATAATATGTTTGCTCTCTTTTTCAATTTTTTTCCTTAAGCTATTATGCTATCATCTTTATACGAATTTTTCGAGTAACATTGCAAAAATTCATGATAATAGTTGTAAAATTTTAGCATCGCCAAAACGAAAAGGATGATTTTTTTTTAATTGTAATTACTACTAGTACCAATATAGGAATCTAGGCGAGATAAAAATAGTAAAACTTCTTTTTGAATAAATTATTCTAATTTTCAAAAGAATCAAGAAAACTGACCCAAAGTTCCACTCTGCACATNCATGCGCAAGAGTGTGCAAATTATAGAGGAATTAAGTTGATGTGTCATACTTTAAAATTATGGGAGAAGGTAANAGCTTAGAACAAAATAGACAAAAAAAACTAATTTTCAAAATGTATTATCCTCAACAAGTTAACCAAATGGTAGACTAATTCAAGTAAGAAATTCAATTGGCCCTAGCTAAGGGTGAAGTTTAAAAGTTGCAAGACTACACCCTATAAATGAGTCACGGAATAAATAGATAGTCTACACCAAACAAAGTCATCCTAGCACTCAACTTAAAGCACGATTTTCATACAACAACAANGGCTTAGAACAAAAGAGACAAAAAAACTAATTTTCAAAATGTATTATCCTCAACAAGTTAACCAAATGGTTGACTAATTCAAGTAAGAAATTAAATTGGCCCCTGCTAAGAGTGAAGTTTAAAAGTTGCAAGACTACTCCCTATAAATTAGTCACGGACTAAATAAATAGTCTACACCAAACAAAGTCATCCTAGCACTCAACTTAAAGCACGATTTTCATAGAATGAATAAAAAATACAAATATGATGAACTAAACAGTATCATGATTTTAGAGCTACTCCACCAAGAAATAACTTAGATANGCACGATTTTCATAGAATGAATAAAAAAAATACAAATATGATGAACTAAACAGTATCATGATTTTAGAGCTACTCCACCAAGAAATAACTTAGATATCGATTGCATGTTACATTCATTATTCGACTACTGAATATTTGATAGTTGGCAATAATTCATTCATAGTACTCTATTGAATTTGGTAATTCACCATGGAATAATTTGATGCAGGTTATTCAACATTATGGATTTCTTTCTAAAGGATATAAATTAAACACATGCAAAAGCCAAAGCATCTAANCAATTCATTCATAGTACTCTATTGAATTTGGTAATTCACCATGGTTGTTCAATTCAAATTATTTGACGACAGGTTATTCAACATTATGGATTTCTTTCTAAAGGATATAAATTAAACACATGCAAAAGCCAAAGCATCTAAAGGACTAAACCTCGAATTCATAGAATTCAGACGGCCCCCTACAAAAACAAAAAATCTAGTATAAGGTGAGGCTCATCTAAGATGCCAACTTGACCGAAAAATTGAATGGTTAAGGATTAAGGCATATATATATATATAGAGAGAGAGATTGTCGGCCGTTTTAATTTTGATTTTGAAAAATATAGGAAAATATGAAAATAGTTTTGATATGAATATGATTTTTGAAAGTAACATTTTGATTTAAAAATAGGTGAGACCGAACGAGTCTCACATTTTGAATAGTTTGGGTGACTAAGCACGATACCACAAATAATACACTTATCCCGAAGAATAAACATATCATTTGTAGTATGCTCAATCATCTAAACTAAAGAATTTGGAACATCCATTTGGTCTGTGAAATATTTTATATGAGGCCAACAAGTTCTCCTACTTAATATAAAGATTAGATAGGGTTTATTTTACTTGGGTTCCAAATTTCCTATAGATGCAAGCCCATATAGTTAATTACAACTTAAATGACTGGGGTCACTTAAGAAAACTCTTGATTAAGATCAGTGGTTTTGCATTCAAAATTTCAAAGTTTAAGTTTCCAAGATTGGGCATGGGAAAGTCAAAGGGGAATGGCTCAAAATAAGAACAGTTATTTTAAGGAGTCCAAAGCAATGAAAAGTAGGGGATATCACAGATCCAGGAAAAATCCTGGTGACTTCCCAACTATCCTACTGTTTGGCTTTATGTCTTTGGAAAGATGTTATTTAATGTTTTAATCCTGCAATTTATTTAGAATTTAAAACTTATATTTATACGATATTTGATCGTGCAAATAGTCTAAAAAGATAGGAGGATTTACACCGTACCGTACGGTAACCTCGGAATCCTAAAGTGTTAGGACTTATAATTGCACAACAGAATTGTGCAAAAGCCTAAAGGTGATATGTGAGGGTTTACGTTGCACTAGGCAAACCACCTCGAACTCCTATAGGTTGTTATTTAAACTACGGAAAGTGATTGGTGATGTGAAAGTGTATTGATGTTGCAGATCCACCTTGAAGTTGTTCCTCGTCGTGCTGCCCACGGTGTTCGCTCCAAATCTTTTCACAGTAGGACCTCTAGGTTTAATGTTAATTCTATATAACCATTAGGTTTTCCTAAACTAAGGTATAGTGTGTATCAAAGTAATAAAGCATGTTGTATAAAAGAAAAGAACAGTATAATGTGTAGTAAAAAGAAAGAACAGTATAGCATGCTAGGAGAAAAGTACAACAAACTAGGAAGACAGTATAGCAAACTAGGAAAACAGTATAACATGCATATTATAAAATGTTAAAATGTAAATCACACCTGTGTATTTGAGAGATCTGTTGCTCCTTTAAGCTAACTAGTATTCACTTTATAAGGAAAAGAAACATTGTCCGGAAAACTCGAGAAAATTGACAAATAATCCCGACGGACAATTCGAGAAAATTAACGAATAAAAATCCAAATAAAACTATCAAAAACCTCGGAAAAATCCCGGAGAAAAGACTACGAGTGCTTTGTCCAAAATTTCAAGAAAAACATACGAAAAAATCCAAAAAGTGGGGACCGCAAGCACTCGGCTCGGGGTTAGGCTCAAATATATATTTGTACTCGAAGGTCGTTGAAGGCTACTCAATCAGCCAGATGTATAAAGTCCGCCACTCCACTAGAAGGATATTCTACTGAACCTAACTTAGGAGGGTACTCCTTAGCCCAGGATCGGTGATCAACAGGTGGACAACCCGAATGTAACATATTTTAAAATTTAAGTTTTAGCATGCACATATGTTTCAAGCATATAAAAGAAAAGTTGTATTTAATTTTGTAATGAAAATATTTTTATAAATATTGTATCTGTCCTTATCAATTTGTTTTATCAATTTTGAAAAAGTATAATTGTCCACAAGATCACGTCATCGAGCCTAGGACCACCAACAACCTAAGAAGATACAGGTCCCCCTATAATCTTATGTCGGTGAATGATACTTTCATCCTACAGTTCATCAGGTCCCAGAATTGAGTCCTGGTGTTGTAGGAAGAGGTATCATTCTGCTCTACCACCGGCGTGCCTTTGTCATCATCATCCTACGCCCCAAAACAAAAACCGACCTACTTGCGACCTTGTTTGATGGTTTCACATATATCAAAAGGCCATACATGAGCACTTATGTATCGAACATAAGCACAGAAAATCGAACCCAGAAGCAAGGAAAGAAAAGAATAAAAATAAGGATGAGAGAGAGGAGACACTGATTCACCTAGACATCGAAGAGACAGATGATGAATCAACCCTCAAAATTGTGGCAAAAAGACCTAGGAAAGAAGGCTCAAGATTCTTGAATCAATCCTAGAAGAATATCATTTTCTCAATTTTTTATAATTGGATCAAACCCAAGAATGGTATCCTTTCCAAATGGCAATTTTATGAATTTTCAAACCCTTCATGCATTCAAATTATATCAAATTCATGATTTCCTAAAATAAAGCTATAAAAGTCTTTTATATGTCACAAAATAAGAGAGACTAATTAATAGAGGGGGGAACCTTCTAGCCTTCCAGAAAATCATGTCAATATCAAAATCATTTAAATCCAACCTTCATTAAAAACTTTTCATTTCACATAAACATGAAATTATCCATATAAATATTCATAACCAGAGGCCACAGAGAGGTATGGCTATCAACCCAACTTATTCCACGAAGAGATCAAAAGGTAAGGCTGTCGGGTAAAGCAAAAAAGAGGGTAGGGGCTCACAGGCTAGACCAGGAAAGGGAACAGAGCTCACGGGTAAGGCCAGGAAAGAGGGCAGCCAAACCTCCAATAAGAAGCTCACGGCCACAGATGATAAGGAGGAACCCAACACAACACAAACCCACTGATAGGGGCAAAGAAGAAGGCCACAAAGGCAGCATAGACCTACGAGTAAGGGCCAAGAAGAAAGTCCCAAAGGCAGCATAAGGAAACCACAATAAGTACTACCATTGCATTGTATTTGACATACATAAGAGAGTGAACGAACAAACTATTATACATCATTGAGATCGCACCAACTTTCATCATATAAAGCATGAGAACACTCATATCAAACACTCCCACATAGAGATAAATATTAAAATTTATGAATTTTTGGATGACAAACTTGATTACCCATAAAAATCTCAAAAGGAGGGGGGGCATTAAAGAGGAGGCCCCAACCGAACCATCCTCCACAAAAGTGTCAAACCAGGCCCACGGAATAACCCAAATAATAACATAATTTCGGCCAACATAAATCACCAAAAAGGAGCCCAAACCGAGCCCATCATAGGGGTAAATTGAGCTCAAAAAATGGTCCAAACACATAAAGGATTCCAGCCAGCATAAAACACCAGAAGGGAGCCCAAACATAATTTTTCAGCATGTATTCTAACAAGGGGCGGCAAGAGAAGCAAGAAATGAGCCCCAAACATAATTTTTCAACTCATAAAAATAATTTCCAACATGTATTCTAACAAGGGGCAGCAAGAGAAGCAAGAAATGAGCCTCAAACATAATTTTCCAACTCATAAAAATAATTTTCAGCATGTATCAATACCTAGTCTTCAAAATAAACTAAGTCATTCCTCCATTAACCTTTGCAAGAGGATAGAGATGCCTCAACATGCCGTCCTAGATAAAATAGAATAGAGAGAAGGGGAAGAATACCTATTTTCAGCAGATTTAAAATAAAATTGAAAGATAATTCCAAGAAAACCACTCCAAGAGAAATATTTCCCCTAAAAACTTCAAGAAACGACAACCACGAATGCTCCACACCACAGGCACCCGAAAATATAGCTTAGAGAGGATTTTCGGCAAAGTGAACAGCACTCCACAAACACCCCACACTCCAAGCGCACGAGAATCAGATTTTAGAGAAGAGTTCTCTTCCCTAGAGCCTCCCACAGCAAAAACACAGCCTCTCCTTTCTCTCCAAAAATTTTCAACAACCCAACACAGAGAATCTAAGAAGCCTTTTCATAGACAGAGAAGAGAAAATAGACCACCTACCAGCCACACTGGCCAACCAATCAAGAAGAGAGAAAGAAGCGTCACAATAAAGGAGAAGAGCATATAGCCTCGAGAAGAAGGAACGTCGGCCAGCTCGCCTCTTTGCGACTGGGGAGCCGAAAAGTCAAGGGGAAGCTCAAGGAGATGAGCCGCAAGCAAGAACGGGAAAGGAAAGCCGCGTGGATCCACCGTGGAACTAGGGCACACGAACGAGAGGGAGACGAGCCGCGGGATCGAGCCCTGAGATGGCTCGAACGACGGTTTAAGCGTGCGGGTGAAAACCTAAATAGGGTTTAGGTTTTAATGTGATTATAATTTAGGGGTAAATTTCATAAAAAGTATTTAATATTTTGAAAAATAAAAATTGAATTTATGTTTTATTCATGCGTCTAAACGTAACAAAATTGATATCAATTTTGGGTAACTTTAACATTCCGGACGAATAAAAAATGACATTCTGTTTCGCCGTTGGAGGTCATTTTGACGAATTTGTTGATTTGCGTGCAAATTTTCTCGTGTCGGAAATATGGCAATATGAGTGTCTTTTCCTACTAAAATTAGTGTCCCGGATGCGTTGGCGCAGTCCAATTTGTCATTGGAGGTCGTTTGGAGAAGTTCGCATTTTCACCCATCTTTTAGGCTCAATTGAAGTCCTATCTCGTGTGACTTAATGAATTTTGTGCATTTGGTGTGTGTGTGTGACGATAAAGTCGTGAGAAGGTTTTGCTAGGGCTTGAGGTCCTATTAGGAACTTCTCCTTGAGTCTCCACACCATGGCCCTTAACCGCTCGACATAAGACGATGGTTTTGAGACCATAAATACTAAACAACACAGGAAAATAGAAAGTGTTTTGGAATTTCTAAGGAGGCAGGTTTCGATGCTCGTTTTCTAATATAGTCAATAGGAAACTCCTAGACCTATATCCTAGGCTCTAGAAAGAAGGAAAGACCTCACAAAAATGAGGTCAACATAGATATATATAAATATGCCAATGGAGATGGCGTCGGGCTGCTCTAGGGATTCGGCCGATGGCGATTGAAACTATCGGCTTCCTCCACGGTTATCGTCGTCTCCGACGAAAAAGATTCATGGCTTTCATCGTACCCGACAACGAAGGGCTTCTCGCCTTTGTTCTGCTACGTGTAGTCTCCTTCCTGCCAGACGACGAGCTTGCTCGTGTCCTTCGGTTTTCGTTCCCAACGACGAAGGGCTTCGCTCCTGCTCGTCGAACCGCGGTCGTTTCCCTATTTCTGTTCGAGATTTGGGTTCCCTTCGTCGTAGCTCCAGCTCCAGTGTTTACGCATGGGGTTTTTGTTCCGGTTTGGAGGAATGGCCCCGAGTTATGTCGGTGCTGTCTCCAAAGGTTCTAATCCCGGGGCAGACAGTCGTTTCTGTTTCTTCCCTCAAGAATTTCATGATGCACATGAATCTGGAGGAGGTTATACCTTTATTAAAAAACTGGAAAGAAAGAATGAAAAACCCGCTTTGTTTCTCACTGAAGAGGAAACAAATATATTGGCTTCAGCATGTAGATATACTCTTGTTAGGAAATTTCTGTATGGAAATCCCAAGCTTGAGATTATTAGAAAGCATTTCGATTCTCTTAGGCTCACAGGGAGTTGGAAAGTTGGTTTGCTAGATGGTCGTCACGTTCTCATTCAACTCTCAAATGACACAGATTATACCAAACTCTTTGCTCAAAAGTTCTCAAAATCGATAATCGCTTTATGAAAATTTTGAAATGGACAGTGAATTTTGATCCTAAATTAGAATCTCCTATTATCCTGGTTTGGGTTAATTTTTCAGGGCTCAAGGTGCATCTCTTCAATTATGAAACTCTTTATACATTGGCAACTGCCTTTGGGAAACCTGAAATCAATCTTGTAGATTCGAACATTGATATGAACCCATATATAGGCAGTTGGAGTATGAGTTCAACGCCTGCACATGTCGCACCAATCTTGTAATTTCTGACGCTGAAATCTAATAAGATTCTGAAAGCTTTTCTCTCAAGACCACTCTTTTTCCTATTTAGGCTCGGACAGATCCTGATCTCACCCACAGAAAGATTTGAATCCAACAACAATATATTACCATATATATAAACATACATGCATAGATCATGAAATACTAAATTAGCTCTAAAATGCNCAGATTCGAACATTGATATGAACCCATATATAGGCAGTTGGAGTATGAGTTCAACGCCTGCACATGTCGCACCAATCTTGTAATTTCTGACGCTGAAATCTAATAAGATTCTGAAAGCTTTTCTCTCAAGACCATTCTTTTTCCTATTTAGGCTCGGAAAGATCCTGATCTCACCCACAGAAAGATTTGAATCTAACAACAATATATTACCATATATATAAACATACATGCATAGATCATGAAATACTAAATTAGCTCTAGAATGCNTAGATTCGAACATTGATACGAACCCATATATAGGCAGTTGGAGTATGAGTTCAACGCCTGCACATGTCGCACCAATCTTGTAATTTCTGACGCTGAAATCTAATAAGATTCTGAAAGCTTTTCTCTCAAGCACTCTTTTTCCTATTTAGGCTCGGACAGATCCTGATCTCACCCAAAGAAAGATTTGAATCTAACAACAATATATTACCATATATATAAACATGCATGCATAGATCATGAAATACTAAATTAGCTCTAAAATGCATCCAACACTACTCCCCCTTCCTTCCCTATAGCTCTGTTTCACTTAAAACTCATCCCATACCACTTTATGTCAACAAATGGGTAACTTGTTCATAAGAAAACTAGCACTCGAGCCGATTCAAGCCAGCACTAGAACTTCAAGACTTGTCGTTGCAAGACAAATGAAGCCAATAAAGAACGGGGGAATGAAAAAATACACCTCGGGAGTCGCCCGCGGGTAGTGAAATCCAGCGGAGATGAGCATCCGTCGCTTGCCGCCGATGATAAGCGCCCTGTGATCATAGGTGACGTTGAAGGGCTCGAAAAATCCACCGCCGACGGCAATTGATGCCACGGTCGCAAGCAGCGCCGTGACCATGATCAAGGGGAGACTTTCTGGTGCTCGAAACCCTGGCATTAGAACTCTCCGTCTTCGTTTCTATCCGATTGTGAACAAAGATGATGGTACGCTGAGCTTTTATAGCAAGACAGGAAGAGTGACTAGTTTGAAGCATCTCGCCAAATGCCGGGGTATGGAAGGGATTGGATTAAAAATTACGAAGAAATTGCATCGGTTCTCACACTCCACAACAAATGCATTTTAGGATGCTTTGACGCAGGTGCGCCGATTTTTTTAAACACAACAAATGGATTTTCGAATCCTGTTTATGACAAAACCGTGATTTCGACTCTCATTCACAACTAAAGGGCTGTTTAGGGAGTTTTTTTTGTGCGGACTCCTGACGTAGCTTACGTGCGGACCAAATTATTTTTAAGTTATTTTCAGGTTATTTTTGGATTATTTTCAATAATATCAAAATAACACAGAAATAACCTGCGGTTTTTATTTTTGGGGTATTTCTGGGTTATTTCGGTATTATTAAAAATAACCCAGAAATAACCTAAAAAATAACTTAGTAATAACTTGGTCCGCACGTAGAGCTACGTCAGGAGTCCGCACAGAAAATTTTTTTTTGTTTAGGGCATTTATTTTGTGAAGTGTATTTTGAAAATGCAACTTTGGATGTTTGGAAGCAGCGGTGCATTGACTTACATAAATAATCTATTTAAACTGTGATCGTGTGTTTGACTTTGCGGCCTGTATTTTTTCACGTGCATTTTATCCCACGACCCTCGGCTCCCTCTCTAGCATTTCTTCTTCCTCTCTCGACCCTGTCTCTCTCTCTTTCACGTTTTTTTCTACCCTAGCTACCCCACTCTTGGAGTTGTGGCTAAGCGTTGTTTCTGATTTCCTCTTGTTGGTTGTGAGTGAGTGTTCCAGTGACCCTTAGATAAGTCTCCCTCTCTACTCTCTTCTTTCGCTCAATTATGTAGTTTTGTGCATTCTGTGCTCTATGTGGTGGTTCTCTTTCTTCGGTTAGTGGTTATTGTGGTGAGTTTTCTATTATCTCTTTTTTTATCTCTTTTCTTCTTCGGCTCGGTTTGGTGGTTGTGCGCATTATGGGCTCTGTGTGGTAGTCCTTCTCCTACCTCTCCCATTGTTCTGGTAATATTTGTCTTATCTACTATGTGGCTTTATGATTATGTAAATGCTACTGTGCAATGGTTCTCAGTTTGATTGTTAGTTTCCTCTTCCTGATTTCTTTATTTACTCACTTTTGTGGTTTTCGGTTTGATATGCCCCATTTGATGATCTTGATGCTTCAAGTTGCATCCATGATGGATTTGGTTTATGATTTTGAAGCTTTGTGCTTTATGATTTTAGTTGGGTTTTTGTCTATTCGGTTTGTGGATTTTTATGTTAGTTTTGATTATGACAAGAATTTTGATATTTGAATCAAAATATGAGAAATAAATGAAATAGGGTGCTAAAAATCTGGAATTGTGCTTTATCTTTATCTTTGATGTTTGTGTGAGATTTTGGGAAACGGTTGAAATAGGGTGTTTATTTTGTTGTTAGCAATGTTGAGGGTGCCAGGTGGCTTTGGTATGTTCGGTTTGTGGATTTGATCTATTCGTTTTGGTTTTATTGAGATAATTACATACCTAGCACCATAAGCAGTGCTTCTCGATATCTTTGTTCTCTATGGTTTGTGGTTTGCACTTTCTTTTTTGTTTTGGGTAATTAATTATATAGCTCTCGAAACATTATTTCTTAGTGGTTTTGCCCTATTTGGTTTATGGTGTTGAATTTGTTAATGAAAAATATTGGTAAGGATTTTAACATGAATTTTGATATTTGAGTGGGAATTTGAAAATTGGATGAAAGTTGGTATTTAATTTGTTAATAACAATATTTTAGGTGTTGTGTATGTTTTGAATATGGGTTGGGATTTTATCATGAATTTGCATATTCGAATGAGAATTTGAAAAATGTATAAAAGATGGTACTAAATTTGTTAATAGCAATGTTTCGGGTGCTGTGTATTTTTAAATATGGTTTGATATTTTATCATTAATTTTCTCATGACAGTAAGAATTTTAAGAATTGATGAAAGATAGAGCTGGATTTGTTAAAAGCAATGTTTCAGGTGTTTTGCATGTTTTGATATAACTCTTAAAATAGATTTTAATTGAGTATCAAGAACTTGGATGTTTGTTGAAATGCCCTTTGATTTTTTTTTAAGGTTGCTTTGGCCTTGTTTTGTGGATACCTCGATCTATGTGGAGGTGTGTGGTTGGTATGTGGAGGTGGTGGCGTCTATGAGGAGGTGTTTGTGTGTAGTTGTGGAGATAGTTGTTAGTGTGTGGTTTTGTTTGTGTGGAGGTGTTGTTGTGTGGATGTGGTGTTGGTGATGTGGTGAATATGTTGGTGTCTTGATGTGTCGATGTGTAGAGGTGTTAAGCTGGAGGTGGTGGTGATGAATTTGTGTCATTCCCATTTTTCTTTCATTCGCAATTATGTAGCATTCTTATTCATGTTAGTTTGGTTTAAATCTAGTAATATAATGGTTAAGGTAAAAGAGATTGGTTCATCTGTATTATGGTATAAAGAGACATAATTAATATTTTGCGACCTTTGTCTTCGATCCGGAAAATAAGCCGACAACCTATTTCAATAAGGAAGAGCGGCAAAATATTATTAAAAAATTGAAGGAAAGTATATGTATGGAGTATGAAATAATGTAGTTAAAAAATAATTGGGATCTGCTAAAGAAGGATTGAAAAATCTGGAAGGATTTGAAGTGAAGATCAACAGGCTTGGGATGAGATCCGATAAAACAAATGATTAATGCTTTCAAGGAGTGGTGCTTCCTTGCGTATTTGGTATTGATTGTTTTGGTTTTATATGTTGTTTGTAAGTGTGTTTTTTCCTTTTATATTTCTTTATATTTTTATTTTTATGAGTTTTGGAGGTTTATGATGAGACGTTTAATCTTATGGGTTCCTCTAGACAGTCTATTTGTCGCTATTGATTGGTTTTACATGTGAAATTCTAATGAAGGAAACTTATTTCCTCGCTTTTTTTTGGTGCTACGGTTTTCGAGGTTCTTCTGGATGGCCTTTTTTTGGTAATATGCATATGTGACACACACGAGCTAGGTATAATATGGGTTAAAGACAACTAAGAACCATTTTTTTATAAGTTTTGTTGTCTTCTTATAGTTACAAATTCGTTGGTCTATATACTAAGTTCTCTTAGACTTCACAGTTTCAAAAAACTATAATTAATTACTTATGTTACCAAATTTAATTATGTTATGTCTAATGGGATGTCTTTTAAAGCATTCAGGAATGATGAGCTTGAGGTTTTATGGTATCTCTCGAGGACTGCACTACTACTATGGACTTAAGTTCTCTGCTAACTTCACATCAACCATATAGCTATGAGAGAGTTTTATAAGTGCCCGCGGAGAATCACAAAAAAATGTGACTTTTTTTGGTGGACAGATAGGTTGGAATATTCCACCGCCGAGAGTGATTGAGCATGGAGAGTATCTACGGAGGACGGCTTAGCTCGTGACATACGTCGTTTGCATTTTGAAAATAATATTATCATATGATTAATTGTTATTTTAATAGTATTTTTCTTAATTTTAGTAATAATGCTACTCACTGTTGGCGAGTTGTCTATTTTTTTTAATATTCTGCACATGATTTTTTCTCTTAAAGTATAAAATGTATTGTTATGAAGAGTTTTGTTGCAAACAACATTACTATACAGGGGTAAAATAGTCATTTGTCCAGAAACAAGTGCAGCGCAACTGTTTTTAAACTGCAAAAAACAAACAGATAACCAGCTTATCCACAGCAGTTTCTGCGAAGCTGCTTCTTGTGACAGCTTCATGTGGCAGTTGCTGTGCAACAACTTATTATTAAACTACAACTGCCCTAAATAGACAATGAGATTTGAGACTAAAGGCAAGGTCCCGCGTCAGTTCCACATTTTTTTATTTCAGTTTTACCCATAGTGGATGAGAGTATACATTATGGTATAAGATATTAGAGCTTCTTTAAAATCATTTTAAAAACACTATTCTCTAACCCTCAAAAAAATAAGTTGTGATTAGATAAAAAAATTAATGTAACCATTTAAATTTATAAAAAAATGTTAATATAAGCACAATCAACTATTTGAACGGTAATGTATCATTAGATTTATATACATACCACATACTTCTTATATATTTACATATTGAATCTGAAAATTATAATTTTTACCTATATGTCACCTTAATTATACATGAAAAGATGTATTTTATTTTTTTAAACTTAAATTGATGATATTTTTTATGTGATATAAATGATCTAGAAGACATTTTTTTAAAAAATAAAGTTTAGGTTTTGAATAGATAAATACATAAGATTTAGGTGGTATGTGTGTAAATGCCTCTAACTTATAAAATTTTGTCAACATAACTATAAATAGTAATTAATAGCAACCAGTATTCCTCTTTATATTATCATGAATGTATAAATAAATAAATTATTGTCTGAACCAGATTGCAAAGGTTTATTGGATGTCAAATTATTTTATTCTTGATTATCTTTTTCTCTTTCTCATTACTCCTTACAATTCCTAGTTCTATAATTTAACTTTGATTTTACTTTTGTATTTTTGCTTATTTAAATAACACACTTAAATATAAAAATTAAATACATCTATAAAAACTATGCATTTTCTATAATATGAGCAGAGGGTATTTCAGATATTTATCCACAGACAACACTTTGAAAAATATATTTTTCAAACAGACATATTGGTTCTAAAACACCAGCTTTTAAATAGTAGATTTTTCACACACATTTATTGTACTGAGATTTCATACAGCCACACCTGAAAACAAACACACCCTAAGTATTATAATTGAAAAGAATAATATGGTCATTTTTAGTAAATTACGATGAAATTTAAACAAATTTTGAGTTCTGGTATTTAGTGTTTTACTTGGCTCATGATTAACTGGTTCTATTCCTTCAAGCAACGATGCTACCTAGGGCTTATTTTCTTCCTTAGCTCTTCTTCATTCTTTGATGAGGGATTGTGGCATTCACTTCCTCCCTCTCCCATATCTAGTACCTTCTACCCTACTTTCAATGTTTATTTTTAGCAACATTGTTGTTGCAGTTTTTTGAATGTGATCTCTTTGCTCTTTAAAATTTGTGGTTTGTGGTTTGTGACCTCTTTGCTATCTGTGGGTTGTTGTTAGAAGAAAGGGATTCATAAGTTCCCTATTTTGTTTTCTCAATATGTTTGTGGGGAATGATCCCGACTTTTTTTATGCAATAGTAAAACAATGTATTTGATTATATTTTTCACTTATCTTTCCTTACTTTGCAAGAGTACAAAAAACTTGATTATGGAAAAAATAAGAGTTTAACTTTTTAACTTAATATATATTATGATACTACACAAGTATACGTATCGTTATCAAGTAATATAAGACTTTTAATTAAGCCACGAATATCAAACCCACATGGATTGTTCACAGTATACGATAATTAAAGTAACAATCTTTCTACTTTAAAAAGACAAATACTATAGTTTTTATCACAAGAATGAAAATTAAACTCTTTTTGGTATTTTTAATGTTTAAAAATGAAATAAAAACTTATTAAAGATAACTTGAGTTTATGTAAAAGAAAAACACTGAATACAAAATATCTTTGTCCTTATTCTGAATCAGTAATAAGTATAGGAATTATGTTATGAAAGTATTCAAATTGTGTTGTGCCAAATATGAGCAATATTATTCCTTACCCTTATTAGAGATGCTATAAATAATATTGGCTAATTTAAAGCTTGAATAGTTCTGAAGACCGGTTAGATAAGGAAGATGCTAGCTCTCACTCTAGAGTTCCCTCTGTTCCCTCTGCTTGGGGGCTGACCAACGAAAATATAGTTGTGTAAAATTTATAAAGCTGACTCCATTTTACAATGGTGCCAAAAACTTGATGTGGTATTTTATGAATAATAACGTTAAGCACTTAATGTTGGTATTCTACACAAGTATATGTATCATTATCAAGTAATATAAGACTTTCTTTTTAAGTCCCAAATATCGATCCCACAAGAAATGTTTAAATTTGAAATGATAAATTAACTAAGATATTCACAGAAGTAAAACGAAATTACTGCTCTAATTTTAAATGTTTAAGATACTATCAAAAGTTAAATGGTTAACTACTAGCAGAATTTAAATGCAAGGCTTAAAATCAATAATTACTAAACTATGTTTATGTGATGAAATTTTCTAATATGAAAAAACATCTTTCCTACTAATATAAGTTTTTGGTGAAATGAGATGAGATAAATGGTTTAAATATGTATTGTGCCAAATAGAAGTAATTTTAATTCTCTACTCTAATTGAGTGTTATAGAAAATCATTGGCTAATCTTACGTTTTGTCCCTAAATTCGTGGCTAGGCTAGGAGGATAATGGCTCCCACTCCAGAGCTCCCACTTCCCTTCCCCTAAATGCTAACTCTTGCTTTAGTTTTTAAACACTAAGATTGAATTGAGGATTTTTAGTCTGTCACCTTAGAAATCTCTAATTCTACACCCAACAAAGTATATTTCCCTATTTATTTGTACTCAATTCCATGAACGAAATACTCCTTCATGAAATTAAATGTGATTCTCACTTTTTTGTTAAACTCATACTTCATTTCCTGAATCATATATTTCACAACATATTTTAACAATTTAATTGGTCAGATCGAAAAGTAAATCAAGAGTAGAGTTGAAAAACCATCACAATTTATTTTAAATTTTAACATTGGCGCATTCGAATTATCTCTTCATTTCACCATGAAAGATAAAGGAAACTACTTAAACTTCATGAGAAAGATACAACAAATGACAAATTTTATATATAAAAGAAAGTTCATACAACAATAATAAATAAACAACACTTATCTAAAACTCTTTCTCAAAGCAAATCCCTTGTAGCTTCTCTTAAGACATGTTGGAAGAAGAAATCTCACTTCTCTTCCTCTCCAACACTTCTTAGAGAATAATTCACACTTAAACTCACCACAAAAACTCAAAACTCTATATAAAATAACTCACTAATGGTGTGGAATGATGTAAAGTGGCAAGAAGCGCGCAAAAGGGGGCGCTGGATGGCAAATAGGGGCAAATGAAAATGAATGAGGGGTATTTTCTGATTAATTTTGGCTCTGAATAGAGCTTAGGGTCGGTTCTCCAACAGGTGCATCCAAAAACTCTTCAAAAAGCAACCAAATTCATCAAATCTTCTGGAAGCAGAGCTTGCACCGACACTGGCGTCGTCAGCGCCAGTGGTCCGTAATTAAAATTTGTATTCTTGACCAAAGGAAAATATGTTGAGATTTTCATACCTATTTTATACTATTTTTGATGATATTGCACTTTAAAGAAAGGTATTTTTGATGTTTTGTTGCAGAAATGATGAACTAGGGTCATTGGAGTAAAAAGATGCAAAAAGGAGCGAATTTGGAGCGAAAAAGACCAAAATGTGAAGATTTGTACTAGGCCGTCGACGACGCCCTCGACGCCGCCAACGATGAGATTTTCCCAAGACTACAGGACAAAAATTATCTATAAGCCCGCCAACGACGCCCTCGAGGCCGCCGACGGCGAGATCGACGGTTATGCCTACTCAAGCTTTATATGAGGCCAAATTTTGAAGGGATGTTTAGACAACTCTTAGGAAAGCTCATCTACAACTTTAAAAGAACATTTTGCCCAAAAATGGTGAAAGGAGGAGGTAGTATAGGAAGTTTAAAGTGTGCTAGAGGCCTTGAAGCTTACCATTAGAGTGTAACAATTGTGAGGAATTCTTTTAGAGATTGTAAGAGTGGAGGGAAAGTGAGAGATTTCTTCCTCCTTGCTACTTCGAAGAGGAAATGTGTGTTGTAAGGAAAGGAAGAGATTCAGAGGAACTTCGAGGAGTTTTCTTGGAGAGAAATCGTGCGATGTAAAGAAATGAAGAGATTCAGAGGAACTTCAAGGAGTGTTCTTGGGGAGAAATTTAGAATGTGCTGTAAAGAAAGGAAGAGATTTAGAGGAACTTCAAGGAGTTTGCTTGGGGAGAAATTAGAGATACTGTAAAGAAAGAAAGAGATTTAGAGGAACTTCGAGGAGTGTTCTTGGGGAGAACTTAGAGATTCTCCTTGCTACTTCGAAGAGGAATTCTGTGTGTTGTAAAGAAAGGAAGAGATTCAGAGGAACTTCCTTGCTACTTCAAAGAGGAATTTTGTGTGCTGTAAAGAAAGGAAGAGATTCAGAGGAACTTTGAGGAGTGTTCATGGGGAGAAATTAGAGATAAGTTATTTACTTGTTGTAGTTTGTATGACTTTGATTTTAGCTTCAAAGAGGAATTCTGTGTGTTGTAAAGAAAGGAAGAGATTCAGAGGAACTTTGAGGAGTTGGGAGAAATTAGAGATAAGTTTATTTATTATTGTAGTTTCTATGACTTTGATTTTATATAGGTGAAATTAGAGATAAGTTATTTACTTGTTGTAGTTTGTATGACTTTGATTTTATATATGAAGTCCGCTTCGAAGAAGAATTCTTGCTGCTTCGAAGAGAAATTCTGTGTGCTGTAAAGAAAGGAAGAGATTCAGAGGAACTTCAAGGAGTTTTCTTGGGGAAAGTTAGAGATAAGTGTTATTTACTTGTTGTAGTTTGTATGACTTTACTTTTATATATAAATTTTTGTGTGCTATAAAGAAAAAAAGAGATTAAGAGGAACTTTGAGGAGTGTTCTTGGGGAGAAATAGAGATAAATTATTTACTTGTTGTAGTTTGTATGACTTTGATTTTATATATGAATTTCCGAGTTTTGTTGTATTTTCCCCATGAGTTCTGAGTAGTTTTCTCTGTCTTTCTCCTTATCTCGAGATTTGTGAATGGTGATTTGAAGTGGTGAAGCCATAAAAATGTTTAAGAAATTGTGATGATCTCTTCACTTCAATCTTAATTTACTTTCAATCTGGTCAATTGATTTGTTAAAATATGTTGAGTTTTAAAACTAAAGTGAATGTTACATCCAAGATTCAGGGAGGTCAAAGCCCTTAGAAGTTGGGTGCAAATAAATAAGGAAATTTTAATATCGGGCGAAGAATTAGAGATTTTAGAGTGACAGACTAAAATCCTTAATTCAGTCCTATCATTTGGGTGTTGATGTGTAGATGTTAGCCCTCAGGTGAGGGGAGCGTGGGAGCTCCAAAGTGAGAGTCGGTATCCTCCCAGCCTAGCTGCAGAATCAGTAACCAAGCATAAGATTAGTCAATGTTCTTTATGCCTGGACCAATGGGTAAAGAATATGTATGCTCTTATTTGACACAATATAAATTGAACTAATTCATTTTATCCATTCACTATAATTTCTGGATAAGGAGAAGGATACTTTCTTATATATTGAATATCACAATTACACCCTACTTTCTATCATTAGTTACTTATTATTTATTAAAATTATCTATTTATTTCAATTACCTATTAGTGACAGATAAGCATATTGAACGTCGTTGTTGTGATTAAAGTCTTGCTTTTCTAAAGTCTTAGTCCGTAATTCTAAACAATTCCCTGTGGGATCGATACCTAGGACTCCATTAGAGGCCTATATTACTTGAACGATACGTATACTTGCGTTGACAAATTTGACTTTAACATTATTGAATATTATAATTATACATGAATCAAATTAGACACATCTATAAAGTCGCGATCAAGTCTTTGGACGCCATTGCTGGAAATTAAATCTTCTAGTAGCGCCATCAAATTCTTAAATCAGACACATCTATAAAGTTGCAATCAAGTCTTTGGACACAGTTGCTGGAAATTAAATCTTCTAGTAGCGTCATCAAATACTTGTATTTGTCGATTACAAAAAAAAGTCAGTCAAGTTTTTGGCGCCGTTGTCGGGGAATTGATTGAGTGAGTGAGTAAAATCACGATCATAATAACGGACAATTTAGGATTATTAGAAAATTTTTACTTAAATTGCAACTTATTTTTATATTTATATTTACGTTAATTATAGTACTGAGAACTGATTTGGAATTGAATGCGTAAATTTGGACATGAAAATCTTATACCCTAAATTCAAAATTAGAACGCACTGTTTGAAGGATCAGAAAATTAAGAAGAGAACCTAGAAATTTTGATACAGTGGAAAACAACCCGAACAATCACGGAATAGAAAATGAGCACCAACCTAGACCCTTAAGAGATTATGCAAATTCTACAGTAGATGAGATTCACTTATCTATCCAAAATCCTGATGTAGCTGCTAATTCATTTTAGCTTAAACCTGCTAATATCCAAATGATACAAAATAATCAATTTGGAGGTACACCAAACAAAAATACTAATTTACATCTTGTTAGATTTTTAGAACTATGTGCTACTTTTAAATATGACAGAGTCTCAAAAGTTGCTGTTAGACTTATACTTTTTCCTTTTTCACTGAGGGATAAGACTAAGATGTGGTTAAATTCATTAGCACCTGGATCTATTAGAACTTNCTCCATAATTCTGATGCAATATCTATGTTAGCTTCACAGATTGCTGCAATATCAAAGAAATTAGATCATAATGAGATGAATTATTCTTCAACACGTCCTATGATGGAAGAAAATTCATCTGGGCAATTTGTGGATGTTCAACCTTCATATGAGACCTTAAATGCTATTAATAGACCAAATAACCCATATTTGAATTATTATAACCCAGGTTGGAAGAATCATCCAAATTTTAATTGGAATAACAATTCTTCTACGATCAACAATGTGCAAACAACCCAATGAACCCATTAGAAAATTCATCCAACCAAGGAAATGTTAACTATAGACCCCAACAATGGGCAAACAACTCAGTGAACCCATTAGGAAATTCATCCAACCAGGGAAATGTTAATAAACAATGGGCAAACAACCCAGTGAACCCATTAGGAAATTCATCCAACCAAGAAAATGTTAACTATGGCGAACAACCCAGTGAACCCATTAGGAAATTCATCCAACTAAGGAAATGTTAACTATAGACCTGAACTATTGTAACCCAGTTTGGAAGAATCATCCAAATTTTAATTGGAATAACAATTCTTCTACAAATCAACAATGGGCAATGAAGAATCATCCAAATTTTAATTGGAATAACAATTCTTCTACAAATCAACAATGGGCAAACAAAGTGAACCCATTAGGAAATTCATCCAACCAGGGAAATGTTAACTATAGACCTTCTTGTCCTCCGGGATTTAATAATAATACTCAATTTAAGGAGAAGAAGTTATATATGAAAGAGTTGATATTAAACATGGGTCAACAATTATAGAATCAAGGAAATCAATTGCAAATTCAAGGAAATAGAACTGCTATCAAGAATATTGAAAACCAATTAAGGCATATCACTACTCTGCTTAGTAACCGAACATTAGAAACTTTTTCGAGTACTGTGGAACCAAATCCTAAAGATTAAGGAAAAGAACAAATCAAGGCGATTCAATTACAAAGTGGGAAGGAATTAGAGACAAGAGTGCAAAAAGAAATAGAAACTGAAAAAGAGAAAGTGAATACCAAAAACGAAAAGGATCTTGAGTACCCAGATTTAGAGTATCCATTTACACCAATGAAAATTATTGTGGAGAAACCTCCACCGCCTTTTTTAAAGGTTGAAGTAACACAAACTGAATAAACAATTTTCCAAATTTTAAGAAATTCTTAAGAAGTTAACGGTGAACATTCTCTTCGTAGAAGCTTTAGAGCAGATGCCCAATTATGTGAACTTAATGAAAGATATTCTGAATAAGAAAAGGAAGTTCACGGACAATGAAATTGTTGCACTTATCAAAGAGTGTAGTGCAATTATTCAGAAAAAGCTTCCTGAAAAATTAAAAGATCCTGGTAGCTTCACTATAACGTGTGCTATCGGTGAAAAATTCTATGGAAGAGCTTTATGTGATTTTGGAGCCAGCATTAACCCCGTGTGTTATCAGTGAAAAATTTTATGGAAGAGCTTTATGTGACTTGGGAGCCAACATTAATCTTATGCCTCTAAATTTTCAAAAGATTAGGATTAGGAGAAGTCAGCTACCTCTGTAACTCTACAGTTAGCGGATCGTTCAGTTACATTCCTAAGGGAGTTATAGAAGATGTGTTAGTAAAAGTAAACAAATTTATCTTTCATGTTGATTTCATTGTTTTAGATATGAAGAAGATAAAGAAATACCAATCATTTTAGGGAGACCATTTTTAGCTACTGGAAAAGCTATGATAGATGTTCAAAAAGGAGAACTAACTATGAGAGTAAATGATTATGAAGTAACTTTCAACATTGTGAAATTTATGAAATACCCTGCTGTTAAAAGAGATAATGAGTATTTTCGCATGAAAATTATTGAACATCTACTGAACGAACATTTTAAAGAACATTTTGAAGATACAAAGTATGTTGAAAAAGAAGAGCATTTTGAAGAAAAAATTGAAGAGAACGATGAAATTATTCTGGATAAATTAGAAAATGAAGAATTAGATTATGTTCAAGAAAGATTAAAATGTTGGATATTACAGAAAATGCTGATAAGAATCTATTTCCATCAATTATTAAACCACCTGAAATTTAGTTGAAAATATTACCTAACTACTTGAATTATGTATTTTTGGGAGACTCATCTACATTACCTGTTATTATATCTTCAGAATTNAAGATTCATCTACATTATCTGTTATTATATCTTCAGAATTAAAAGAACTGCAAGAGAAAAAACTGTTAGAAACATTAAAAAGATATAAGAAAGCTTTTGGTTGGACCTTAGTTGATATTAAGAGAATTAGTCCTTCAATCTGTATGCACAAAATTATATTAGATGAACAATATAAACCAAGAGTTGATCCACAAANGGAGATTAAACTCTATAACGAAAGAATTAGTAAAAAAGAAAATTTTGAAATGGTTAGACACTGGAATTATATATCCTATTTCAGATAGTGCATGGGTAANTATTCATTGTGTTCCTAATAAAAGAGGAGTGACTGTTGAAACAAAAGAAAATAATGAATTAATATCTATCAGACAAGTTACTAGGTGGCGTATTTGCAATGATTATAGGATATTAAACACTGCCACCAGGAAAGATCACTTCCCTTTACCCTTTTTAGATCAAATAGTGGATAGACTTGCTAGGCACAAATATTTTTGCTTTTTAGATGGACATACTGGTTACCATCAAATTCCTATTGGTCCTGAGGATAAAGAAAAGACAATATTTACTAGTCCTTTTAGAACTTTTGCTTTTATAAGAATGCCTTTCAGATTATGTAATGCACCTGCAAAATTTCAGAGATGTATGATGTCCATATTTAGTAGGTTAATTGATGATGTATTGGAAGTATTTATGGATGATTTCTCTATATTTGGAACATCATTTGACGCATGCTTAAATTTTTTTGAAAAAAGTTTTGGAGTTATGCTAAAGAACTAATTTAGTTCTAAATTGGGAGAAATGTCAATTTATGGTTGTAGGAGGAATTGTGCTAGGGCATAAAATTTCGGAAGATGGTATGGAAGCTGACCCTGCAAAAATCCAAGTTATATCTAAACTAACACCTCCTAAGGGCATAAAATTTCGGAAGATGGTATGGAAGCAGACCCTGCAAAAATTCAAGTCATATGTAAACTAACACCTCCTACTAATGTAAGAGAAGTTAGGAGTTTTCTTGGACATGTTGGTTTTTACTGTGGAATGTAAGAGAGGTTAGGAGTTTTCTTGGACATGTTGGATTTTACATGCGTTTTATTAAAGAATATTTTTAAAAGTTACTAAACCTCTATGCCAACTTTTAGAAAAGGACAAAAAATTTGAATTTACTGAAAACTGTTTAAATGCCTTTGAGTTATTAAAAGAAAAATTAAACACAGCCCCTATTATAGTTTCACCTAACTGGGAGAAACCATTTGAACTGATGTGTGATGCTAGTGATTATNGCATTTATTTTGTGCAGTGTATTTTGAAGATGCAACTTTGGATGTTTGGAAGCAGCGGTGCAATGGCTTACGTAAATAATCTATGTAAACTGCGGTCGCGTGTTTGACATTGCGGCCTGTATTTTTTCACGTGTATTTTACCCCACGACCCCCGGCTCCCTCTCTAGCATTTCTTCTTCCTCTCTCGACCCTATCTCTCCCTCTCTCACGTTTTTTCTACCCTAGCTACCCCACTCTTGGAGTTGTGGCTAAGCGTTGTTTCTGATTTCCCCTTGTTGGTTGTGAGTGGTTGTTCCAGTGACCCTTAGATAAGTCTCCCTCTCTACTCTTTTCTTTCGCTCGATTATGTAGTTTTGTGCACTCTATGCTTTGTGTGGTGGTTCCCTTTCTTCGGTTAGTGGTTATTGTGGTGAGTTTTCTATTATCTTTTTCTCTATCCCTTTTCTTCTTCGGCTCGGTTTGGTGGTTGTGTGCATTATGGGCTCTGTGTGGTAGTCCTTCTCCTGCCTCTCTCATTGTTCTGGTCATATTTGTCTTATCTATTATGTGGCTTTTATGATTATGTAAATGCTACTGTGTAATGGTTCTCAGTTTGGTTGTTGGTTTCCTCTCCTTGATTTCTCTTTTTACTCAGTTTGGTGGTTTTCGGTTCGATATGCCTCATTTGATGATCTTGATGCTTCAAGTTGCATCCATGATGGATTTGGTTTATGATGTAGCTTTGTGCTTTATGATTTTAGTTGGGTTTTTGTCTGTTCGGTTTGTGGATTTTTTATGTTGGCTTTGATTATGACAAGAATTTTGATATTTGAATCAAAACATGAGAAATAGATGAAATAGGGTGCTAAAAATCTGGAATTGTGCTTTATCTTTATCTTTGATGTTTGTGTGAGATTTTGGGAAACAGCTGAAATAGGGTGTTCATTTTGTTGTTAGCAACGTTGAGGGTGTCTGGTGGCTTTGGTATGTTCGGTTTGTGGATTTGATCTATTCGTTTTAGTTTTATTGAGATAATTACATACCTAGCACCATAAGCAGTGCTTCTCGATATCTTCGTTCTCTATGGTTTTTAGTTTGCACTTTCTTTTTTGTTTTGGGTAATTAATTATATAGCTCTCGAAACATTATTTCTTAGTGGCTTTGCCCTATTTGGTTTCTGGTGTTGAATTTGTTAATGAAAAATATGGGTAAGGATTTTAACATGAATTTTGATATTTAAGTGGGAATTTGAAAATTGGATGAAAGTTGGTATTGAATTTGTTAATAACAATATTTTAGGTGTTGTGTATGTTTTGAATATGGGTTGGGATTTTATCATGAATTTGCATATTCAAATGAAAATTTGAAAAATGGATAAAAGATGGTGCAAATTTTTTAATAGCAATGTTTCGGGTGCTATGTATTTTTAAATATGGGTTGAAATTTTATCATTAATTTTCTCATGACAGTAAGAATTTTAGGAATGGATGAAAGATAGAGGTGGATTTGTTAATAGCAATGTTTCAGGTGTTGTGCATGTTTTGATAAAACTCTTAAAATAGATGTTAATTGAGTATCAAGAACTTGGATGTTTGTTGATATTCCCTTTGATTTTTTTTTAAGGTTGCTTTGGCCTTGTTTTGTGGATACCCCGATCTATGTGGAGGTGTGTGGAGGTGTGTGGTTGGTGTGTGGAGGTGGTGGCGTATATGAGGAGGTATTTGTGTGTAGTTGTGGAGGTAGTTGTTAGTGTGTGGTTTTGTTTGTGTGGAGGTGTTGTTGTGTGGATGTGGTGTTGGTGGTGTGGTGGATATGTTGGTGTCTTGATGTGTCTGTGTGTAGAGGTGTTAAGGTGGAGGTGGTGGTGGTGAAATTATGTCATTCCCAATTTTCTTTCATTCGCAATCATGTGGCATTCTTATTCATGTTAATTAGTTTGGTTTAAATCTCGTAATATAATGGTTAAGGTAAAAGAGAGTGGTTCATCTGTATTGTGGGATAAAGAAATAGAATTATTATTTTGCGACATTTGTCTTCGATCTGGAAAATAAGCCGACAACCTATTTCAATAAGGAAGGGTGACAAAATATTATTAAAAAATTGAAGGAAAGTACATGTATGGAGTATGAAATGATGCAGTTAAAAAATAATTGGGATCTGCTAAAAAAGGATTGAAAAATCTGGAAGGAATTGAAGTGAAGATCAACAGGCTTAGGATGAGATCCGATAAAACGAATGATTGATGCTTACGAGAAGTGATGCTTCCTTACGTATTTGGTATTGATTGTTTTGGTTTTATATGTTGTTTGTAAGTGTTTTTTCCTTTTATATTTCTTTATATTTTTCTTTCTATGGGTTTTGGAGGCTTATGATGAGACGTTTGACCTTATGAGTTATGTTAGACAGCCTATTTGTCGGTATTGGTTGGTTTTACACATGAAATTCTAATGAAGGCAACTCATTTCCTCACTTTTTTTGGTGCTACGGTTTTCTAGGTTCTTCTGGATGGCCTTTTTTTGGTAATATGCATATATGACACACACGAACTAGGTTTAATGTGGGTTAAAGGCAACTAAGAACCCTTTTTTTGTAAGTTTTGTTGTCTTCTTATAGTTACAGATTCATTGGTCTATATACTAAGTTCTCTTAGACTTCATAGTTACATAAAACTATATTTAATTACTTATGTTATCAAATTTTACTTGTGTTATGTCTAATGGGATGTCTTTTAAAGCATTCAGGAATGATGAGCTCGAGGTTTTATGGTACCTCCCGAGGACTGCACTACTACTATAAACTTAAGTTATCTAATAACTTCATATCAACCCTATAGCTATGAGAGAGTTTTACAAGTGCCCGCGGAGAATCACAAAAAATTGTAACTTTTTTGTGTGGACAGATAGGTTGGAATATTCCACCGCCGAGAGTGATCGAGCATGGAGAGTATCCATGGAGGACGGCTTAGCTCGTGGCATACGTCATTTGCATTTTAAAAATAATATTATCATATTATTAATTGTTATTTTAATAGTATTTTTCTTAATTTTAGTAATAATGCTACTCAATGTTGGTGAGTTGTCTATTTTTTTTAATATTCTGCACAAGATTTTTGCTCTTAAAGTATAAAATGTATTGTTATTAAGAGTTTTGTTGCAAACAACATTACTATACATGAGCAAAATAGTCATTTGTCCAGAAACAACTGCAGCGCAACTGTTTTCATACTGCAAAAAACAAACAGACAATCAGCTTATTCACAGTAGTTTCTACGAAGCAGCTTCTTGTGACAGCTTCATGTGGCAGTTGTTGTGCAACAATTTATTATTAAGCTACAATTGCCCTAAATAGACACTAAGATTTGAGACTAAAGGCAAGGTCCCGCGTCAGTTGTTCCACATTTTTTTTATTCTAGTTTTTTGTTTTGTTCATAGGAATGTCATAGTGGATGAGAGTATACATTATGGTTAAAGATATTAGTGCTTTTTTAAAATCATTTTTAAAAATACTATTCTCTAAGCCCCCAAAAAAATTTAAGTTGTGATTAGATAAAAAAATTAATGTAACTAAGTAAATTTATAAAAAAAATGTTAATATAAGCACAATCAACTATTTGGACGGTAATGCATCATTAGATTTATATACATACCACATACTTCTTATATATGTACATATTGAATCTGAAAATTTTAATTTTTACCTATATGTCACCTTAATTATACATGAAAAGATGTATTTTATTTTTTTAACTTAAATTGATGATATTTTTTATGTGATATAAATGATCTAGAAGGCATAAATTTTAAAAATAATGTTTAGGTTTTGTATATATAAATACATAAGATTTGGGTGGTATGTGTGTAAATGCCCCTAACTTATATAATTTTGTCAACATAACTATAAATAGTAATTAATAGCAATCAATATTCCTCTTTATATTATCATGAATGTATAAATAAATAAATTATTGTCTGAACCAGATTGCAAAGGTTTATTGGATGTCAAATTATTTTATTCTTGATTATCTTTTTCTCTTTCTCTTTACTCCTTACAATTCCTAGTTTTATAATTTAACTTTGATTTTACTTTTGTATTTCTGCTTATTTAAATAACACGCTTAAATATAAAAATTAAATACATCTATAAAAACTATGCATTTTGTATAATATGAGCAGGGGGTATTTCAGATATTTATCCACAGACAACACTTTGAAAAATATATTTTTCAAACAGATATACTAGTTCTAAAACACCAGCTTTTAAATAGTAGGTTTTTCACACACAGCTATTGTACTGAGATTTCATACAGCCACACCCAAAAACAAACATACCCTAAGTATTACGATTCAAAAGAATAACATGGTCATTTTTAGTAAATTACGACGAAATTTAAACAAAATTTGAGTTCTGGTATCTAGTGTTTTACTTGGCTCATGATTAACTGGTTGTCACTCTCTGTCTATTCCTTCAAGCAATGATGCTACCTAGGGCTTATTTTCTTCCTTAGCTCTTCTTCATTCTTTGATGAGGGATTGTGGCATTCACTTCCTCCCTCTCCCATATCTAGTACCTTCTACCCTACTTTCAATGTTTATTTTTAGCAACATTGTTGTTGCAGTTTTTTGAATGTGATCTCTTTGCTCTTTAAAATTTGTGGTTTGTGGTTTGTGGTTTGTGGCCTCTTTGCTCTCTGTCATAAGTTCCCTATTTTGTTTTCTCTATGTCTTTGTGGGGAATGATTCCGATTGTTTTTATGCAACAGTATAACAATGTATTTGATTATATTTTTGACTTATTTTTCCTTACTTTGCAAGAGTACCAAAAACTTGATTATGGAGAAAATATGAATTTAAAATTTTAACTTAATATATATTAGGATACTACACAAGTATACGTATCGTTATCAAGTAATATAAGACTTTTGATTAAGCCACAAATATCAAACCCACATGGATTGTTCACAGTATGCGATAATTAAAGTAACAACCTTTCTACTTTAAAAAAAATACTTAAACTATAGTTTTTATCACATGAATGAATTTTAAACTCTTTTTTGGTATTTTAATGTTTGAAAATGAGATAAAAACTTACTAAAGATAACTTAAGTTTATGTAAAAGGAAAACACCGAATACGAAATATCTTTCTCCTTATTTTGAATCAGTAATAAGTATAGAAATTATGTTATGGAAGTATTCAAATTGTGTTATGTCAAATATGAACAATATTATTCTTTACTCTTACTAGAGATGCTATAAATAATATTGGCTAATTTAAAGTTTGAATAGTTCTGAAGACCGGTTAGGCAGGGAAGATACTAGCTCTCGCTCTAGAGTTCCTTCGGTTCCCTCCGCCTGGGGGCTGACCAACGAAAATATAGTTGTGTAAAATTTATAAAGTTGACTCCATTTTACAATGGTGCCAAAAACTTGATGTGGTATTTTATGAATAATAACGTTAAGCACTTAGTGCTGGTATTCTACGCAAGTATCGTTATCAAGTAATATAAGACTTTTTTTTTAAGTACCAAATATCGATCCCATGAGTAATGTTTAAATTTGAAATGATAAATTAACTAGGAAATTCACAAAAGTAAAACGAAATTACTGTCACTAATTTTGAATGTTTAAGATACTATCAAAAGCTAAATTGTTAACTACTAGTAGAATTTAAATGCAATGCTTAAAATCAATAATTACTAAACTATGTTTATGTGATGAAATTTTCTAATATGAAAAAACATCTTTCCTACTACAATAAGTTTTTGGTGAAATGAGATGAGATAAATAGTTTAAATATGTATAGTGCCAAATAAGAACAATTCTAATTCTCTACCCTGATTGAGTGTTATAGAAAATCATTGGCTAATCTTAGGTTTGGTCCCTAAATTTGTGGCTAGGCTAGGAGGATACTGGCTCCCACTCCAGAGCTCCAACTTCCCTTCCCCTAAATGCTAACTCTTGCTTTAATTTTTAAACACTAAGATCAAATTGGAGATTTTTAGTCTGTCGCCCTAGAAATCTCTAATTCTACACCCAACAAAGTATATTTCCCTATTTATTTGTACTCAATTCCATGAACGAAATACTCCATGAAATTAAATGTGATTCTCACTTTTTTATAGAACTCATACTCCATTTTCTGGATCATATGTTTCACAACATATTTTAACAATTCAATTGATGAGATCGAAAAGTAAATTAAGAGCATAGTTGAAAAACCATCACAATTTATTTTAAATTTTAACATTGGGCACATCAGAATTATCTCTTCATTTAACCATGTCTCAGACTAGGGAGAAAGATAAAGAAAACTACTCAAACTTTAAGAGAATGATACAGCAAAACACAAATTTTATATATAAAAGAAAGTTCATACAACAATAATAAACAAACAACACTTATTTGAAACTCTTTCTCAAAGCAAATCCCTTGTAGCCTCTCTCAGGAAATGTTGGAAGAAGAAATCTCTCACTTCTCTTCCTCTCCAACACTTTCTTAGAGAATAATTTACACCTAAAATCACCACACAAACTCAAAACTGTATATAAAATAACTCACTAATGGTGTGGAATGATGTAAAGTGGCAAGAAGTGCGCAAAAGGGGGTGATGGATGGCAAATAGAGGCGAATGAAAATGAATGAGGGGTCTTTTCTGATTAATTTTTTGCTCTAAATAGAGCTTAGGGTCGGTTCTCCAATAGGTGCATCCAAAAACTCTTCAAAAAATATCCAAATTCATCGAATCTTCTGGAAACAAAGCCTGCACCGACACTGATGCCGTCGACACCCATTTTGGCGTCGTCAATGCCAGCGGTTCGTAATTAAAATTTGTATTCTCTGTCAAACGACGCAGTCGGTGCCCACTCTAGCGCCTTCGATGCTGAACAATTTTTTTAATTTCTCCATTTTGACTCCAAATTTCATCTTTTTGGCTTCTTTTTTGCTCCAAGTCCTAAAAATAAATAACCTGCAATAAAACATAAAAATACCTCCCATTAAAGTGCAATATCACAAAAAACGAGTATAAATATGGGTCTAAAAATGCATATATTTTTGGTGTATCAGAGGCTAACATCTCGTATCAAAACCTAAAACAATAAACCAAGTTGGGGGCTTTAGCCTGTCACTATAAAGTCCTTTAACGCTATACCCTTCAAAGATTATATCCCTATATATTTGCACTCAATCATATGAACTACATTCTCATTCATACAATCTCATGTGATTCTTTCCAATTGTTGACTGTGACAATATCATCCCGGTTCTTACATGTTCTCACAACAAATTTTAACACCTAGATGGGCCAGATCAAGAAGTAAATGAAGTGGATGAAATTAAATCATCAAAACTTCTTTCAACATTAAAGATTAATATTTTTCAGAACTTCCATCCAACACTTTAATTATTTACCATTTTAAGGAGAAAAATAAAGAAAACTACTCAGAATCCATGGAGAAAACAAAACCACGCTTTAGTTCAAAAGTAAAAATCATTGTCAAACCAACAAGAAGTCTCAATTAAAACCAAAAGTAGTTTAAAATAAAGATAAAAACTTATCTTAAATCCTCCACCAAATTCTTGAAGTTTCTTTGAATCTCTTCTCTCTTACAGCACTCTTAACTCTCAAATTAAAACTATAAATAAAAGGGAAAATAAATTTGTGGTGCCTGAAATTTTCTTCAAAAGCTTCTTCACGAACTTCTTCTTCAAGAACCTCTCAGAACTTTTTAAGATTTTTCAGGAATCCCCCTTTTAAAAGTCTCAACTTCCTTCTTTTATAATTTTCCAAGAGGTGTCTTGGTATCTCTTCAAAATATGTCCTGATTCGATGTATTTGCCAAGGGATGCATCCTTTCACAAGTTCTTTAATTATAATTTCATCATTGGTGGTTATAACCACCCATTTTTGTCAATAAGTGTCTCAAATGTCTTTTCAAAATTTTTTAAAATGAATTAACCCGTCAAGTAACTATCATTGGCGCTGAAGCGCGGGGCCTCTAGTGCTTAGGTGCGGCCTTCTCTGTTTCATCGGAGCTTAAGTGTCGGATATGGAGCTTAGGTGCCAAAAAACTTTTGCACCATTTTTGCATTCTTTTTCTCCAAATTTGATCCTTTTTCACTTCTTTTAGCATTTTTCACTTTTTTACTTGTACCTGAAAAAAAAAATACAAAAATACATTCCATTAAAACGCAATATCTCAAAAATAGGTATAAAAATTTCTATAACAACACTATATATTTTAGGTGTATCAGGGAACTTGGTTTTTTTGTCTCTTTGTTGATTACAGATTATGGTTGAAAAAATGTGATTCATTTTTCTGATGAATTTATAGAAATTTTTTGAAAGATTCGATTTTTTGTGAACTTTGAAGAAATTTGTATGTGTTCTCTTTACTATATGAGGTTTGCGGTTGGAAGAGAAGGATTTTAAAGATCCTTATTCCTTTATTTTGTGAAATTTAGAGAAATTGGTTTTTGATCTCATTTCTCTTTTCAATTTATGACTGCAAGAGTGGATTTTGGGATCTCTTTGCTCATTGCGGTTTTGAGTTATGGGTAACTTTGCTCAATTCAATTTGTGCATGTTACTTTTGTTTAAGTTTATTTTTCCTGATGTGATTTGTGATTTGATGGAGAAAGATGGTGATCACCTTTTCAAAATTAGTAGGGGTGCTAATAACTTATCATGATTATGTCGTATTTTTTTTCCACATGTTTAATGGTGGTGTGGTGGAAATGGTGTGGTGTTCTTGCTCTCTTTCTCATTATGTTGAGGTTTATACGTTATAGTGGTGGCCATGCTATGGTAGGGATGGTGGTGGTTTAGTGGACATGGTGTGGTGGTTTTGCTCTCATTCTCATTATAGTGTGGTTTATGAGTTGTACTGTTGGTTCTTGTGATGGTGGTGGTATGGTGGTTGACCTGCCTAAAAAAGTACTATTTTTTGTATGCATTTAATGCTTATCTTTTTAGTGATATTGCACTTTAAAGGAAGACATTTTTTGTGTTGTTCTTTACAAGTTCCATATGTTATGCAAATTGAAATAAATGGAGCAAAAATAGAGCAATTTAGAGTCAAATTGAGCAAATTGGGGTCAATGGAGCATAAAATAAAAATTAGTCTAGTGCTTAGGTGCTTGGTAGTTATCTTGCGCATCTAGAAGATTGACACCTAGGTGTCAGAATTAATTTTTTTTTAAATGCAATGTATTTGAACAAATTTTGAAGGGGCATCTGAAGTGACTCTTGATGATTTCAAAGGTTATATTAAAAAGAGAGATTTCCAAGTGTTGGACTCTCTTTTTTTGTGTGTGTTGGTGTCTTCTAAAGTGTGTGTGTCTATGTGTTTGGTGTAATCCTAGAGGGAGAAAAGAGAGTGAGGCTTGGTGTCTCTTCTTGTGGGAAGTGTCTTTTTGGAGTCTAGTTGACTCTTGGGACTTTGGAGAGAAGTGTAAGGGATTACTATTTACTATGTAAGGAGGGTGTGAATCTTCTGCAACGATAAGTCTTGTACGTTTATTATATTTACTTTTAATTATTGTAATATACTTGTGTATTTCAATGTCATTTGCAATGAAGAATCCATGTGTTTTCTCCACGCTTAGTAAGTAGTTTTCCTTACTTTCTCCTCTTGTGATGAAGTAGTGACATTTGTAAGAAAATTTGTTTTATGATAGAATAATTTTAATTTCTATGCGATGAGTAATATCTTCGTTGCTTCATTGACATAACATACTGGCCATAGGTTATGTTAAAATTTGTTGCAAGCCGAGACTATGACTCGGAAGAGCGGTGACTTCACAACTTAAGTACACTCACATTCTCTGGTTGACTATGGTGAGGTAGTTTAGGCAGCGATGCAACTTTTAAAGGAAATATACTTCATGATTTGTTTCTATTAAGAGCTTCTAGATGATAATTGATGTAAGTGAATGGGTTCATTATCATGAGTTGTACGGTTTAACCACATTTGCATCTCTAATGGTTGTGTAAAATTAATAGTATACTAAACATACATATACACTCAGCAGAGGGTAGGTAGATATATGCTCCATGTTGGCACAAAAAATTATTACATAATTCTATCAATTCTTCTACTACTTATACCACTATAATCATTGCAAGAGGTAAGGGATTTTAATTATATAAGAACTTTCCAAAATTTAATCTTCCTCTGTAGGCTAGGTTTTTATTTAATTTAGGTAACTTTAATTTTAGAGTAAAGTAGTGATTTTAGGAAAATTGGACTTTTTGGAAATTATAGGCTAAGACGAGTTATTGTAAACTAGAACTTTTACTGAAGTCGTTATGAATTAACACATTTCCTCGTGGGATCGATACTTAGGGTTTTTGAAAGAAAGCTCTATATTACTTGAAGGATACGTGCACTTGCACGAAACCCATAAAGTGTAAACTATAAATCAAATTCTAAAATCTATATCATATCCATTTTGCACACTAGATGCCTAAAGAAATTGGGCCAAGTTTTTGGCCAAGAAACTAAATAGCTGCATAATTGCGAATCGGGTCAAGTTTTTGCAGCCGTTGTTGGGAAAGAAATAGTTTATTTCACTTAAGTAAAATTTTAGTTAAACTAATTAGAGTTATACTTAAAAATTTGTAGTGTTGTTTATTTGATTAAGTGATTGTTTGTGTTAAAAATTTTTATTTAAAAATTATTATTAAAAAGGTATATACTATAACTATTTTTTAGTGTGTGCTTTTATTTCTTTTTGAAATTTTACTTTTTTATGCATAGTTCAAGAGCTGTAGACCTTGAACCCTATGAATCAGAACTAGAGAGAATTGTTAGGAGGATTATGAATCAGAAAAAACTCCAAGAATCATTCCAAAATTTACTGGAATAACAACTTTAGAGGAAGAAACCAATTGTGGGAAGATAATCAACATAATCAAATATGTAATTGGAATAATCAGAGCAATTTTAACGTTGGACTTTCTTTTCTTCATAGATTTAACTTCATCCGACAGAATGAGGAGAAGGAGTTATTGTTAGAAGAGGTTGTTATTTATATGGAGAGTAGCTGGAAAGTCAAAGGGGCTCCAAAAAAAATGAAGAAAACTGAACAAGGCAGATTATTACTCAATTAACAATCATCCTTCATATATTTTATCTAGTGACCCTAAGATAAACCCTAAGGAGAACAATGGTGGGTTTATAAGGGGATTACAAGGGGTTATAACTCATTGTACCTCCCGTCTATAGTTTGAGTAAGAATATTTTGCTAAGTAGAATTTGTTATCTAATTTTTTCTGATTTTAGTTGCATATTGTTTATTGTGCCTGTGGGTTTGATATTTGGGGCTTAATAAAAAAGTCTTACATTACTTGATAATAATATATATACTTGCGTAGTATCTAATATTTAAATATAAAAATTGTATTCTTATTTGCTTCGAAGTCTAGTTGCCTAACTGTTGCTCGTGATCAAGTATTTAGCGTCGTTGCAAAGTAAAGATTATAAGTAAGGAAAAAAATTAAGAATATTATCACATACATTGTATTGACATATAAAATCAGGATAAAGTTTTTTGTTTCATTGCCCGGGAACAAAATACAAAATTTTTGAAGAAATTTTTAGAAAGCAAATTTCTATTTTTGTAAAGTCTTATTTAAACTTTTAGATTTTATATAGGAATAATGTAGTGTTGTTTTCATATAAAGTTCTTGTGTGTGTGATTTTATTTTTATTTTTTTTATTTCGTTGTAATGTATGTGTAGTTCAGGTTGTATAGGACTAGTGTCATACGATTCTAAATTAGAAAGAACAATTAGAAAAATTAAAAAAAAACTCAAAATTACTGAAAAAAAATCAAAATAAAAAATTTCAAAAAATGACAAACCAAATAATCAAAATGCTGAAATTAATTAAGAGTTTAGACCTTTAAGAGATTATGCAAATCATATGGTGGATGAACTTATTGTAGTATTCAAAAACCTACAGTAGTGACAAATTCATTTAAACTGAAACCCGCTATTATCCAAATGATATTAAATAATCAGTTTGAGGGAAAAACAAAAGAACATCCAAATTTACATCTTGCCAATTTTCTAGAATTGTGTGCTACATTTAAATATGATGGTGTATCAGATGATGCTTGACCGAAGGAAAATATGCTGAGATTTTCATAACTATTTTATACTTTTTTTAATGATATTGCACTTTAAAGAAAGGTATTTTTGATGTTTTATTGCAGGAACGATGAATTAGGGTCATTGGAGCAAAAAGATGTAAAAAGGAGCAAATTTGGAGCGAAAAAGACTAAAATGTGAAGAATTGAACTAGGGCGCCGACGGCGCGCTCGACGGTTATGACCAACAAGGCCTTGGATGAGGACAAATTTTGAAGGGATGCTTAGGCAACTCTTGGAAAAGCTCATCCATAACTTTAAAAGAAGATTTTGACCGAAAATTGAGAAGACTCTAGAGGTCCTGGAGGTTAGAGAGGTCCCATTAGTGTATAGAGAATTTACTAGAGTGTCAAAAAAGTGAGGAATTCTTCGAGAGATTAAAAGAGTGGAGGAAAAGTGAGAGATTTCTTCCTCCTTGCCACTTCGAAGAGGAATTCTGTGTGTTGTAAAGAAAGGAAGAGATTCAGAGGAACTTCGAGGAGTTTTCTTGGGGAGAAATTAGATATAAGTTTATTTATTGTTGTATTTTGTATGACTTTGATTTTATATATGAATTCCGAGTTTTGTTGTGTTTTCCCCATGAGATCTGAGTAGTTTTCTCTGTCTTTCTCATTGTCTGGAGATTTGTGAAATGGTGATTTGAATTGGTGAAGCCATGAAAATGTTTAAGAAATTGTGATGATCTTTTCACTTCGATTTTAATTTACTTTCAATCTGGCCAATTGATTTGTTAAAATATGTTGAGTTTTCCAACTAAAGTGAAGATTAAATCCAAGATTTAGAAAGGTCAAATCCCTTGGAAGTTGGGTGCAAATAAATAGGGAAATAAAATTATTGGGCGTAGAATTGGAGATTCTCTTGGAAGTTGGGTGCAAATAAATAGGGAAATAATATTATCGGGCGTAGAATTGGAGATTTTCAAAGCCCTCGGAAGTTGGGTGCAAATAAATAGGGAAATAATATTATCGGGCGTAGAATTGGAGATTTTAGATTAGAAGTTGGGTGCAAATAAATAGGGAAATAAAATTATCAGGCGTAGAATTGGAGATTTTAGAGGAAAGTTGGGTGCAAATAAATAGGGAAATAAAATTATCGGGCGTAGAATTGGAGATTTTAGAGTGAAAAGTTGGGTGCAAATAAATATGGAAAAAAAATTATCGAGCGTAGAATTGGAGATTTTAGAGTGACAGACTAAAATCCCCAATTTGGTGCAAATAAATAGGGAAATAAAAATTATCGAGCGTAGAATTGGAGATTTTAGAGTGGAAAGCTAAAATCCTCAATTTGGTCCTATCATTTGGGTGTTGAAGTGTAGATGTTAGCCCTCAGGCAACTAAAATCTTCCAATTTGGTCCTATCGTTTGGGTACTGAAGTGTAGATGTTAGCCCTCAGGGGAGGGGAACGCAATTTGGTCCTATCATTTGGGTGCTGAAGTGTAAATGTTAGCCCTCATGTGAGGGGAACGTGGGCGATCCTATCATTTGGGTGCTGAAGTGTAGATGTTAGCCCTCACGCGAGGGAAATGTGGGAGCTCCGAATTGAGAGCCGGTATCCTCCCAGCCTAGCCGCAGATTCAGCAAACAAGTGTAGGATTAGTCAATTTTTTTATGCCTGGACCAAAGGGTAAAGAATAAGCATGCTCCTATTTGGCACAATATAATTTGAACTAATTCACTTTATCCATTCACTATAATTTCTTGTGCTCCTATTTGGCACAATACAATTTGAACTGATTCACTTTATCCATTCACTATAATTTCTTGGGAGAAAGATGCTTTCTTATATTGAATATCACATTTAAACTCTCATTAGTATCATTCGTTATTTAATAGGAGAAGGATGTTTTCTTATATATTGAATATCACATTAAAATCTTTATTAGTACAATTAGTTACTTTCTTATATATCGAATATCACAATTACACCCTATTTTCTATCATTAGTTACTTATTAGTTATTAAAATTATCTATGAAGGATGCTTTCTTATATATTGAATATCACAATTAAACCCTACTTTATATCATTAGATATTTAGCACAATATAATTTGAACTAATTCATTTTATCCATTCACTATAATTTGGTAAAGAATAGGTATGCTCCTATTTGACACAATCTAAATTGAACTAATTCACTTTATCCATGCAATATAATTTGAACTAATTCACTTTATCCATTCACTATAATTTCTTGACAAGGAGAAGGATTCTTTCTTATATATTGAATATCACAAATTAAACCCTACTTTCTATCTTTAGTTTTTTATTAGTTACATTGAACTAATTCATTTTATCCATTCACTATAATTTCTTGACAAGGAGAATGATGCTTTCTTTAGATATTGAATATCACGTCGAACCTTCATTAGTATAATTAATTATTTAATAATTATTAAAATTACATATTTATTTCAATTAAACCCTCATTAGCATAATTAGTTATTTATGAGTTATTAAGAAAATTACATATTTATTTCAATTGTCTATTATTAACCCTAACTTTCTATCATTAGTTATTTATTAGTTATTCAAATTATTTACTTATTTCAATTGCCTATAAAACCTTCATTAGCATAATTAGTTATTTAATAGTTATTAAAATTATATATTTATTTCAATTGCCTAGAAAATTCATTATTATAATTAGTTTTTTAATAGTTATTAAAATTACATATTTATTTCAATTGCCTATCAGTGACAGATAAGCAAATTGAACTTCATTTTTGCTATTAAAGTATTGCTTTTCTAAAATCTTAGTTCGTAGTTCTAATCTTACTCCCCGTGGGATCATTATCTAGGACTTCATTAGAGCCATATATTACTTGAGCGATACGTATACTTGCGTTGATAAGTGTGAATTTATTATTTTTGAATATTTATTACGTCCATATTTATCGAATCTATAACTATTATTAAGTTTGGTATAATTGTTGAGGAATTAAATCTTTTAACAGCAGCATTAAATACTTATATTTTTAAGCATATATAAAGTCGCGGTCAAGTTTTTGGCATTGTTGCCGGAGAGTCAGTAAACAAAAATTACAATTAGAGTAATGAACAAATTAGGATTATTAGAAAATTTTTACTTGAATTGCAACTTACTTTCATATTTAGTTAATTGTATTACTGTGTACTGATTTCAAATTGTATGCATAAATTTGGACCTGAAAATCTTATATCCTACGATTCAGAATTAGAACACACTGTTAGAAAGATTAGAGATTGAGAAGAGAACCTAGAAATTCTGATACAATGGAAAATAACCTGAACAATCAAAGAATAGAGAATGAACACCAACCTAGACCCCTACGAGTTTATGCAAATCCTACAGCAGATGAAATTCACTTATCTATCCAAAATCCTGATGTAGCTGCTATTCATTTGAGCTTAAACCTGCTATTATCCAAATGGTACAAAATAATCAATTCAGAGGTACACCAAATGAAGATCCTAATTTACACCTCGCTAATTTTTTAAAACTGTGTGCTACTTTTAAATATGACAGAGTCTCAAACAATGCTGTTAGGCTTAGACTTTTTCCTTTTTCACTTAGGGATAAGGCTAAGATGTAGTTAAATTCGTTAGCACCAGGATCTATTAGAACTTGGGGAGAACTTTCACAGAAATTTCTATCCAAATATTTCTCTCCATCCAAAACTGCTAAACTTAGAAATGACATAATATCGTTCTGGCAAATTGATTGAGAGCCAATATACGAAGCTTGGGAGAGATTTAAAGATCTTCTTAGGAAGTGCCCTCATCATTCGTTACCAGATTGTTAATAATTTAAACTTTTTATATTCTTAGGAAGTGCCCTCATCATTCGTTACCAGATTGGTTGATAATTCAAACTTTTTATAATCTTAGGAAGTGCCTTCATCATTCGTTACCAGATTGGTTGATAATTCAAACTTTTTATAATGGATTAAGATCTCTTAGATCGATTATAGATGCTGCGGCTCGTGGTTCTTTAATGTCAAAACCTTTTGATACCCTCATCATTCGTTACCAGACTGGTTAATAATTCAAACCTTTTATAATGGATTAGTGGGATATGTTCTCATCATTCATTACTAGATTGGTTGATAATTCAAACTTTTTATAATGGATTAGTGGGATCTCCCATCATTCGTTACCATACTGGTTAATAATTCAAACCTTTTATAATGGATTAGTGGGATCTCTTTGATGATAGATGCTGCGGCTGATGGTTCTTTAATATCAAAACCTTTTGATGAGGCTTATTCATTAATAGAAGAGAAAATATAGATGTTGCGGCTGGTGGTTCTTTAATGTCAAAACCTTTTGATGAGGCTTATTCATTTGTTACCAGATTGGTTGATAATTCAAACTTTTTATAATGGATTAGTGGGATCTCTTAGATTGATTGTCACCAGATTGGTTGATAATTCAAACTTTTTATAATGGATTAGTGGGATCTCTTAGATCGATTATGATGTTGCGGCTGGTGGTTCTTTAATGTCAAAACTTTTTGCGAGGCTTATTCATTAATAGAAATTGCGGCTGGTGGTTCTTTAATGTCAAAACCTTTTGATGAGACTTATTCATTAATAGAAGAGAATGGCTGGTGGTTCGTGAATGTCAAAACCTTTGATGAGGCTTACTCGTTAATAGAAGAGATGACTACCAACAATTTTCAATGGCCCTCTGAAAGGGTAAATCCTAAAAGAATAGCTAGTATCAACGATTCTGATGCAATATCTATGTTAGCTTCACAGATTGCTGCAATNACACCTCCTATGATGGAAGAAAACTCATCTAGGCAATTTGTGGATGTTCAACCTTCATATGAGACTATAAATGCTATTAATAGACCCAACAACTCATATTCAAACTTATATAACCCAGGTTGGAAGAATCATCCAAATTTTAATTGGAATAACAATTCTTCTACAAATNAGATAAAGAAGTACCTATCATTTTAGGGAGACCATTTTTAGCCACTGGAAAAGCTATGATAGATGTTCAAAAAGAAGAATTAACGAAGAGAGTTAACGATCAAGAAATGACTGAAATACCTAGCTGTTGAAAGAGATAATGAATGTTTTTGCATGGAAATTATTGAACACCTATTGAAAGAACATTTTAAAGAATATTTTGAAGAGAAAGAACAATTTGAAGAGAGTGATGAAGTTATGTTGGACGAATTAGCAAATGAAGAATTAAATGATGTTCAGGAAAGATTTGAGATGCTGGATATTACGGAAAATGCTGATAAGAATCTAGTTCCGTCAATTATAAAACCACCTGAACTTGAGTTGGAAATGTTGCCTAGCCACTTCAAGTACGTGTTTATGGGAGACTTATCTACATTACCTGTGATTATATCTTCAGAATTAAATGATTTACAAGAGCAAAAACTGTTAGATACATTGAAAAGATATAAGAAAGTTTTTGGTTGGACCTTAGCTGATATTACGGGAATCAGTCATTCGATCTGTATGCATAGAATTATATTAGATGAACAATATAAACCGAGAGTTGATCCACAAAGGAGATTAAATACAATGATGAAAGAAGTAGTTAAGAAGGAAATTTTAAAATGGTTAGACACTTGAACTATATGTCCTATTTCAGATAGTGCGTAGGTAAGTCCAATTCATTGTGTTCCTAAGAAAGAATGAATGACTGTTGAAACAAAAGAAAATAATGAATTAATACCTATTTGAAAAATTACCGGGCGACGTATTTGCATTGATTATAGAAAATTAAACACTGCCACCAGGAAAGATTACTTCCCTTTACCCTTTTTAGCCAAATAGTAGGTAGACTTGCTGGACACAAATAATTTTTGTTTTTTAGATGGATATACCAATTACCATCAAATTCATATTGCTCCTGAGGATCAAGAAAAGACAACATTTACTAGTCCTTTTAAAACTTTTGCTTTTCGAAGAATGTCTTTCGGATTATGTAATGCACCTGCAACATTCCAGAGATGTGTCCATATTTAGTAAGTTAATTGATGATGGATTGAAAGTATTTATGGATTATTTCTTCGTATTTGGAACATCATTTGACGCATGCTTAAATTATCTTGAGAAAGTTTTAGAGTTATGCGAAAGAACTAATCTGGTTCTGAATTGGGAGAAATGTCAATTTATAAGGAGGAATAGTGTTAGGGCATAAAATTTCAAAAAATGGTATGGAAGTAGACCTTGCAAAAATTCAAGTTATTGAATTGTATTAGGACATAAAATTTTGGAAGATGGTATGGAAGCAGACCCTGCAAAAATTTAAGTTATATCTAAACTTCTACTAATGTAAGAGAGGTAAGGATTTTTCTTGGACATGTTGTTTTTTACAGGCGTTTTATTACAGATTTTTCCAAAATTACCAAACCTTTATCCCAACTTTAGAAAAGGACAAGAAATTTAAATTTACTGAAGCTGTTTAAATGCCTTTGAGTTATTAAAAGAAAAATTAATCACAATCCCTATTATAGTTTCACCTAACTAGGAGAAATCATTTGAACTGATGTGTGATGCTAGTGATTATGCTATTGGNGATATTGAAAATTAATTAGGGCATATTGCTATTACGCTTAGTAACCGAACATTAGGAACTTTTCTGAGTACTGTGGAACCAAATCCTAAAGATCAAGGAAAAGAACAGATAAAAGCGATACAATTACGGTGGAAAAGAATTGGAAACAAGAGTACATAAAGAAATGAAAACTGAAAAAGAGAAAGTGGATACCCAAGAGTGCAAAAAGAAATGGAAACTGAAAAAGAGAAAGTGGATACCAAAAAAGAAAAGGATCATGAGTACCCAGATTTAGCATAAAAAGAAACAGAAACTAAAAAAGAGAAAGTGGATACCGATAAAGAAAAGAATCATGAATACCCAGATTTAGAATATCCACTTACACCAATGAAGATTATGGTGGAGAAACCTCCACCACCGTTTCCTCAAAGATTGAAGCAACAGAAACAGAATAAACAATTTTCCAAATTTTTAGAAATTCTTAAGAAGTTAACGGTAAATATTCCCTTCGTAGAAGCTTTAGAGTAGATGCCCAATTATGTGAAATTTATGAAAGATATACTGAACAAGAAAAGGAAGTTCACGGATAACAAAACTGTTGCACTTAGCGAAGAGTGCAGTGCAATTTGAACAAGAAAAGGAAGTTCATTGATAATGAGGCTGTTGCACTTAGCGAAGAGTGTAGTGCAATTAATCTTCGTAGAAGCTTTAGAGCAAATGCCCAATTATGTGAAATTTATGAAAGATATTCTGAACCTTAGAGCAAATGCCCAATTATGTGAAATTTATGAAAGATATTCTGAACAAGAAAAGGAAGTTAAATAACAAAACTGTTGCACTTAGCGAAGAGTGTAGTGCAATTATTCAGAAAAAGCTTCCTGAAGTTCACGGACAACAAAACTGTTGCACTTAGCGAAGAGTGTAGTGCAATTATTCAGAAAAAGCTTCCTGAAAAGGATCCCGGCAATTTCACTATACCGTGTGCTATCGGTGAAAAATTTTATGGAAGAGTTTTATGTGATTTGGGAGCCAACATTAATCTTATGCCTCTATCAATTTT